>VXAX01007750.1:193029-272727 GCA_013399835.1 Leptocoma aspasia | reverse complement strand
TACACACAGAGCCTCTCCTTGCACACGCGGCCTGTCCTAACACACCGCCTGTCCTCACACACAGTCGCACACAAACCGCCTGTGCACACCCACAGTGGCACACACACTGACTGCCTGTGCACACCCGCAGAAGCACACACACTGACCGCCTGTGCACACCTGTGGCACACACACTGACCGCCTGTGCACATCCACAGTGGCACACACACTGACCGCCTGTGCACACCGGTGGCACACACACTGACCGCCTGTGCACACCCGCAGTGGCACACACACTGACCGCCTGTGCACACCGGTGGCACACACACTGACCGCCTGTGCACACACACTGACCGCCTGTGCACACACACTGACCGCCTGTGCACACCTGTGGCACACACGCTGACCGCCTGTGCACACCCGCAGTGGCACACACACTGACCGCCTATGCACACCCGCAGTGGCACACACACTGACCGCCTGTGCACACACACAACACCCCTACTCTCACACAACCCTCCTCACCCAGCTCTCCGGGCCCCACAGATTCTCTCCTCATGCACCCGTCCTGACTTGGCGTAGGCAGCCCTACACACACACAGAGCAGACTGTCCTCAGGTACAGACTGACACACGCACACACCACCGGTGCTCACACACCCATGCCTGTACTCACAGTCCTTCTCATGTGCCTGTATTCACACACAGCCTCCATCATGTACAGGCAGCACCTGTGCTTTTGGACAGGTTTCACGCTGCCTTGTCCTCATGCCCACACACACACGGAGTCTTCCTCACACACACCCAACTGCACATCCACACCCAGGGCAGGAACAGCAGGTCCCTGCACAGACACAGCCCTCCCGGTGCACACCCACAGCCTGCTCACACCTACCTCCGTGTGCTTCCCATGCACATCCCTCCAGCCCTACGCACACCTCCAGCTCACAGTCCCCACTCCTGCACTGTCTCACTTGGGTTCCCTCTGCGCTTGTGTCTCCCACAGCCACACTGGGGCTTTCCCCCCTCCTCAGGTGTCAGCCTGAGAGGTGAAATGATGGCTTTAGCTTTCCCTTGCCCACTGACCTGTGGGTGTCACTGGTCCTGGGCACACCACAGCTGCACCATGAAGCCCTGCACAGCTCCTGTCCAGGTGTCTTCTCAGCAGCCCTGCAGTGGTTACACAGTTGTCAAATAGCTGTCAGCTCCAGATCACTCTGCAAAACTTGCACATTGCCACTGCTACTTCCTCTCCTACAGGAACTGGCTGATGCCAAAAAACACCCCAAGAAACCACCATTCTGTGGGACATAACACCTTTACAGCAGGTCCCCCAGCAAGGGCTGACAAAGTGCCGCAGTGAAGGTGACAGACCATCCCCCCAAGGACTTGTCCATGCATTTGGCCAAGGCTGGATAGTGTAGCTCAAAGAAAAGCTACTCCTCTGATGGTCAGCAGAAGCAGATCTGGAGAACCGCTGGCCTCTCAGGCAAGGCAGGATGACTACACTTGGCTCCAGCACAGAGCAGGAGAGTCACCCGGTGTTGCCCAAACCAGGTGACACCCCAGGATCTCTCCACACAGTCACACAGGTCAGGATGGCCAAAAAATATCTGTCATGAAACTCTTTGCTGGAGTGAGTGATTAACAGTGCAAAGAGTCATACCCTTTACTGGGTATGGGCTGGGCAGAGCTGCTGCCTGCACTCTCAACACTGCTTCTCACAAAGTACCGAAACACCTACGTAAGACCACCCAAAACATTGCCATCTGCCAAAATACATATATTTTTCAGAAAGAACAGGGCTCTTGTTGAAATTTGCTTTGTGTGTTAGGAAAACAACCCTATAACACCAAATCGCTAACAGTCCTCAGACCCCAGGAGGGCATAAGGCTCTGCTTTTATGATCCCAATATGCACAAGGAGCACGGCTGAGTGAGGAAAACACTTCTGGGGATGAAAATTGGTCAGCCAAGAAAGGTCAGTGTGCCGGGGAGCACCGCTGTGATATTTCCTCCTTCCCGAGCCATCTGGGGAAGCACGTGCTGGCGCAGGTGCTGGGGACACTGCAGGACTCGAGGGCTGGCCCTCCCCAGGCTGCTGCTACAACTGCTCTACCGAGCTGAAAATAATCCAGTAGGACACAGAAAAATTATCCAGAACAAATATTTACAAATCACATCCCAGCACACTCGGTAGTTGCACACGGAGAAGCGGATGGTCACACGGCGTTGATTACTTTTTCCAAATGCTAAATCATGTTTTAAATGATAGCAACAAAAATGTATTGGATCTTCCTTGCTGTTCCTCTTCCAGGTTAAGCAACAGCTGTGGTCATGGCCAGGGTGTTGTGCAGTTAGAGGGAGGCAAGCTGGAGCTGCCAGACTCGGCCTGGGAAGGAGTGAGCTCTCACAATGACCTATCTCCCACCACCAAACCCCACTCCCACGGGTGCCACCGACTCCCCCCGTGCAAACCCAGACCTCACAGAGGGTTTTTGGTGCATCCTGGCAGGGCATCACTTGCGTTTGACACCTCTCCCATGGCAGTGAGGGTGCACATGGTCTGAGAAAGGTCCAGACCTGCAAAAGAAAGATGCCAGTGCTTTGAGGGCCCAGTCCTTGGCTGCCTGGCAGAAATTCACCTGTCCCAGTGCATGTGGATGAGGGAAGCTCTCCAAGACTGTTGCATGCAACCTGGTACACTCTGACCCAAAGTCATTCTTGTTCCACCCAGTCCTCATGTCCTTCTCCTCTCTTCCAGGCAACAGGAGAGTGTGCCAAGGGCACTTGGCTTGGTGCTCTCCCTGCTGATGTGGGACTGGTCCTCTGCTTCCCCCAGCAGCACACAGCCTTCCCACCATCCCAGTCCCCTCCACTCACACCCTCATTCAGGTGCTGAGACAAATTCCTCCATGGGCTCTAAAAGGTGATGCTTGGGATGTGCAGAGGTGAGCAGACCCTTCTGGGAGAGGAGGCAGCTGGGAAAATAGCAGGGCTGCAAAAACTACAGGAGGGCTCAGTGCTGGGAAGGACATGCCAATCCACCAGCTCTGCCCCGGAAGTGGCAGCTGGATAAATAACACAAGAGAACCCCCACAGCAGAAAGCCATGCTGCTGTTTCCTCCTGCAAACAACTGCCCCAGGCATGCCAGAGCAGCCCTTGCTGAGAGATGACCCAGGGGACGGGTGTGTGCTTTCATGTCCAGTTTTATTAGTGTTGCATTAGTACCATAAAATAGTTGACGAGGTCGAGCACGTTGCGGTTTGTTCCAAAAAAAAGGCTATTTACATTTAATCTGTCTTCGTAAAAAACAACCCTAGAACCCAAACAATACAACAATGAAACAGATGGGCAGCTCGGGAATCTACAAAGTGGTAACATCCCCTTGCACGCCGCGGTCCAGACAAGGCTGGTGGCACGTACCCCCAGAATTCAGGTGCTTCCCCATGGCTGGGGCACATCCCCAGCCAGGCAGGCAACGCTCCAGCCACTGTCCAGCCAAGCTCCAACCAGCAGCTGACTGGATGTGGCCCCAGAACAGTGCCCTTCCTTAAGGAAACCAGTGACCTGCTGCTTTACAAGTTGACATGTCCCCTTCTGCCCCAGTCTGTCCCAAAGCACCAGAGTGATCCTTCCTGCAGGAGCCGGCCCTGTCAGGAACATCTCCCATGAGAATACCATTGAAGAGGCTCCAGGAAACCTCCAGGAGATGCTGCTGCTCATTTCTGGCCTTCTCCTGCCAGCTTAAGCCCAGAGGGAGCATCACATTAAAATGCCGCTACTCAAATATCTGCTGAGATCAAGACCCCCCCAAATGAAGGGGACAGACACTGCACCCAACCTAACTTCAAGAAAGCTCCAGGGCCCCAAGTCCTTTCCAGCTGCATGGCAGGACTGTCCTAATCCCAGTTTCCCAATCCCTTAGCACCTGCCCTGGCTCTCCAGTGCTCCTGCCGGCACATGCTGCTGGTGAGAAACACAGCAGGGCCTTTGCTGCAATCGCAGGTTAAGCACAGGGCAGTGTGGTTCCTGGCTGAGTGTGATGATGGAAAGCAAACAGGCAGATCTCGGCCCCAGAAACCTCCCAGCCACCTACTCCTGCTCTCTCTGCAGGATAAAGCCACAAGCTTTATCTCATGTTCTAATTAAAGCAGCAAAACATAGCCAAAGAGACCATGGTTCTCCCCAAACTCATATGTAATTCAGGAGGACTCTGCAGTTACCGCTGCAATGTGAAGCGACAATTGAACTGGATGGGAACTGCAGCACTGAGCTAAAACAGCCACACGAGATGTCCCCGATGTCACCAGCGCCACAGCAGAGCCAGCCCTGACTGAGTGCTGGCAGGGCTGAAGCCCAGCCTTTGTCTCCAGGAAGCTCAAGTCAGAGGACCAGGAAGCACTCAAGGTGCAACACGATGCCACAAAACCCCTCCATCTTTCATCTGCTCTCCAGAGCTGCTAAACTAGGTCAGCGTGGTGGAGCCAGCACGCTCCCCAGGGCTCGCCCCTGAGCCAGCCGGGGGCCTTGCCCACAGCAGCTGGAAAAGAAACCAGTGCTCTGAGAAGCCACAAGCAGAAGGGCAGCAGAGACTGACCCTGTGGGGGGGGTGGGGTGAGCTCTGGGACACAGAGAAAGGGACCTTCAAAGCACCTCCTGGCTGGAGATGCACCCAGGTGCTGCCCACCCCAGGCCCTGCCTTTGCTGTCAGACCCCACAGCTCCAAAGCAAGCCCGACTTGGGAGATAGCCCCCCTGAGTTTCTTCATTTGAGATGTACTTTCCCTGCCCAAAATCTCCAGAGATGAACAGAGTGGTGCTGTCTCTGCTCTAAACCATCCTTCTGCACTCACTGAGATAGCCACGACCACCCAACCCCACAGGCTAGCACAGCTCTGCAGGCATGGGCCCCTCTGCTGCCCCAGAAACTTTTCCTCATCCCACACTGGGGATCCCTCAAGTCAATGGAGCTCACTCCCAGCAAGGTCCCCCCAGAAACTGTGGGGAAGTTGGGAAACCTGAGATCAGTCACTCATTCATGGGACCAGGTCTAAAGCTCCTTCGCAAAACAGTCTGAGCCACATGCTTTGATACTCATTTTTCTTTGAGAGAGAAACCTGTTTGTACTCCAGATAGGGAAAGAAACAGCTGCACAAAGTGGCTCCACAGGAGAAACAACAGAGGCACAACAACCCAATGAGAGCTGTGCCACCAAATGTGCATGCCAGCCTTTGTCTTCAGGGCCAGGAAACACCACAGCCACCCCGGGCACACAGCTGCCCACAAGCAAGCCCAGCCTGCCATTGCTGGACTCCCTTTGGGATAACAAGGCTGAGAAGTTGGGATGTTTTCTTGCATGAAAATGCATTTCAGAGCAACAACAGCTTTCCACAGGGGAGAAATCATGCACTCAGGTGTACAGAGAGTCTCCTGATGAATTTGCTTGTATAAAGTTAGAACAAAACACAAACCAACACAAAATGCAACAAGCAGAAGTGTTTCTCTCGCACGTACACACACACACACACACAGAGTACAGCAGGGCAACACACATTTGATAGGCAGAACTCTAGAAACCCTGTCCTAGCTACCAGGTTTTTTTCTTTACAGTAGGTTGAAATACAAAGAGGAGCACAGTGATGGTTCTCCCCTCACCCCCCAGCAAACAAAGTTATTGCAGTCAGTCAGTCCACCCCACCTCTGCAGCAGCACCACCTGATCTGCCCAGGCTGCACACAGCTGGAACCCAGCCCAACCCCCCTTGTCACACCAGCATGAGATTTGAGGGAGAAATTACACACCGGCTGATCTCCTTTACAAAGGTTTTTTTTGATGCAACAGCCTCAATAAAGATGTGATGTGCTTATACACCCTCTCCCATGCTGCCGCTGCTAGGCAACACTGTACAGCCCCAGAGCATCAGCTCAGGTCACCCAGAAACATCAGCTGAGGGACACGACAACATCCCCACTACAGCCCAGCTTCTGCCACAGCCAGGAGCCAGCGCACAGCAGGTAGGAAGAACAAAGTATTGCAGCTAGACAGTGTGTCCTGCCCAGCAACGTGCCACCAGGCCAGGGACAGTGTCCTTCTCCTCCGCATGATTTGAAGGGAATACCAGTCCCTGGCCACAAAGGTTGCCCTTGTGCTGGGAAAGGGTTTCATGACACCAGCTAGTGAAGCAGCCCAAGCTGCAACAGGCACAAGATGCAGTTCTCACCTCAGAACCTCCCTGCCAGCAGAGCACACCACCAGTACCTGCCTAACAGAATGTGGGTGGTCCCCACGCAGAGCAGGACCTGCTGTGCAGCGCAAAGCGGGTTCCCCAAGCCTTTAGAAACCCAAGGGTAAGGAATCAGGTTAAAAAAAGAAAAAAAAAATTTAAAAGCATCACTGTCCTCAGAAAGTGCCTTCTGGAAATGCTCACAGAGCCTGGCCTGCCCGCTAGGGGGGGACCCGAAAGGGCCCATCAGAAATTTCAGTCCCTTACCCTGAAATGCCACAGATGTCTGTTCTTCCACATGGCAACAACACCCTGCTCCCCATATCCCACCCACCACCTGACAGAGCAGCCCGTGCCACCTCAGGTGTGCAGTGTGACACATGGGCAGAAGGCAGCTGGACACGCAGCTGGCTGGCTCCCAGTCCAGCCACTACAGTGATGCATCACTCCACAGACAATGGCTCATCTTCCTGGGTTTGTGGGGTTTTATTTGGCAAACTAATATTTCTCCTGTTACTTTTTGTTTTTATTTTATTTTTTTTTTAGAAAGCATTAAAAAAATCTGCAGCTGTTAAAAAAAATCCTTTCCCTTTCAAGGCTGGATGAGGTTTTATTGACAGGTAAATAATTGGTGTGAGTATGTAAATAGCAGCGACCCCACTGACATGGTGCTCCTCAGCAGCACAGCCAGCTGGGGAACACAGAGACTGGCTCTGTTTGGTCATTGTCAAAGACCTGGGACACGGGAGTTTCCTTACACTTAGTGTTTCCCTAATTCCTGTTCCTGCCCAACCTTCCTCAGTTATCACTTCAGCACCAACACCTGCCTGTCCCCATGGCAGGCTCCATGCTCTGACGGGGATCTCCTCTCCAGACCTCCCTAACTCTGTAAGTGGCTTGTTTTCCACACCAGACACTTGAACTCCCTCCAGACTCACTGATCTCTTATGCCTTGGCAGCAGGAAGAAAAACTGGCCGTCCTTTTCTCCTAGAAATACAGAGCGGGGGCCAAACGCACCATAACGCACACAATCTTCTGCAAAATCTGTTCAAGCTGATCCACGGCTCCCCCAGCCCACTCACACCAATGAGGTCTCAGGTTAATAAGCAGTGCAGTTACTCAGCTATCTGCTTATAAGTGGTAGGTGTTCTTGGGCAGGTTGCCTGCTCCTGCCAACTCCCCCACAACTTCACGTTGTCAGCACATCTATATTTAAGACTGGTTTGTTGGTTGGTTTTGGGTTTTGTTTTTTTTTGCCTTTGTTTAAAGGGGTTTCCTTCCTTTGTAGTAAACTTAAGAGTTAATAGAAAAAAGTAATTCAAAAGTAATCCAAGCACATCTGTAATTAATTCTGCAGGAGAGGGCAGAGCGACGTGAGTCAGAGTTGGCACGCAGTTCCTGGCTCCTGGTGTGCAGTCCTCGGGATGGGCAGAAGGTCCCTGCGCTGAGCACAGCTAGAAGTTAGATTTGGAGTGTCCAAATATGCAGATGGGAAAGTGCTTGACATGAGAGGACCACTGTGCTGCCAGCTGAAAGAACTTGACGTCGTTCCACTCCACCCCGTCGATCAGGACTGCAGGGAAGGGTAAAAAGAGAGGAGAGTTAGAAAATACTGAGGGGAAGTGACCAGCCTGAGGCAGCTTTGCCACAAGTGCCCCTGCAGCCACGCTCAGCTGCTCTGCCCCACCCAGCTGCACACATGGGGAGAAAGGCTCAGGACCACACCAGGTGTAGGGAGAACAGATGCTGACTGTTGTTCCAGCATCGCTCACTGACACCACACTGCTGATTTCAGCGGCACCTGATCCGGCTTCTCAGATTTCCTAAGCACACCTCATTTTCTTTTTTGGGCAAATGCACTCTTACAGAGATGGACATCAGTCTATTCTCACTGGCGCTCTCACCAGGACATCCATGTCTCCCAAAGAGGTGACGCATGTCCTGTGAGCACCCCTCATGCCTGCCAGTCTCACAGGGACAGGGCCAGCATTAAGAAGGTGACCCAAGCAGGTCCCTCTGTTGGGGATTACTAACTGAACAGGCGACAAAGGTATTGTTGCTACTGGATGCCCAGCTCCACTGACAGACACTCCAGGTCTATCTACAACATGCATATATGGCTCCTGCTGTAGCATGATCTTGTGCCAGTGTCCCACCCAGAGAAGCAGCCACAGTATCACCATCTGCCACCAACCAACACTTGTACCAGACGTGCAAGAGAAACAGGGGATGACGTGCAAGAGAAACAGAGAGGGGAATGGAGCCCTGTCCAACCCTTGTCCTCATCCAGAGCATTGACTCAGAGCTAGCTAAAGGATTATTTTCCTACATCCCAGACCTATTAAAGCATTCCCCCATGCTGGACACACTGAAGCCCATTCCCCAGGAATATCCCCATCACGCTGGCTCCAGAGCACAGGACAGGACACCAGCTCAGCCCTTTGCCTGGAGGACAATCACAGCATTTGAGCCTTGCCCCAGCACCCAAAGGAATACAAGTGTTGCACTCACCACGCAGCATGTTCTGCTGATGTTTTGCTGTGCAAATCAACCTGCTGATTCCTTCAATACACTGGCTCTTTGACTCAACCTCCTTGTCCTTTGTTTTCTTGGGCAAAAACATCACTGGAAGAAAAGCAAACCAGCACAAGGTGATTCTATGCCACTCAGGAGCTGCACTGATTCTTGTTTGAGGTTTTGCATTTAAACATTCATGTCTGACAATTCTTACTCCTAAGATCCTCCCTTTTTGGCAGGAGTCTGTCATAGCAACTGCTATGAGTGTCTGCTGAGCACCATCACTGATGCACATCAGCATTTTATCCCTAAATGTCTCTATGTGAAGCCTTCCCAGCTCATAATCCTGACCCCAAAGGGCACCTTGAGTAACTCCTGCTTTGTTGGGACACCACGCAGGGAAAACATCTGCATCTGCAGTGCCAGGCCTGCTGCACTGACTATGGCCCAACACAGCCTGGGCTGCACGGACACCTGGACAGCAGGAGGGATTACAAAATTGGGGCAGGTGAAAAATGATCCAGTTCCCCAAGAGCTGTCCAAATGCATGAGTAAAGATGTACAAACTGGTTTAACAAAAGCTGGTGGTGTTGAACACCTCCGCTGCAGGCTGGGCCACCCCCAGGGAAGAACCTTTGGAGTGGCTCAGGATTGCCTCTCCCAACAGCAGGACATGTACAAAGAGTGTCACCAGGGGTGGCAGCACCAGCAGGGCCACAGCTGTGCTGGCTTGGCAGTGACCTGGCTGCAGGGTTATGTGCCCATGTCCTGCAGTCCAGGGGGCTCTGCCAGCCTTCTCTCAGAGTCCACTAGGAATGACTCCCAGGCCCACTCTCCCAGGCATGTTGTGAAGGACAACTACTGGCAGCCAAAATGTGAATGCAGAACTGCCTTGCTCCTTCCTTGAAAACAATTTGTTGCAGAGCTGTTCTCAATTTCTAAAATGTTTCACATTACCAAGGCCAGGAGAAAATACAAAATCACTGACAACATTCAAATGGCATTTTGTTAGTTTGTTTTGAGAAAATAAAGCCACAAGTTTAAGAGCAGGAGAGTATTTATCTTCTACTTCCTTTTGACCCATTCTGTGTGAAAGCATAATAATTATAAAATCATGGAATTGCTGAGGTTGGAAAAGATCTCCAGGGTCACTGAATTGAACTGCTAATCTAACACTGCCAACTGCATCACTAAACCATGTCCCCAAGTGCCACATCTATAAATCTTTTAAATACCTCCAAGCATGTAGGGATGGTGGCTTTGCCACTGCCCTGGGCAGCCCCTTTTAGGGCTTCACAACCCTTTTGGTGACAAAATTTTTCCTAATAGCTCATTTAAGTCTCCCCTGGCAAACCTTGAGGCTACCTCCTCATGTCCCATCCCCCACTACCTCGGAGAAGAGACCGACTCCCACCTTGCTCCAATCTCCTTTCAGGCAGTGGTAGAGAGTGATAAGGTCACCCTGAGCCTCCTTTTCTCTGGTCTGAACACCTGCAGTTCCCTCAGCTGCTCCTCCCAGGACTTTGCTCAAGGTTCTGAATCACCTTACTGGCTCTTATGGGGTGGTGGGTGCAGGTCCAGGCCCTAGACTCCAGTTCAGGAGGTACTCCTGTTTCATCACCTCAAAGGGATCTATGATACTTGCTGGGCTTTTGTTTTCCCTTACATGCTTTTTTTCTTCTCTGTGGCTCTTTTAAGCTAAGGGCTCATAGGATGGGGATATCATCCCAGAAAGTAAAGCTGTCCCAAGTTTCCAGCACATTGCCAGAAAGGAGGGGCCCATTTACCCTCACTGGTGGTTGGGGCACAAGCTGCCTCTTATCTAATCCAATATCCCAAAACAGTACCAGCAGGCTCCCAAGGAACACAGGGAAACTGTCCAGGCATGGCCTTCTACATGTCCTTGCTCTGTCCCCACCTTTGTTCTTTTGGGCTATACCATCTTAGCTTCAGCCATGAGGGTAAACACATCCCCTTTTTACCTGACACAGAGGAACCACCCTTTCAAACCCTATCACTTTACACAGTCACTTCTCATCAACTGATTAGGATTTTGGGGATAAAAATAGGACTGAGGTGCTGTAATCCAGCACTGACAAGTCAGGCAGCTCTGGAGCAGCAGGACAGGGACAGAAGGACATCTTACCTTTTTTGTTCTTTTCTTTTGTCACAACAGTCATGGACATGGTTGGCGTGGTGGCGATCTCGCCGCTGGCAGGTAACCTGCTGACCTGGAGGGACCGGAAAGTGCATTTCAGTGTGTTTTTGGTAGTGGAGGGGTCCTTCTTCTCCAGGTCTCTCTTCCTGTCCACAGGTGGAGCTGCAATCCAGTAATCCACCTGCAGGCCCATCAACTCAGCACCGAGGCCCTGGCTGGGAAACAAGAGGAGGTGGTAATTTCTGTGTGCCTCTCAGCAGGGTTTTGTCAGAGTGGCTGCCATTGCCGGTCAGAGGATAAACAGCTGGCTCTTTGGGGCATCAGGCAGTGACACCTCATAGTGAGACTCAGCAATTACAGAAGGCCAAGAAGCCACCCCTGAGAGATGCAGCCTGGGTCCCATTGCACAGAACCTCAGTAAGCAGAGACAAGCTGACCTGCTGCAGTCACGAGGGCAAGCAGTGGGAAAGGGAGCACACAAGCACCTTCCTTAGATGATGCTGAGTTCTATGAGACAGCAGCAAAGGCAGCTCCTGAGGTGGCCCAGATTACTTCATCTCTTGAGTGGGGAAAAGAGGCTGTAAGCACCTTGCTGCTGCCTCCCAAGCACTGATGAGTGACTGTCCAGGCACAGCACTGCCAAAAACAACTCTCAGCTGGGGTGAACAAAGACTTGGCAGGTCCCTGAACATCAGGCACTCAACTCCCAGTCTCCCTGACTTGCTTTTTGCACTTGCCTGTCCCCAAGCCTTGCCACTTGCTGGGGAATTCCACTGCTGGAAAAAAATGTTCTGCAAGCCCTATGACATTTGCTAAACTACAGCAGATTTCAAGATATGCTCTGTTGTTGAAAACTCCTGTGCATCATGTGCATCCTGTGCAGCTGTGCATCACCAAAACATGCTGCCAGCCCTTTCCTGAACCAGAAAAGGTAAGATGAGCAGCCTGGGAAGCTCCAGCCCTTTCCTGCCTCTGCCTCTCACTGAGGGGCAGAGGCAGGAAAGGGCTGGAGCTCCCACTGCCGCTCCCCTGAGGGCAGCAGGGCTTCATCATTCAGCAGACCTACAAGTGACAGCCTGAGCTTCTTCCTACACAGTGACAATCAGTGTTGAATAATACACAAGTACTAGACAAAAACCTAAATTTATCTACCAATCTGTGTCCCCAGTTTGAGAAACGGCAGTTGTTAAGGAAGATAAATCTGTGATCTTGAATGAAATATGCATCCCTCTGCACTACCCCTCTAATAAGGAGCTCAAGGTAAAACAAGGATGTCCCATCATTACAGTCCTCTCAGCAAATCATTCCCTTTTCTTTGCCATTTATTCAGCTAAAAGTCAGTCTGCAAAGCAGAGTTCATCTTTGATGACTAAAACCAGGTTTTTGGTTCTCAGGGCAATATTCAAAAGTGAGATTCTTTAAGCATAACGCATTGGAGATGCTGCTTTGAGTTGTAAGGCTCCTTTGCATCACATTTCTCAACTCAGTCATAAAGACAAAGCATCCCAATATTCACTATGCCCAGGCAAGATTTTAGGTTCCCTTCCCAGTTAAACACGTGGCTTAATCATTCAGTTTGGGTCACCCTCCATCCCCTGTGCTGTCACTTACAGATCAGGGGAAATTGAACAATGTTGAACCTACACTTCTTCATTTCTTGATGATTTTACCACACAGTATGAAACCAAAAAATACCAGATTGCTAGAGCTGGGGTGTCAGTTTCAGATTTGTCACATCCAAGGCTCACACCTTTAATACCCTATGCTCTTGGGGGCACCAGTTCCCAAACCACTTCCACCTTTGGAAAACCCATAAACAAAGCTCACACACGAGAATTCAGCTCTGCTCCCTGGAGCCTGCCCAACCCCCAGCTCTCCACATTGCCAGCCAGCTGCTGCTGGGGCACACAGGGCTCTCCTGCCATCAAACCACAGGGACAGACCAGGAAGGGCCTGGGGAACTGGGATCCTGGCAGAGGTGAACTAACACCTTCCAGTGCTGGGCATCTAAACTAGCACTTTCACATCTTCATTTCCTCCTGTTAAAAGGCAACTCTTAGGCCACTTTAAGAAGTCAGAGGTTAAAGGTCATTGCAGGGCACTCTGGGGTAGGATGAAAGGTCCCCATTCTGTCTCCAACAGAGACAGGAGGGGATGCTACTTAGGGAGAGCACATAAGCCCAGCCTCAGAGCATGCCCTGGCACTTCCACAGCCTGACAAACACATGATTAGGGATGCTAGAGGGGACGTCCCTGAAACATCCTTTAGTAGCCATTAGAGGATCTGCTGTCCACAAATTTGATCTGCTGATGCTGCAAGCCCTATGATGCTGATCTGCTGATGCTGCTGCCACAGAAGCAGCAGAGGCAGACGTGGTCCCTTCCTCTCTCCCTTTTAACTGAGCTCTTGCAGTGTCACCCTAGCTCTTGTGCCACAGGCTTTAGAGGACCCCAGAATTGCTGGGATTGGAAGAGACCTCTAGAGATGATCCAATCCAACCCCCCTGCAAAGGCAGGGTCACCTGGAGCAGGTGATGCAGGAATGCATCCAGGTGGGTTTGGGCTGTCTCCAGAGAGGGAGACTCCACGTCCTCCCTGGGCACCTGTCCCAGAGCTCTGCCACCCTCTACAGACCCAAAACCCCTTGACTTTGTACACCTTGAGTGGCTTATTGCTTTCCTCTCCTCTCCTAAACTGCAGAGTCCAAATGCTTCTAGTTTCCCCTTCCCACAAGACTGCTGCTATGTTCCCTTAGAGGTTCAGGGGAGTTAACAAAATCACCAAGTGCCTCTGAGTACTAGAGCTGCACACAAAATGTTGAGACAGCTACACCAACGTTTTGTGCAGCAACAAAATGAAGAGTCCTGGCCAGGGCAAGTCTTACTGGCAGCTTTCTAAGGATTTCCTCCCTTCACCCCTAAAACTTTCAGCTAAACCAGAGCTTAGTATTACCTATAGGTGCAGTCCTCCTTGCTGTTCAGATATGCTTTCAGGCATACACATGAATGGGAGCTGCACTTCCACCTTACAACTGCCAGCTACCCTCACAGAGAAAGTCATCAGCTCCTTCAAAAGTCACTCTGACCTTCCACTCACTTGGCCATTACAAACAAAAGAATCATGAGGGATTAGCCTGGCATCCATGTGTACTAAGAGCCAGTAACTTTTTTGAATACATATCTTCCCAAGGGAATCCTGCCCTTGAGATGTGCAGCCTCCCCACTAAGTGCAAAATCCCCCCTGCCCTCCCTAGCTCCTTGTCAGCTTCAGCAAGGACACAGTCACCCCAGAGGCAAAAGAGGTGAAGGAGAAAGGTGACAACTCCAAATGTTTGCTAGGGATGAAGGAAGAACTACGGGTTTTCCTCTGGAGTAGTTCTCTGCCACGTGTATGCCAGAGAAGCCAGCCAATGGAGCTGTAAGGAGACAAAACATGGTTTACCTTGGGGAGGAGAAGCTGCCTGTAACAGATGGTGAGGAAGGGGGCGTGGGGGAGGCTTCTTTCACAGCAGGAGACATGGAAGGCGGGGTGGAAGAAAGGACAACGGAACTTGAGGGAGCTGCATCATCAGAGTCACCTTAAAAAAAGGAAGTCAAACTGTTTGTCTGGGTTTGTCTCATAGCACAGAACACGGGGATAAAGCTCAGTCTCCTCGTCCATGCTTCTGCTGCACAGATTTTGTTCAGATTCAATCCAGAGGTCAGCTGGCCCATCAGTTCTGACTGGCTCCACACTTCTGAGGGGCTGTGTATGCCAGGGTATAAGGCAGGCACAGACACTGACACTCCTTGGGTCTCCTCATTTGGCATCTGCTCTCCTAGGGTTGGCTCCCAGATGATTTTGAGCCTCCTGCACAGCCACAGCCCAGCCCATTGATCTCTATCCTAAAGGAAAACTCCCCCTGCAACCACTGCAGGGCAGCATGACTTTTGGAATCCAGTACCTCTGGGCTATCACAGGGATCTCCCCATCCCATCTGCCTCCACCCTCCACAACCAAGGTTCCATCCCCTTCATGTTGGCCCTTTAGGATGGTAGGAGCACTCTGGCAGCAAGCAGTGACCCACAGAAGGCTGCCTCCATGCACAAACCTGTGTGTAACCCAGGCCACAAGAATCTGGGTTTGAAGTGAAGCAATACAAGAAACAATCCCTACACAAGGAAAACAATATTTCCGTGCATATGAAGGAAGAAAAAAATACATTCACATTGACAAAACAGCACTACTCCATATCTGTGTATGTAAGCAGACAGTATCTTCCTGTATGTCAGCTTTGCACTCCCGCAAAAAAAAATAAATGGGTTGAAAATTTTGTCCACCCTGAAGTTTTCCCAGGCACCGAGATCAATTTCATTCAGCAATTGAGCCCACTATAGGGAGACAGGCATGAACTTCTGATGAACTGCCTCCTGAGGCTGAAGCAGGAACCTCAAGCAACTGTAACAGTGAATCCACCCCACTGACAACATTAGAAAAACAGTGTTTGCACAAACATGAGAGTAGGGCTTCCCTGGATGTAGGTGTGGGAATTTCAGCTGGCCTGAAACTCCATGTAAAGTAACAAGAAAAAAGGGCCTCTCCTGAGAGAGGGCTCTCTTTCTGCAGACAAACCACTGGCAGCTAAAAAAATCCGATTTCGCCTCCCAGTGCTCCAAGGCATCAGCAATGGACAAGTCTGCTCAGCCTTTTAAGTCAGGCTCCCACCTCCTGTAGGACACAGAAAGCACACACAAGATGTTCCTTACCTGATGTTGCAGAAGATTGCTCCACTATTCCAACCTTCACCACCTAAAAGGAACAAAACAGAAGAGCTCTATCAAACAAGAGCCCCCTGAACTTCAGGAACCCAAATCCCAGCATTGAGTTCATCTCTGCACTCTCCATGGCACTGTCCCTGCAGTCAGAGTAGTTAAGGAGTCCTCAAAGAGCCAGGCAGGTCCTGGCAATGTTCAGCCAAGCAGTGCCAGCTCACAGCCCTTACCTGACCCACACAAAGGTCAGCACAGACCCTGCAGAGCTGTAACAGACCTGCCCAGCTCTTCACAGCCCATCAGCTCCAAGCTATGACAACTACAGGGAGGAGAAAGAGTCAGAAATATCCCTTCAGCTCTGCTTTGATGCACCTGCTAATTACAGACACACTGCTTCCATCGCTCAGGAGCAGCCACTTCCAGGGTGCAGCATAGCTGGGATTCGTCAGGAAACCACAGAAGTGATAAAGTACAGTTTCTGATCAGAGTAATCTATTCTCTAAACAAGGGAAGTGTCCAACAAAGAAGATAAAGCCCTACCAAAGCCTCTGGAGGCAGACAGGGACAAACCACCACATGGACAGGTCAGAACAATCCAGATCACACTGCAATAAGGGCACAAATGTGTGTGGCCGATCACCAGCTGGTACATCAAGATTAATGATAAATGTCACTGGCAATAACTTGTGGAACAGAACATGCTGCAAACAAATTCCCAAGAACACACCATGCCTAGAAAGATAAACTAGCCCTTGGTGATATAAAAGCAGAGACCTTCTGCAGTGATAATCTGCTATGGTACACAGGGATCATCACTCTTAACACTGCAGAGAAGAGAGCCTTTTTAAGGTCCTTAAGAAACTTGTATCCAGGCCTAATGTCTCCCCTGCACAAATGCTGACAAATGGGAAAGAGCTGCCAAGGGAGTTCAGGTCAATAAAACCTGCTTTAGAATGAGCAGTGATGTCACACAGACTGTGTGGTTTGAAAATAGAAGGTCATTAAGTTCAGACACGACCATGTCTAGACCACATCTCCAGGGAGCACATTTCTGTAATATGGGGTCCCAAAAAAAAAAAAAATTAATTATTAGAAACAAAAGGCTTGGCAGAGTTTGAAGAGCAGGGAGAAGTACGCTCAACAGTAGATCTCGGAGAGCTGTCAGGCTCTCTGGTGGACTCTCATTTAGATCCAGTCTTGAAAAAGCCATCATGAATTCAGCAGTGTGTTCACAGGCTCCCTGAGGGCTCACTGGCTTGAGAGAAGGAGGCTGCAGCTCAATTTGTCCAGTCTCCACGCAAAGGGCAACAAATAGGCTCTGGAATGCAGCAGCCATTTGTGCTGTATGTGTTAAACACCAAGAGCATGTTTCACAAACTGTCACTGGCTGTGAACAAGAGGAGCAGAGTTAGGGGAGGGACAAGCAACACAGAAAACTGCCTGCAGTCACCTTGATCTGCAAGCCAGGCAAAAATCTCTTCTGGCCTTCTCCTCCTTGTTGGCTGACTGAAGATGCTCAAGTTCAGACACATGGGAGGAACACAAGGTTAAACACTTTCCCTTCCCTCCACCTGGGGAGGTGCATGAGAACACTGTAGTTCCAACAGGCCTCCATCCAGGAAAGCTGCAGCAGCCAGCCCCCTGTCCCTCCAGGAAGAGGCACATCCTGTTAACTCTCCTGGCAACTGGCTGTCAGCCCAAGGCAGCCTGAGCCTGGCTTTTGTGCCTGTCTGGCCCCTTGTAAGGCTCCACTCTCACCACTTCGAGCCCAGCTGAGCAGCATGGCACTGCCCTGCCTATTTCTGGGTCAGAGACTGCACAGTCCAGCTGCAGGACATCAGATTTTGCAGCCCAAAAGCCAAGAGTGCAGCCAACATCAGGAGCTGCAAACCCAGAAGTCATTGGCTCCCTCTCTTCCTTGTCCAACAGCTCTGAGCAGGCTGCAGCTGAGGGGAAGAGCCTCAGTGTTCATGTCCAGTCTCAGACTTTATGAGACACCTGCAGCTGGCCTTTCAGTCTCTCCAGATGTGTTCCACAGGGCATTACTGTGTCAGGAATGCTTCAGAATCAGGAGCAAGCAGCACGGATTTGACCCTCATCACCAGTGACACAGAAAGTTAGTCTGTGCTTTCAAGGCAACTTTTTTGGGGGGTTGACAATGGTACGTACACAACAAAGCAATTCCACTACCTGCAGATAATCAAATCCAGACTGGAAAAGCAGTGCTAATGTCAGGACAACAATCATTTTAGAGCAACTGGATAAACACCCTGAGCCCCATCTGCTTGCATAAAATACAGGACTAAATCAGTCCTGAAAAAAAGCTTGCAGAGCCCAGCAACAGACTGGGACGTTCCAAGTCCTCTAGGCTTTTCACGTTACTGGAAAGGTGAAACAGCTGTTTTGTAAGAACAGTCCATCATTAGAAATTGCAGTTCATGGGGGATACAAGTACCCAGCAAAGCTCATCAGCAGGGAACAAACTGGGTAGATGTGTCTCTCCACTTTTGCAGAAGGCATCTCTCCTTCAAAAAACAAAAGTAGATTGTCATCTCAGGAATACTGCAGAGAGACAGTCTATGAGGAGACACTAGAGTGAAAGCAGGGTCACCCTGAGGGCAAGAGAGACTAAGCCCTTTAAATGCCTTGGGATTTCAGACAAGCTCTGATGCACTGCGGGGACACAGAGGGGACTCTGTCAGCGTCACACAGAGCAGGCACAGCAGGGCCAGCGTGCAAGACAGCAGCAGAAACAGGGAAGAGGACATCCAAGAGCTGAAGAGCAGCCAAGGGATTTCTTCTGACTGCAGGTCAATGACTTTACACCTAAAACTTAATGAATTGAAGAGCATGATCAAATAAGCAGAGGGAAGCTAGAAAAGGCAAACAGCATACTGTGCACAAGATACAGTGACAGAAGAACAAACATGGCCCTCAAACAGACACTGCACTTGGCACCTCAGATGGGAACACTTAAGGACAGGAGAAAAATGAGGGACTATCCCAAATAAATAACAGTAGTATAAATTATCTCAATATAGAGATGTACTCTCTACTTCCCAGGAACAGATGGGATTGTAAGAGAATGGGAGACCATCAGTTACAAGCATGCAGAGGACTGACACTGGAATAGTAAATTTGGCCAAAACAATCAACCAGGGCAATGCTAGGCACAGCATCCCTATGATCAGGTTTCCAGGGACACATCACATTCCTCCCTGAGAAGTAAAATACACCCTTTGTGTAGTTTGTTGAAGTGTCTTAGAGGTCTATGTGTTGAAGTGTCTAGGAGACACATACCGAGTGTCTTTGCTTAAATATAAGGCAGCTGCATCCAACCATCAGATAGATTTTCATGCTGATAATCTGCCTTACAGCACCCAATGGCTTCTGCTCTACTCCAGAAACCTGGTAAGTTTAGGTTAACACCTGAGAACATATTCCAGCTTGCTTGAGACAGCATAACCATGACAACACTCACCCCGACAAAGGGAATGAACTTCTGCGAAGATTCTTCATCGGGGCTAAAGGCAAAGAGAAGAGAGTTGTTAGCAGCTTGCCTCCAGCCCGGGCACCATACTCACTCCATATGTTGCATTCCAGCATGCAGCAGGGACGGACAGGATGCAAGCGCCAGTCCAACGCTCCTCTCAAGGTGCCCTGCCAGCACTAGGAGCCTGCACGGGCGGGGAGGAGCACGCAGCCTACAACAGTCCCTGCGGGGGAAAGGCTCTTCCTCCCTCCCTCACGCTCCACAGAGAAACATGCTTGCACAGCATGGCAGTCACCACAGACACACAGCCTCCTACTGCAAGGAAATGGATCTGTGCCACGACAACACCGAGCACTGGGTGTTACTTACTAGAACCCAAGGCGCTCTGCACGCGCGGCCTCCAGGCGTCCCCCCTTGGAGCCATGTGCCACAGCCTGCACATCCCCAAAGCAGTGGCCCTGCCGCGGGTTACAAGCCGTGACACGCGGTTATTGGTGAAGCACCGGCAAGGACGTGCCCTCACACCCACGCTCACACGCTCTTGCACACCCTCCCTGCTGCTGACAGCTTCCACAGGCACACCCGAGAGCTCGGGCACACCCACAGCTGAAACCAGCTGAGCAAAAGGCACACCGAGTCCCAGAAACAGCTGGAGACAACACCACACACATCTGGAAAGCCCCTCTGCTCTGGGCCCTGCCAGGAAGCAGAGGGTGGAGAAAGGCCAGCAATGAAGGCCACAGTAAAACCTAGCAGGAATTAGGGGGAGACTCGGCAAAGACAAGAGGAGGAAGAGATGAGTGAGGAAGAAGGCAGGCCAGAAGGGCCTGCAGAGCCACTGCTCCCTTCAGCGGCAACAGAGATCAGAGACGGACCCACAGGATGAGGAGACGACCGCAGGAGCACATCCACATGTTTGGAGGAGCTGCAGTTCAGCAGAGGGAAGTGACTGCACAGGCAAGACACACATTTCTCAGTGACTGAGCACAGGAAACAGGTAGGAAGCAGACAAACACTGAGACTTCTCATGTTTCTCTTCCTGCGCATCCCCCAGTGCTCAGAAAAATCCATCCAGCATTGCTTTCATCCAGAATTTAGCCAGGAGTAGCACAAATACTCCAGTATTTCTGTGCTGTTTCCAGCATGGATCAGAAATGCACCAAATGCACAAAGGTTGTTAACCTGTGTGATCAGCACCGGTTGGACGCTTTCCTCTAAGCCCCAAGGAAAGAATGACATAAAACTGCAGTGAACATGACTCAGCCAGAGTCCAAAGCAGAACATGATTTTGCAAACAGCCTCACACTTTGGCTCAGCTCTGCTTATCCATCCTTAAGGCAAAGCCAGGGCCTTTGCTCCCTTCCTACCTCACACCCTCAGGCACTGCACCCTCGTTGTTCTCCTAAAGCACAGGACAAAGTGACCAAGTCTCTGATCCTGTGCTGGAAGGCAGAAAGGTCCCATCTTTGCAAACACAACCACAGGGCCCAGCAGCATCTCCTACAAACACAACATTGCCAGCTCCAGGTTTGCAAAGGGAAATGAGAAAACCACCCAGATGTTGGGAGAGGCACGGAACAGAGGCTCAGCTCTCTTTTCTTTCCTTCAGCTCCATGGGCTTGGAGGCCAGCAGAAAGTGAGTCCCACTCACCAAGCGAGGGAAGCACAACAGCCATCCAGTCATCTCTCAGCTACTGGATGGCTTGGCTCCGAGCTCTGAACAAACAAACTATCTCCAGTTCCACAGAAAACTCATTCCCCCTGGGAGCTCTGATTCCCACTGCAGAGAGCTCAGGGGCAATTCTGAAATACATCGTTTGCTTCAGCCACCATTTATCACTGCTCACAACACCACACAGGCTGTTCCTGAAGCAATCCAGGTAGATTTCAACTCAGCTAGCCTAGTCCTGTCACATGCCCTCCTGGGAACTCTGGTCTTGCACATGTGTCTCTGGAAACACAGCTTAGCAAAACAGCTGCTCTTCTTGTGGATGAAAGAAAAGATGAGATGACCATGCTTATTCTTCATTTCCTCCTCCATGCTCTTCCCAATTTTTGTTCTTCAGGACCTCAAGATCCCAAAACATGAATTCAGAATCCTTTCACCTTGGTAACAGCTGCTTTGATTCCTCCTACCACAGCCCTGCAACTAAAATATCTCTCATCTCTGGAAAGGCAGCTTCCCCTCATTAACTCAGCTGCACAGGTTCCCAGGCTGCAGAGGGTTAATCCCACGTGTCCAAGGCTTTTTTTTTTTACCCACAGGGCTTCTGAAGGCCCTCGTATCTCAGCTGTAATTTAAAGCCAGACCTGGCCCAAGTTTGTGATTTTTAGTAGTTATTGATGTGTCATCTCTCTAACCAGGAGAGTCTCAGGCACCACCTTTATTCCAGACAAGTCCCGAAGGAGGCAACAGAAAAGAGAGTACTTCTATCATGGAAGGACTAGCACAACTCTGGGCCATTTCAACACCACTAACAACTCTTCACTCATCTGTGATATGAAAGCTGTCCTGCTCACTGGCCAGCTCCAGCTGTCTGCTGGCTAACACTGTCCTGCTTCCATTAGGGTCAAACCAAATAAGGGACAAAGCAACACCAGGTCCTCATGACACATCAGGTGAGTCTCCTCTCAGTCTTCCCAAAAACCTCCTTTCCAGCACTCTTCACTTTCCTGTGGCGGGCTGGACATAGTGAACAGGACATCCATAATTTCTTGAGCCTTGACTCTCTTCTGCTGCATTCCTGTTGCATTTCCAGCAGCTGCCCAAGGAGTTTCCTGCAGTAACCGGCCAGATAACATGAGCTCTGCTGTGCCAGAGGAGGGACCAGGCCCCTCTTGGCCAGCTGTATTCATGTCCAGCAGCTGCTGCAGGGTGTTTGAGGAGAAGTACTCAGAGCAACAACCTGGACTCTGCTCAGCTACTGCCCTGCAGGGCCTCTGAGACACACAGCAGGCAGGATCAGTGTAATCTGAGCTTCCTACTGCCCAGGAGCCCTCCAATCCAAGGGAACTGGGGCAAGAGCTGGGAAGTGCTCTCAAAAGCTTTTGGTAAACACATAACCAGGCAGGCAGTGATCCAGCCCTTGCCCTGACAAGTGAACAATGCTTCCATTTCCAACAGCCAGGCTGCTCCCCAGATTCATGCAAGGGCTATCCAGAAGCCACATGGCATGAGCTGTGCTGGGCACTGAATTACAGTGGGTGACACCAGCCCAGAACTGACCAGCAATCCACCTGCACTGGGAATGTATGAGTGCTGGCTCTCAGACCTCAAATACCACAGGGTTTTTTTTCAAGAAAGCAATGCAGAGAGACATCAATGACATGCCTCTCCTAGTGAGAGGTCCACCCCATCCCCACGGTCTCAGCTCCCCAGGTGTTGCCTGGATTGCACTGTTCCTTCAGAATTCAGTAACCAGGACTTCTCCCGGAGCTCACAGATAGAGTCAGTCACCCAGTGTAACTCAGAGGAGCTGCAATGGCACTTCATTTCCCTTGTGACCCCCTTTCCTCACAGCCAGCCCCTCTGCTTTCAGGTAAGGTCAGCAGATGCTCCAGAAGACCAGGACAAAGCTTTGGCACCATTGCAGTCCATCACAGGCAGTACATGCGCCAACCTTTGCCATGACAAACAGAACAAGGGCATGGGGAGAGAGCGGGGTCAGTCACAACAAGGACAGCTGGCAAAAGAGTTGTAAAGCAGCTCATCACATACAGCTACATCCTAGAGACTGGCTTGGCTTTCCTTGGGCTACTAGGACTTGTTTAACAGAGCAAATGCCAGGATTCTGGGAATTTCTTTTGCAATTAATTTGTAGGTAGTGCTGCTTGTCTCTACCTGGACCACTGCCTTGAAAGCTGGCCTTGGAGAAGCCATTCACCTCTGGCCTCAAGGGGAAGGGAGTTGCAGTAGCTTTGTGTGCTGAGTACAAAATAAAAAATGCCCAATAATCATATGATTCAAAGCAGGGGACCCTGCAGAGCATGGGGGTTTTGGAGGCAGCTCAGAGAGCACAGCTCCACTGGTAGCACACATCTGTCTTCTCTTTCTTAAGCTCAGAGATGTCCCATATGTCTGGGATGATCTGCCAGTAAGAGACTAGTCCTCAAATTTTTGATTACAGGGAGATTTGCTGTCTGCACTCAGACACTGCACAGCTGATCCCCACCCTGAGCCACTGAGTGCCACCTACACCACTCCAGTTCCAACAAATGGGAACTGAAAAGCCTTTTCTCAATCCTGATCCTTCTGGAGCTACACTGTATCTTCTGATGCCTAAGGGAAAAGGCAAGGAAAAAAACCCCCATCTTCCCCATGTTGTACTGCTGTAAGCTACTCTCTCAACTCCTTGATTCCCACTCAATCTACATCCTGGGAACCCAAATGTATGGTCCAAAGGCACAGCAGTCACTTTCAACTATGCATTCTGCCAACAGATGCCATAGTTTCAAAGCAGTGAGCAGAATTCAACCTGAAGCACAAACTGTGCATCCCAGACCTGCAGGAGCTGTTAAACAAGGCACAAATCACCAGTTCACTGGGAAAAGAGCGAGGAGCTGGGAGAGAGAACCTAAAAGGAACTGATACCTTATGGTAAAATCAAAATGAAAGCTCTTTTTCCTTTTCAGGAAGCAACCAAAGAAAAAGATAAATGTGTTATTATACTTACAACAAAGTGATACATTCATTTAGATAGCGCTAACGGAGACACAATTTCTGTGTTGTATTTAACAATACCCTCCCTAAGTTGCTGCCAAAGACAGAGAGCCCCATTCCTAAAGGAAGGCACACAGGAGACAACTGCCCATACTCCACTGAGAGCCTGCTACTCTGACTCACTCTCCTTTGTTCATGGGGTACTGACCTGAAAGCAGAAGTTATTTTAAGGCAGACACACAGAAATACTGAGAGATTGCAGGTTATGTCAGAGTCTGACCGTGAGTTTCTGCAATCTCTCTTCCCAGTAACCTCCTAAATTAAAACTATGAACAGCTCCAGAAACAGCATCAGAGTCCAAAGGGTGTCAAACTCAAATGGATCAGACCAGCTTGGTAAAGCAGTCCTGCACACTGCAGGATAAGGGACAAGGGCAGGGGTTGCTCAAACACATTTCTGCTGTTTTCCAACAAAGTGCTGAACTGACCTGCTGCACACATTAGAAACGCAAAACCTTAAAATGTGTGCTCATGACAAAAATGAAGCTGTAAAAGAATGGAGGAGGCAGTGGAAAGCAGCGCAGAACCCAGCACCTGATGGGTGCAGAGAAAGAACCAGGCAGCCTCACAAGGGATTCGCTCTGCACTGGGGTGTCTGAGCTCCCTGCTGGTAACCAAGGTAAGCCTTCACACCAAAAACAAAATGCAAAATGGAAGGCAAGAGCTTCAAAGTGCTCTTTAGCTATTTCATCCTTATTATCATGTTAACTTTATAGAAGTCCACAGATACATGAAGAGACTAGACTAGTCTCTTTTACTCGACTAGTCAGTCTGGAAATATAGGAAAAACACAGAGAATGGGTGAAACTTCACTGAATCATTTCTGCACAGCAATGTGAGAGCAGACACAGGAATGGAAAAGCAATATACTATGAGAATTTCCAAAAAGAAGGGGGAAAAGTGATGCCATCCACACTTTTGATTTCTCCCAATTCTTAGGCAAAGGAGACACCAATAAGGGATATTAATGGACCAAAAATGAAAAATCAAATAGAAGTAATTAAAAATTAACAATATCCATGTCTCATAGGGAGTTGCTAGTCCCTGAGAAAACTCATATCATCTGAGTTGAAATCTATTATTTTCCTCTGTCCCTTGATAACAGTGCTTCTCTATCCCTCAGTGACAGTTACTGTTCTTCCTGTACCATGGCCACAGGAGGCCCTACATACTCCTGAATCTGGTTCTCAGGCCCCAATCCTCCCTCCTACAGCCTGCCTATCCCTTAAGAAAAGCTGAAATGAAATCTGGTGAATGTCAGCCCTCCTCAGCAGGAGTCCTGGTAGCTTGCAACTGCCAATCAACAAGGATTTTGTCTCTCCTGCAAGAAGCTCTGCTATTTACACTCCAAAAAGAAAGGGGCTTAGTTTCCTAAACACCAATGTCAAAAAGGTCAAGTGTCACAGAAGATACTTCGTGGGAGAATGCCAAGGTCCAGTCTTACACACCTAAGGTTGTTATGGTGAAAGATCCCTGGAACCTAAGCACATAAAACCTGTCTATCTCCATCCTGCTTAGCCTGCACTTCNAAAAAAAGAATCACTGCACTTAAAGTCACCCCACTGCTGCAGATTCACTGAGTGGGACACACTGCTGGGTGCAGGCTACTGTGAGGCCCCCAGGGGCTTTGCCATTTGGTTTTCAGACTGCTGGCACGACATGAGAAAAGCACTTTGCTTTCAAGCAGCTGCTTGTCCTAGGAGCCAGCAGGACAAGGGGGTCATACCTCTTCTGTTTGTAGGTCAGCATGGCTTCAGCAATGGGCAGCTGGTGAGCACAGTTTGCCCCTGCTATGTACTGCGTTATCCGGGACACGACGTCGGGTGCTTCCGAAACTGCAGGAGAACAGAGGGAAAAGCATTCAAGTGACTCCTTAGACCACTGGCAGCACTGTCCTCCATCTGCTGATGGTGCCCAGCCAGCTGCATTTGGGCTGCACCTTGCACAAGAAACTCTGCCTACCCCAGAGCACAGTAAAGCTGAATCTGTACTCAGCATTTCTGACTCAATCTGGGGTCTTTCAGATTTGTTAAAAGCTTTTCTTTGTATCTGTCCAGAGTCTGCTTTAGACTTTTTCACGCCTTGGCTGCAGGTATCTGCTGAAAAAAGTGCCTAGCCATCTCTCCCAGGTGAGCTGCTCTGCTCATACCAGCACTGAGGTACCTGAGCTTCTAATGAACTCATGGCCTTGCTGAGTTGACCAAAAAGACTGAGGGACACACAGGGGTAGGAACAGCACAAAGACCACACGATTTGGCATGACTGTGGTTCATTCAAGTCGACACAAAGACATTTCCTAAATGCCTTCCGTATTTCTTTGGTTTCAACCAAAGAGCCTCAGCTGTGAGATCACAGGAACACAAGGGACCTTCAACAGGCACTTCCATAGCTTAAAATGGGCATTTTAATCCAGATTCTTTGTATTTGAACAGTGAACTGGCAAGAGCTATGATTCTCTGCCAGATCTTCTTGTGCCATTATGGAGTTCCTGTGCAGTTACTACCACACAGACAAAAATCCAGGATGTACAAAGTCTGCACTGTACAAAAATGAGGTGGATTTTTCCTCACAGCATACAATCAACAAAGGGATAGATATGGCTCTTTCTGGATTTCTATAGGTAATGAGGTATTCCTAATTCAGACACAAAAGTCAAGTCTGTATTGACATTTTTCTGCATTTTCAAGTGCACCAAGCAATTAAAGAAAACCCATTCCATACACCAGTTCTTCCCTGAATTCAGGATTAAGGGAAAGTGTAGCTTGGATAGAACACTAGGAGATTTCTAGTCCAGTCTCCTGCTCCAAACAGGGCTGACTTCACCTTCAGAATAGGCTGCCCCAGGCCTTGTCCAGCCATGTCACCATCTGCTGGAAACAGCTCTTGAACAATTACCCCCTAAGAGGTCTCTCTCCTCCTCTCACAGCTGGAGGACTCCCAGGAGCATCCGGGGAGTCTCAGGAAATCTGCAATTCCAACAGGGAGAACCACATTGCAACCTCCCCACACCCATGGTGCTACACCAACGCCAAGCTTTTTCCTTCTAATGAAATTTCTGTATGGGCAATGCTGCCCACAACAGCATCAAATCTCAAGTCTTCATATAGCCCTGAATGTTGCAAATCTTCCTTTCTCCTGTTTCTTTTTGTTCTTGAAGAAATGGAGGAAGAAACTGTAAGCATTCATATTTTAAACAAATTAGTACTTTAACATGAAGTAAGTCTTTAATCTGGCCTAGAACAAACTCAGATCAGAACAGGAACTTGTTAGCCTGACCTAGGCCAACTCCCACTTGTTACCGTACTGGTGAAGAACAAAATTCTTCTTTAATGAAAATGTTTTCAAGTCTGCTGGCAGGATCTTTCTCACACACAACTAACAGAAGTTAATCTTCCCAGAGCTTTCAGTTTTCCAAATGTTTTAGGCTGCACAATTCCTGAAGGAAAGCAATGTACTGAACTTCATAGCGAGATCTCCACATCAAAGAACAAAGCTGAGAGCTAGGTAAGAACAGCATGACTCAGAGGCATCTAGTTAGTGCCTCTGGGAGCCAGTAACTGTTTGCAAACCACCATGTGAAAGACTTAGAAAGGTCAGCATCTGAAATGGGAATGTGGTGGAGTGAGGAGAAAAGAGGAACAAAAACACTTGCCTGCTTCCTCTTGTATTTACTTGACCTCTGCTAAAATTACTCATTCAAGCTTTTCATCCCACACAGGCCAGACAGACACCAAGTCTTACCAGTGGTCTGTGCTTCAAGTTTGTTGAACAGATCTCTCCAGGCTAGATCTTGGAAGAAGTTGTTGTATCTATAATCTACAGACCCCAGATACTTGGCCACTGGATGAGAGCCTGAGAAAGAAAGGAAAACATGACAGCTGTGCTCTCCCGCACTGAACACAAGCATGGGTTTGATCTGTAAGGAATTAAACTCCAAAATCAAAACCACACTAGACACCTCAGAAATAAACTTCTTCAATTATAACCAAGTCATTTAGTCCAGCTTATCTTTACAAGAGCATGCAAATAGACTTCCCCAGTGCAGACTGCTTCAACACACTGGTATCTTTCACTTGACACTTTCCCGCTAACAAATTAAATTTTAGAAGGCCAACGAAAACAGGACTGGGAAACTGCTGAGGAAATAAATGATTTGGAAGACACAAAGATTCTACAGCTCCCCATGTCAGCCTCTCAGTTTTGCAAGCAGCTTTCCCAAACAGCCCTTCCTGCCCACAGGCTGCACCACAGCCAGGTCACCACTGCCAAGAGGGGGCCAGACCCCTTCCTCCAAGCACCATTTGCACCCCACAGCTCTTTTGCAGCACTGAGAAGAAGCAATTGCCCCCAGCCAGGAAAAACAACCCAGGGAGGCTTGCTTAATCTGTAGAGAAGGGCTATAAGCTCAATAAATATGCTGCAACTTGAGACAGAAAGCAGAGCCCCAGGATTGCAGTACCCAGTGAATATTGGCACATGCAGCAGGCCCCTGCTTACTCTAGCTGAGCCTTGTGGCTCAGCTCCTCCATGAGCATGGAAAGACCTCCTTGCAGGAGCTTTGCATGGAGATCTGACTTCATACTTACACTGAGCAGGACAGGGAAGGTGTTCAAATGACAAATTCTGCCCTGGGAGGTGGCAAAAAGTTGCCACCTTCATTTTAGGCCATCTCCGTCCCCAAAACAGACAACACCCCCTATCAACTACCTCTACAGTCTTCAAACACAGGAGAAAAGGTGTGCCAGGATCACCCTGCCCAGTCACCACCTGGCAGTCATGCTCAGCACCAGTTCTGTACATTTACACTCAGCCACGAAGCAGCCTCAGAGCTCCTCTTAATCACATTATTTTCATCCTTCCTGCACACCAAATTCGCACATGAAGCCACACTTCCAGACAGCTGAGTCACCAGCTGGTAACTGGAAACCTGACAAATTCCTTCAAGATGACCCCAGTTGCTTAACTGTACTCACCATGGTCCAGGAAAGCTCCGGTGGAAAAAAAACCCCAAACAATAAACCCACTGTTTCAGTGCTCCAAACCTCCAAGCTGATTTCCAGACTTCAAAGAGAGGTGAAAGCAGGAGGTCCCTCTGAGCTGCCCTCAGTGTCATTAGAGACTGGGACCCATCATTTGTCCTGCAGTGGAGTTTTAAGCAGTGCACACAGCACAGCTCTGCACCGTGTCCTGGAGAAGCTTTCCCACATGCCGGGAAAACACACTGCACATGGAAACAAGCAATCAACAGCAAGTCTCCCAAGAAGTTCTACCCACGGGAGCTATGTAAAATGTCAAAATATCCCAAAGAGCCAAAAAAACCCCCAACATTTTATTTTATTTTTCTCCTTTTCAGTTGCTGATATAGTGGTTTAGACAGCAGAAGAGTCTTACAGCCATAGAATCAGTAGCATGGAGCAGGACTGAATCTCCCAGTTCATATGTTTGCAGACACTAAGCATTTCTGATTGCTAATAAACCACCGAAGGTTGACCCTTCTGTCACTGGAGTGTGTAGTTGTGGACTGAAAAGGTAAAACCATCCATGGAAAAAGTTCACCAACCCTAGTTCAAAGGTACTGCAAGCAGCAGAGAGGCTTTTCCTTTAAGACATTTATGGCATGGTCACCATTCTGTCTTTGGTGCTTTTTCAGTTGTCAGAAATGAGAGGTGGCTCCTCAATCACTTTAATGAACTGCCAGAGAGCTGGCCAGAAATAAGTGCTTGATCTGATCAGGAAATACTGCAGACTTGTATGGAAAAGATCCTGTTAGAAAAGTTTCTATATTTAAAGTAGAATCTAAAAAGAATTCACAGTTCTAAAGCATTTCATTATCAAAGTGTCTGGTTAATTTTTTCCTTTTTTTTATTACAAAAGAAAGTTTTAAGATTAAAAAACCAACCTAAATCCAAACACTAGCTAAATCTTGTGTTTCACTTCCAAAGAGAGAGTATTTTCAGATCATGAAAACCTGCAGGACAGAAAGCTCTTCTTCTGAGGCCAGGAGACAGTCAGCAAGTGAGGAGCAAAGTCTCAGACACAGATTCTCATTCAAAGCACATTTAACCTTGCAGAAATTAATATTTTTTTGTTTTTACTCCCTAAGGGGCTCTTTCTTCTCTTCCTGCCAACCACTTTGGAAACTAAATGCCTTTTTTACAGAAGGATCCAGTTCTTTTCCTCTGCCTTTTTTATTTAATGAATGGACAGTCTAACCCCAGTGTTCATGGTGCCGGGCAGCAGCTTCTGATTCCTACAGGAACTGCCATCAGCTGCTCCCAAACCCAGAAAACTGGAAAACACTGCTGAAAAAAGTGCTTTTCAAGTGTTCTGTTGCTTACGTCACTTAAGTGCTCTGTCCACACAAGTCAAGCCCTGGACCACACCAGCACTGCCCAGATGTCCCTGCCCACAGCACCAGTGACTCCCCTGCTTCCCAGGCCTTGCCACCACAACATTCCTCGTGTTTCTGACTACAAGACCCCTGGTGCTGTTATCAGTGCACTCTGCTTCCCTCACCACAAGCAATCCAAGCTGGGGAACGTTCCAGCCAGGCAGGCTTGCTAAACTGCTTAAAGGGCAGAGATAAAGTGTTGGAAAACTGAGGGAAAAACCTGAGCAGACCAGCATGTAAAGTAAAGGTCAAGAGATGCATGTAATTTAAATAACTCAAATTCTCAGCAGTTTCAGAGCCTTTAAAAAATTTTCAACTCCTCCTCTAGTAACATTTTCTGAGTCAAGCCCAGGGGGGCCAGAACAGTTATTGCTTTGGGAAACGTGATGCCCCCACTGAATTTAACATTTTGGCCAGAGAAAAGGGTTTCTAGAACAATATTCTGTGCATAAGAGTCTCCCTGTATGGGGAGGAAGTACTTAACCCCTTGCTTCAAACAAAAGGCTTACAAGCAGACTTTGGCATCAGAAACACAGATGAAATTCACTCACACAAGAGCAGCAACACCAGCACTACACAGTCATACAACAATTTACCTCATTTAACCTAGAGCCACAGCTCCAGAAAGGTTTCTCCTGAGGGAACACAGCAGATTTCACCCAATCCCCTTCCTGTGAAGAAACACCATTCCTTATTTACCTAGAGGGATGATCAGAAATTTCATGTAGCCAAGCCAGTCGGGGGTTTTGTGAGACAGCTGCTCTACAAAGAGCCTCAAGACAGCACTGAGGTAATTCTGGGCTCCTGCCACTGCAATTTTAATTGGGTTTGGAGGCTGTGAATTGCAGTTACAGCTAGACAGAAAAAGAGGAAACATATTTGTAATTGTGCCTTCAACCACATATTTCAGAACAAGCAGCAAAAAAAAAAAAACCAAAAAAACTGGTTAATAAAAATTTTAGCAGAAGAGAGTTTGTTCAGTATACAAGGCAATATTGCAATGATTTAAAGCAGCTTAAAACATTATTAATAAAATACAACATTCTTCAATAATTTCTTAATTGGTCTCCCTGCTCATTCTTTTGCACATTTTGATATTCTAAAGGGCTTGGGCTCAACTATCTAGGTTAGGATGTACCTACTAACTGCTGGGTCAGAGAACACACTCAGGTACCCACAGCTCTCAGCAGGTAAGTAGGGAGTATCTTCAGGAACTGAGGGATTAATCTGGGAATTGCTTGGAAGGGAGAGCAAGAACTATTTAAAACCTCATTTGCTTTGTGTGCTTTAGTGGTGCATGTGCCTGACCCACGAGGCAGCCTCCAAAGCACAATCTCTGATAATCACTGCTGTTGGTGACTTGTATGCCCTCACACATGGCAGTCCCCTGCAGGGGTGGTGAGAGCTGAAGAGCCACACATTTCTTGAAGGGCCACACAATTCTGACTTCAGGAGAACAGACTGGAAAGGTTTCATGCAGTAGTTGAGAAATTAACTCCCTGAGTCCTGGGGCACAGGAGCTGAGAGGCTTTTAGGGCTGAGACAACACAAGCAAGGTGAGAACTTACTATCTCTGTATCCTGGAAACAATTGTGCTGAAAGCTGCCTGAATATCAGCAGAGGAACATGTGCAGACCACTGGCAAGGTGTGCTTTTGCAAGACATCCGAAAGGTACTGAGGAGAGAAGAGAACATTTTTAGTCCTTTTTTTGGGTACAGTTTGTCATAAGAAGAAAACGTGCCTCCCCCACCTCCTGGGTATTCTCACACCCACTCCTGGGCACTCTCCCTGTGTCTGAAGGTGATATGGCTATTTCACAAATGCCTCCTCCCTGCACAGCAGCCAAAGGAAAGTTCTCCTTCTGGAAAAATGAGAACATCTTCTTGACAGACACAACACCATATCCCAAACATGCAGCACAGTTTTTACAGCCACAGAGGGCAGGGCCACCAGACCATTCACTTAGCAGACAGCGCTAGGAAAGAGCAGACACTGTTTACCTGCCTGCTTCTGGAAGTGCAGTTGCATCTCTCTGATTTCCATTTTAAAGAAATGCAATGTTCTGCCCGCCCTTAAACACTGGAGAAAGGGAAGGGTGCTACCATACACATGTTCCTCATGAGGGACTGTTTCCCCTCCATGCTGCTGATGGGGACACCACACACCTCAGGTACACAGGGACACAATTATGGCACTCAGCAATTATCTCACACTTCCAATTTCTGCATGACTAATCTATACACCCCAGTCCATATCCTTCATGCCCTCTGATACTGCAGGCACAAGCTGCCAGAACCCCTGAAGATGATCTACAACATCTTCTATCTATCTCTAGAAGGCATTTCTCTGTCTTCCAAGTATAGAGAAAGCGGAACCAGTAGCTCAGATGGTATTTTTTGCTCTCTCACACATCGAGACCCTAGTTCTTCCAGAAGCAGAAAGCCAAACCAGACAATGTAACTCCACAAGCCTGGCACAAGTTCCCCAGGCAACAGCCACCCAGCACATGTTCATTGGTCCTCTTCCATACATATTTTATTGCTTTCTCAGAATAAGGTTCCAAAAGGAGCAAAATTTGTTTCAAACCCATAACAAACCACTTCATGTTGTCAGCAAAAGAAAGTACTGCTCAGAGTTCTTAAAACAACTATCACTCTGCAAGGATGGGGTGATTCCTGCAGTCAGCAGTCACAAGCACATGTACATGGCTACAGAGCTGACCTGAAATATTTTCTCCTGTTCACCACCTGTGCTCAGAAATCTCAGCCTAAACCACCACAAGGTCAGAGCTCCCTGCTTCCTTTGTCCCAGTATACGACAGTTTAGGAGGCTTTTGAGTGCAAGTGTTTAGCGATATTCCCAGTGTGCTGCTACCCAGAAGGAATGGCATTGCCTAGAGGACAAAACACCTCTGTGGTAAGGCTCAGGTGGAAAAGATTTTCAAGATCCCAGCATCTCTTAGCCATATGAAATCCAGCCTGTGGGCACTGAACACTCTGCAGGCAGCAGAACCTACTTGGTTAGTGCAGAGCTCAAAGCCTGTCCATTCCTGAGGAGGAACAGTGCAGGAGAACTATGCTCCAGGTAATGTCTCCTGCCTTTACCTGGCCTTGCCAGTCAGACGTATTGACAAGAATAATGTTTTCTGGCAGCTGGTCGTCGGAAACCAGGATGTGATTTAGTTGATCGTACACTGTTTTCCTGGGGATCTGGAAATAAAGACACAGAGAAGTGAACAGTAAGAGGTGTCAGCTCTAGCCATCAAGCCACCAGCTCCAGCTCTTGCAATTGATAAGGTGGCTGTGCATGCTGGCCAGTTACCCCATCAGCAAAGGCACACTGGGCTGCTGGGACTGACACTCTGCAGCTTCTTCAGTATTAGCCACCACGGACTTGTTGGCCATTACTCTTTCTGCCATGCACTTTTACTTACATCACTTTATACCAACTAACAGCAGCCCAAGAACTTAAGATTCATAAAAGCCAGGAACAATCTGCTTCAAGGAGGGAAATAAGTGAGTCCCACAGCTAACAAAAGCATGGCACATATGCTGTGCACAAGACAGTCCCTAGCAATCTGCCTTATTTCAAAGGAGTAATTCCCCAACACATCCCTATTAATTTCTCATTTTAACAATATTTTCTGGTGTTTTGAGTTTATGGCTGACTGACAAAGCTACAAGCTGGCAAACCCCAAGCAGACTGGATGGAAGATAAAATTTCAGCCAAGACATAAATTCCCTCCTTCCTGAAGCTGCAGGGCCCAGTTTCTTCCTAGCAGGGACAGAGCTTGAACCAGAAGGAAAAGGAGGCAGTGAAGAGGAAAGCTGTGAGTGGCTGGAGAGGCAGCAGTGTTATGCACACCTGTAAGTGGTGCCGTGTGTCCGGGGAGCGCTCGTTGTCCAGGCTGTTGGCTCTCTCGTTCTGTGGCCTCACCGGCTGCCTCTCCTTCAGGGATGTGCTTCTGCCCCGGCGCCCTGTCTGCTTCCCTTCAGACCTGCTGGAGAGGTGTGCTTACATTCCCAGGGCTGGCACATTTCTGAGTGAGACACGGCCCCCAGATCCCCACTGCCCAGTCTGGCAACCTCAGTAATGTCAGCAGAAGCACTGGGGAATTCTGCACGTAGACCTGAGCTCGCTTGAGACCAGATGATTCTGCTTCTGACAGTACACAGCACGCAGCTCAGCACATTCCCAGGAGTCCCAGGATGACTTCCACAGCCCATGCTAACACCCACACCACCTCTCTGCTATTGCTACACCAGCGTTGTAAGATCCAGCCAGGCAAACTGCAGTCACACACGCAAAGCAGCACAGAGTACTTCTGGGCATTCATTTACCAAGTGTTCCAGACCCATTGCTTAAGTGCTCAAACACAGGGAGGGTGTCCTTGCAGTTTAGTGCCTTAATGCCACCCTGACCAAATCCTAGCACACTGTCCATGACTTCCTGAGCAGCCTGCAGCAGGCACAGTGCTGTCCCCCTGTACCTGGTGGATGGGATGATGAGTGACTCTGTCTTCGTGATCTTCCCACTGGGTGGGAGCTTCTCCACAAACACATCTGGAGTGGGGAGTTCAGCCTCCTGGACCTCAGCTTGCTGGTTAGACTCCTGCAAAAACACAGGGAACAGAGTTACCAGGAACAAACCCTCCCCTCTGTCTCACCTTGGGAGCTTAGCTCTGGCTGCAGCACATTAAGCCTGCCTCTTCCAGACATCCTCCTCACTGTCAAAAGGGGGAAACCAGTAGTGGCTATCTGGGGCTACCCGTTCCCAGCTCTGCCTCACAAGTAAGCTGGAGGTAGGAAAGGTGTTCAGATATGCTGTTTGGAGCAGGCACTCTCACAGCTCAAAGCCAGGGACATGCCTCCTCATGCAATGCAGATTAATTCATCTTAGCCAAATGAACTAGCTAAGAGAGAAAGACATGAGAGAAATGTTACACATCCCACGTTCCCAGCAGAGCAACTTGAGCTTTGGGATTTTTACCCTAGGACTAGCTTGATTTCTGCCAACTCAGCTCAAAGTAATACTTCTGTCTGATAAAATGGAACAGCCTTGAGCATCCTTTACGTGCTCAGTAGCAAACTTTGGGCCAGTCTTCCTCAGGCTGTTCGAACAAAAGGTCAAACAGAGCATTTCACCTGCAAAAGGCTGAAAGACAAGAAGCTCCAAACTAAGGTCAGGAGGAGAACTCAGTGCTATCTTCACTGCAGATGACATTACCCATGGAAGTTGTGTTGCATGTGCAGCTATATGGACAGACAGATGAATCCCACAGAATGCAGCCCACAGCTGACACCCAAACTGACAGGAGGAAGGTCAACAAGTGCATTTTCAACTTACATAAGGGACAGTGTCAGAAACACTGTCGCCCGCATGTTTGGTTCCAAGACTCTTTGTCTTTTCAGGCACTTCTACCTGCTTGAGAGAAGAAAAAACCTCAGGAGGTTTAGCACCAGCACAGTTTCCAGCCACGCTCTCTGGGTCAGGCTGTTCAGAAGAGATGCCTCTCCATTTAAACATCACACAGCTCTGCAGTATGGCCAGCAGTGCTCCCTGCTCACACCAGGACTGCACACATCAGTGTGGGATGTGGTAAAGCTGATGCACAAAACACAGGAGAGGCAATGAAATGCTCTGAGATGGGACTGACACTTTATGCCCATCCAGGAGGGAATGGAAAAGCAGCTGAGCTGCCCCTGACCATTCACTGTCAGCCAACTGGAAAAGTAACCCAACAACAGCAAAGAAAAGCTTCTTCCACAGAGTGCTAGGAAGTCCCTAAAACCGCCAGGCAACATCTCCCATCCTGGCAGTCATTTCAGGCACATGGGAATCTGAAGCTATTCACAACATCAGCAAGTATTCAATACATAACCTCAAGATGCACCCTTGAGTTAATATAATATTTGCATTAAAAAAAAAAAACAAAACAAAACAAAAACCTCAAACTGGCCAAAAAAATCCCCAATCCCAAAAAGTCCAGATGGGTTTTCTTAGCAGAAAATTTGTATCTCTGCATTCAAATCTTTGGAGGGGTTCAGAGAGGGTGCTTTAATTTACACATGCAATTAGAGACAGTGCAGAGAGGTAACACCTGAAATGTGACTTACAGGACTTGGTGGCTCTCTCTGGCTCCTGATGCTGTGGATGCTACCAATTTCTGTCTGAGAGCTGGAGTGCGACAGTCCTTCAAAGTAAGGTCTGAATAAGAAAAGAAAAACGCATTTCTTATTATCAAAAACACTGACAGGGCAAGTCCACCACACTCACAGCAAAGCAACATGACAGTTCCCAGAAGATCTTACTGCTCCTCAATGGTTCCAGTAAAATTGGCTACTTTTGAAAGGAGAGGAAGGTGTCCAGGACAGTAAGAGAAGCCTGAAGGTCCAGGTGTCCCTGAACATAGCTTTTGACTGACATACAGCAACTAGAATTACTGCTTCCCCCCACACCCCAACACTCTGCTCCTGGGTAAGTGATTATTGGGCTAATGTGCATTTTATTTCCAGCTTGCATCTGGATTTGGCTGCCAGCCCTAGGCTCCAATTACACATTTGCTCAGTAAGATAAGGTACCACACACCATCAGATTGTGCTTCCACTGAAAAGGCAGCTCATCACATCAGGCTACACGACTCAATTACAATGTAAGGAATTGATTTTTTGTTGTCGTGGGAAAAACCTGCCTCAAAGCCATCAACATTTATCACATCCTCTTCAAGATATGAACACAAGAACTGGACCTAGGAAACTACAGAGTGCCTCCCCAGGACCACACACATTAAGTTCTTATTCCAGCATTACTCCAGCAATCACACATCCCAGCACAGTTTGCTCCCCAGCTCCAGGGAACAGGATATGAACTCTCAGTGTGCAAAGTAGAACACTTTGGCTTGTTTCAAAACAGCTGCTTACCACAACACCTCTACTTTCAAATCCCTTCAAAGTAGGGCCTACCAACTGGTTGGTATCTTGGGTGAAGCACCAAACACCTTTACATGCCACCAGCCCCACCATTTCCACTGCTGTCCCAGTCTGTCCTTGACATCTTCTGGCTCACTGACAGGGAACAGGTCTTTCCAGACTCAGAATCTATTCTTAGTCCAACGAGGCTATTCAACATTAATGAGGCTATAACGACACCTGGTAATTAGCAGATTTAGCAGATGCTGTACTGACCAGCTGCAGTGGTCAGTGCCATAACTCTTTGTTTCAGAGGGTCATCACACACTGAGGGCCTGAGCATGCAACCACACACCAGTCAGAAGCACAAGTGCAGCTCAGTCTCACGTTTTCAGTCTTACTGAGCAGAGATGTGGCACAGCTCTCTTAGCTCAGGGCTCTGCATCTGCTCAAGACCCTGAGCCAGCAACCCCCAGCTCAGTTCTGCAGTGCTGGGACTGACCCACACGACCTCTTTAAGAACAGGCTTGAGCATATCCACGTGTGCTGCAGTCAGCGCCTTCAGGCCCTGAGGGATTTATTTGTTTCCTGCAGCTCTGCCTCCTTAATCCCTGCAAAGACTCTCTTTCCACACAGGGTGTTATTACAGGAAAGATTTTTCCAGAAGGACAATGTGCCTTGTTCATCCCTGCCTCTACTTCTGCCTTAGCACATATTTCCTTCCTGTTTATACTACCTCTCCAAAGCACCGTGTACAGTTCAATTCCCTGCCTGCCTGCCACCAGCTCCTTCCCTGTGCTCAGGTGGCAGGGCAGCAGAACATCTGCAAAGAGAACAAGGAAGAACTGAGACTGAAGGGAAGCTAGACCCCACACAAACTACCTCTAGATCACAAGCTGTCACTCCCATTCTAAAACCACCACGTCAAGAGTGGAAAAAAGAGCACAGAAGGGTGGGAATACAACCAACAGATGACACTGTACATGGTCTCTCTCTGGCACAGCATAAGCTGCCTCACACTTACTTTAACTTTGGCTTTGGAGTGCTCAAGACACTGTCATCATCCTCCATTTCTGGCCCACTGTCACTGGGATTCTCTATATCCAGCGTGTCATACAGAAGATCCAAATCCTCCTCCACCTCTGGAACATGCTCTGCTGGGTCCTGCTCTGAATCCAGAACCTACACAGGACAAAAACAGGTATCACCAGCTCTGCTAGGAGCCAGACTGATCCCAAATCACCCGTGCTCCCCCCACGACTGCAGTACACCAGTCCTGGGAGTAAGATTCTATTTCTGGTGCTAGGATACTATATCCAAGGAACATTAGGTATATGAGAAATGCTTCTCTTGGATCAAGCTTGTCAATGCCTGGTTAAGCAGGAGTTACATATTGGACTAGGCATCCATGAGTGTGCCATTGGTTATGTCCATTATTCAACCCTATTCTATAAACAAAGCTTTAAAGCTCCAAAGAAATGTCAGTTTTTCTGGAACCAGTACAAAATTCCAGTATTCCCAACAGTGTAGCATGTTTTACTGAAAAAGCTGCCCTGACACCTCCTGATTTGATACCCAAAAATGTCCACAGGAGGCGCCTGAAACCTGGACAAGGATCCACTGCCACTGCCGAGGCAAGGAGAACAAATACCGCACACTGAACTTGCTTTACACACACCCGGAAAAAGCAGGGGCTGTGCCCAGTCCACAGCTTGCTTTTTGAGTGGCAGCTCAATAAAAAAAGCAGCAGCTCGGTTGCCTGAGCTCTTAGCTGTGGATGCTGACTCTGCCGAGCTGACTTGGGAAGAATAGCAAAGCTAACAGGACTGCTTGGAAGAGTAAGGAAGCACAAGGAGTTACTCACTCTTTCCCACAAGCCACAGAATCAGCACATAGCTATGCAGCCAAAGGAGCTGTTAACTGTTTTTGCATTAGATACTTGATGTTACACAGGTTTCTTGGGTTTTGGATCTGTTTCAGCCTTTTCTGGTCTAACCAAGCAGCTGACTCTTGTGGATTGAGCTCCCTATCCAAGTTTTTCATGTCTTGCCTGGCTGTTCTAGTGAGATGATCAAACAGGCTGGGCTTTAACTTCACAAGCAATACACACCATTTGGACTATTTGCCTTTGAACAGGTCAAAGATAATTTCAAAGCAATCTGCAAAACTAATGGGTACACACACGGCTGCCAAAATCCGCTTTTGATAAAACTTCATCTAGAAAATGTTTGCTGACATTTTGAAGTTGGCCCTCAAGCCTCCTTGTAAGGCCAGGGTGTAAGGAAAGGTCACATCCACTGTGGACTTGAAAACAAAATGAAGGGAACAGGAGGAAACAGAGGAGTGTTCCTGAAGACTAAGCACGATGCACCAAGCAGAGGGCAGCACACAAGGCAGGAAGGTTTACAGAATTAATTACTCACCTCATCAGACACTTTAAACCTCTTCAGCAATGCCACAACCTTCTGTTTGAAGTTTTGTTGCTGCAAGTTAAAGACACTTTTACATAAGTAAAGCATTAAGTGAGCTGTTTTTTCCCAGTCTGCAAGAAGCCAGACACATCTGACACTGGTGCTACACTGCTGTTTAAAATCAAACAATGCCTGGCACCACAGACCACCTCTCTGCTGTTCTTACACTGAAAGCAGCTTTTCCACACCTATGATAACTTCATCACCACCCATGGTAGGTCCCACTCCAATGAGCACTATAAATCTGAAAGATGGCACTCCACTTTTGGTTGGACATGCAATGGATAACAATTCTTATATGTCAGATCACCCCCCTGCACATGTTTTATATATTCCTGGAAAACACCTGACAGTCAGCTTTTCCGATTCTTAACAAGGGTGAGCCAACATAGACAACTACCCACTGACCCCAAGAACAGATGTGATTTTTACCACCAAAGCATGGGCTTTTGTTTTTTTTTTTTTTTTTTGCAGGAGTTTGCATGGCAGGTTCATTTATTTCACTAGCAGCACTGGTGAAAAGCTGTGGCACTTATCCTCAGCACTTGCCCCATCACACAAATGTTTCTTGAGTCATACTCCCAGATCCTGGACACAGCAGGAACCAAGGCCAGGACACAAGGCAAACTGCTGCCCTCCCTTTGTGCTTGCTCACCCCCAGGTGCTCCCCCTTCTGCAGGATCAAACAGCTGAGGTTTGCCAGGAGCTGCCCAGCCCTTCTCTGCCCATCACTGACAAACCTGACGTGCACATTCTCAAGAAGGGCCCAGGTCTAAGTGCTGGTACAGAGCATTTGAGGTGGCATCCTCGTGTCAGGAGGAAAGGGAGAAGGAAATGACTAGCACCAGGCCACTCTGAGGTGAAGAAAGTTGCTCATTTGCTGACTCTCCTGAGCTCTTCCAAGTCCAGCTGCCTACTTCCAACTCTGGCCTCAGACACTTCACACAGACCCCAAACTGCACCCTTTATCTCTGAACTCCCATCCTGCAGCTCCAGCCACTTCTAGACAGCTGAAGCTTAGGTGAAATAAATCCACCACACTCTCCCAAGACAGCCCTGTTTCTGTCCCCAGTGCATCCCTGAGGATGAGATCTCTCACAATAGTGAAAGTTCTCCTCTGGCTCAGGGTGTCAAGCAAAACCATCCATGACAACACCTGGGACTAGTTCAGCAGCCCATGGAGGGGGACACTCAGCACGCAGCAGCTAGGGTGACATGGCAAGAGCTGCTTGCTGGCCTGAATGGTTTCACAGAGAGGAGATCTGGTTTGGAGCTGGGCTGATGTTAACTTAACTGGCATCACCAAACCCAGTTTTGCACCAGCTGGACATTCAGCATCAGTTCAGAGATCAGGGCTAGTAGGGCACTCCTGTTACGAGACCCTTGCTTAACCAAGTGGTGGATTTTGTCCTTACTGGTCACTGATGTTTCAAAACAATATGGACACCAAGGATAGGAACCAGCACACTCCTGGTCTCACAGAAAGGATCTTTATAGTGACAGATTCAGGTCAAAACAGGGTTTATTTCAGACCTCATCAAAACTTGGATTTCAGAATCAGCCTTAGACCATGGTGTGGTGAAGCTCAAGTCCCTGCTCCACACAAGTGCAGCTTTGCAGGCACACTCATGCTTGTGGGGGAGGGTGGACAGCCACATGCATCTTTCTAAAGCTTTTATATATATATATAATATCCAGCTACTTCTTTTGCCTCAGCACCACATGCACCACCTGAAGTCTACCCATCAAGCTTCAACCCCTAACTAACCCACTTCATTTTGAGAACTTTCCACTGGTCTCTCCCATGCAGAGCACAAACAGAAGCGTTTCCTTCACTTAGAGCTACTTTCAGGACTTACATGAACATGGATCCTGCACTGGCTTCTTCATGGGGGTGGAATTTCATACACTTGCATGATTTTTTGAACTCCTTGACCTTGCAGCCAAAGGACACTCAAGACATGCACACACCTTGGATGGTCCCACTGCCTGAACTGGCTGCTTTTTCTAGCTCTTCACGTGCTGCGACCATGCCCCCAAGCTCCATGCTGGGCCAGCGTGTCTTGTCTCCCACAAGCCACATGCACTGCACATCCTGGCCAAACCCCATCAGTGTTAGTAAAACTAATTTCCACCGACCCTGGTTATGGACGTCGTTCTTACTATCGATCTCCGCTGCTTCTTGGGCTTCCCCATCTCGTACTCATCATCATCCAAATCCTGAACAGAAAGAGGATTCCCACGTTACCTTTGTGATTCTGCAACACATGAGCATTTAAGTGCTGAAAATGTTCCTTCCATGAAGATGAACCTGCTGGTGTGTCTTCCAGGCATCCAGCATTTGCCTTAATTGTAGTTATGATGGTAGAGGGAAAAGGAAGTGAGACAGGTCTGCAGGGACAGGAATAACAGCTTGGAGAAGGCAAAACAGCCCTAGCTCTACATTCAAGGAACAAGCCCCGCATTTTGGTGGGTCCCTCTCTCAGTACCCTCTGACAGGTGAAAGGCAGGTGATGCCAGAGTCTGAAGGCAAATAAGACCCAAACTCAAAAGCATCTCACATCTAGTAGTCAGTGGATTCTCTATAAGGACCTATTGTGCAAAAGGTATGAAAGACTAAAGGCTGCCTCAGACTCCACTGGCCCTTTAATTACAGCTGGGGATCCAGTTGGGATCTTTGAATCCAATGAGCAGTATAGAAGCAATGAAACTATGCCCTGACCATTAAGCAGAGAAGCACAAGGATGCCTATGTTTTTCCAGGGAGCTCAAGTCCAAACATACGAACAGATAAATCACAGCATGGTAGAAGAAATGGGTTACTGTGCAGGCCTTCTCCACTCCAGCTGAACGCTTGGTAACAGTCTCGCACTGGCATGGTTTAGATACAGAAAAGGGCTTTTAGTTTCAAGCAGGAGCTGGGAGTGCACATCCTCCACTGAGCCCTCTCAGGGAGAAGCCATGCCCTGAACAGTACCTGGCCCTGTACGGCATCATCACTGGCCTCCTGCTCAGAAGAGAAGCTCTCGTACTCTTCCTCGGAATAGTTGTCTGAAAGGGAAGGAAAGACGGGAAAGACCCTGTGAAACTCCTTCAAGGTGAGGGCACAGTCTCATCTCAGGAGCAGAAAAGGCCAGCTAAGTCACAAATCAAGAAACAAGGCACATAAGGAGAAGATAAACTAGCAGGCATCTATCCGTGCTAGAACCAGTGAGATGGGAATTGTCTGGAGGAAAGGAATGAGGAGAAACACACCCAGTAAGAAGGAAAGACCAGGACACAGATAAGGCTCCTCCTCCTCCTTTTACCCTGGAAAGGACCAACCACCTGGTAGACAGCAGCAAGTAAAGAGGTTTCTCTGCAAGGGAAATTACTTTTCCCCCTAACGTGGGCATAACTGACTTAAAAGGGGCAAGCAAAACGTGACAAAACTTTATGGAAATGACACTTCAGGTGAGCTGCCCGGCCCCAGGCAACAACACACAAACACCTATGTGCACTACCTTCAGCAGGTCACTCTTGCAGCAGTGAGCAGAGGGCTGGTACCACATAAAAACATCATCACAAGTCTGAACACAGTGACTTCCCTATACAGTGCACAACATCATGGATTTGCACTCATTAAGCCAGGCCATCATGCCCAGCAAAACATGCTGCAGGTTTTCAGGTCTCATCTAAAGTTAATGAAATTTACTGTAGAACACTCAAAGGAAAAAGAAGAGTAGCTTAAATGTGAATCACCTGAATACAACACTGAAAGCCAGGTGAGAAGCTACAGGCTCTCAAAACATTCACCAGTGATGCTGTGAGAGCACTGGTGAGGACACAGCCAACCCCTGCTGGATGGCTCAGGTGTGGTGTGGCATGCAGGAGAAGCTCTGACAATTCAGTCCCCCACTCCTGTCACACTCCCTGCTTACACAGCAACACTTTTGCAAAGTGGGGTTTCTTTGCACTGATTACTTTATAGACACAGCAACTTGTGCACACCAGTCCTCATTTGTCCCAGGAAGCATCCAAGCCCAGGTGGGGTAATTTAACTCCAGCTAGTTCAGGAAGACACTGGTCCTCAGAGAATGTGGTTGGACTCTTACCTGTAGACTTGATTTTCTGGCTGGCCTGCATAGTGCTGTCTTCATGGTCGATTGGCTGACTTGACAAGGAGAAGATCCAGATTTCTGCGACCTTCACTGGAGCCTCTTTGATGTTGCTGAAAAGGCTCAGAACCTGGCCACCTTCTGTAGGGTGCTGCATGACCTGGGACAGAAATTAAGCAGAACAGATCTGCATTTAAGTGTATTTAAACTTGTATCATTTGCATACTACAAGAGTTATTTATGTTAATGGAGTTACTCCACATTTCCAAGACCTTGTAACCACAGGAGCCACTTGCAGGCAATACACAAGGCTAGTTGAGATTTCATCTGACTACTAATGAAAGTGATAGAAGGGAACAAAAAATATTCTGAGCTTAACATCTGATTAGCTCATCCTTGAAGCAGAGTACTTGACTACCTCATTACTATGTATTTGCTTCCCCAGCACAGTACTGATTTGAATTATCAAGTTACCCACCTTCTGAACACCTAATTAAGGAACTTGATTTTGTCTTAAAACCCAGCAGAAGAGCCAGTAAAAGCAAAAATTCTTGGTGAGATACAGATGTAAAGTGCTTCCTAAAGCAAAATATCCTTGCTCTAGAGAGCTGACACATGAATCTCAGAGGAACTGGCCACCACCCCAGGACAATGAAGTAGCTGGTCATGAAAAACAAATCAGTGGTGGAGGCAGAGGGACATCTTGGTGCAGGTTTCTTCTTCCTTTGCCATTCACAGCTCAGAGGTTTCTTGTGCTCTTCTCTTGCCCCACCAGAGTGAGAGAGCACATCCCCTTACCTGCACATCAGCTTCCCAACACACACCAGGCTGCTCTGTCAGCTCCTCACAGGGACCTAAACAGACCTGAGCTAATGAGGAACATATGTCCCCCTGCTCTGAAATTGCTCACTCTCAACTCCAGTTCACTGCTTTGTTTCAACAGCTAAGAGAACTTTTTATATTTTTTTAAAATAAATGAGTCAGTGGAGTTTAGGGGTCATCGTCCTATAAACTCCAGAGGGGAGAGGGGGCTTGTAAAATCTGTTTTCCTGAAGACTTCAATTCCTTAAATATTCCAGATGAGCTGGAGAGCCACTATTTCCTAACATGGTGAACCTTTGAACATTTTTGACTTTCTAACCCCAGTCAGCTGACATTACAAACAGACATAAGAAAAACCACATGTAGCAGCAGCAAATGCCCACCACTTAGAAGTTCACTGATGACTCTAATTAATGGGCCCACATGTTTTCTGCCTTACAGCAGTATTTACTTTCTAGCTGTCCAACAAATCAAACAGTACAGGAAAAATGTTAGCTGCAACACCATGCATTTGGCCAATTCAAATAAGGAGCTCACCGTTCACTGCAAGACTGAGGGAAGCTGCACTCACACAAGAGAAGCAGTCTTTAGAGTGAATTATTTAATACAGTAATAACTCACCACAGTATAACACTGGCTTATTTTGGATAAAAGTCATTTGTTGACAGAATGCAGTGTGATGAAAAATATTGGTGTTAAACTGAACTTGCTACTGCTAAGCCCATTTCTAAACACTCAGACACTGAAACAGCAGAGATTAAACAGGGCATGAAATAACAAAGCATGGAGCTATGCCATTCAGAAAGCCTTTGGGAATAATTTATCCGTATTTCACTCCAGCATTAATTTTATCATTTACTTCTCATGAACAGAGCTCCACCTAAATTACCAACAGCCATGAAATAACAATGGCCAAGGGTTTTTCAAGCAAAATGAGAGAAATTACTTAATCCTGAACTCTCATACTGCGGCACTGAGAAGCACAGCAAATCTTGCTTTAACTTTACCACTTCTCAGGGTTGGAAGGCTTGCCCAAATGACTCTGTCTCATTCTGCACTTTTGATCTGGACCCCCTAACTTTAATAAAGCCACAAAACAATAACAAAACCCTCAAAAGGTCACAAGCTATCTTTGTGAAAGCCTTATCTATTAGGATACGAGGCAGAAAATGCTCAATATTATTACTCCGTAATAAAATCTGGCTAAAATATTGCTCTGTGAATATTGGTTACAGCTATTAAGACAGCTATTTGAAATCCTGCCAGGTATTTCTCAATGAGGAAAGTGACAACCGTGGGCTTGGAGAGAAGATGTTCACGTGTGTAAACAGACCATGTGAAGAGCAGCTCACCTCAGCCATGTTGATGCAGCCCACAGCCAGGGTCTTGTAGCCTAAAATGGTTCGGTTCTTGTACCGCTTCCGCCGCTGCAGCATGATCTGAAGCTTGTTGCCCTCTCTCTTCAAGAAGTGAGGGTACTGAGGTAGGAAACACAGTGGAAAAGTTCATTTTGTTTCTTGGCAATATCTCCCAAGCTTCACGGATAACCTCCACTCCTGAGGAACCCCAGGGTTTTCCTAAATGCCTACAGCTCACTCACACTCAGTGAACAATTCTTAATTATCCCACGGAAGACTTCAGCTCTGCCCAAACAGCTCAGACAGGTGCTCCAAAAACAAAATGCAGGCACACAGAGCAGCTCTCAGTTTGGGAAGGGCTGGTCCCAGGAAGATGAGCAGCCTCCAGGAGACACTTTCCCCAACAGCTAAACAGAGGATGCCCAGAACTGGAGGCTTCAGTGCTGCCCCGGGGCATGGGCTGCCTGCACAAACAGTGGGCAGTGGCAGAGACAGCCACAGACCTCCACACTCCTGGCAGGACACTGCCTTCCCTCCAGCACAAGGACACTTCTCAATTGGTTGTAATTTAAGTATTTAAGTCAAGAAAAAAAACCTGTCCTACTGCCAGGTTATGTTGCAAAGACATAAATCCTCCCAAGACATGTTCCATACAAGAAAATACATTTGTTTATATACCTCATCCAGAAAGTCCCCAGGAAGAGAAAGCTGTGAAGTCAAGCAGACACTATTAGGGACTGAGTAAGGCTAACCATAACCATAACCATGAAGGAGAAGCTGTGCAAATGAAGAAAAATCTTCAAGGAAATATAAAGCAGCAACCTGATCAGTTCTCATCCCAAGATGAGAGGAGACTGGGACACGTGCTCCCAATATACAACATAAATAGCACTAAATAACCAGCAGACAGGAGAACCTAATTGCTGGGATCTCAAAGAGGACATTCCCAAGTGAAGGATGCTTCTCCTGCAGGAAAGAACTACCTTCTTTTCTTTTTCCTTGGGACATTATGAAAATTAACTTCCTGCTCATCAAAACACTTGATAAAATCAAACAGCAAACACCACCAGAAACGCCTGAGATATTAATTTAGAGTCCAGAGCAAGCCTGACTGCTCTGCACAGAGCTGGGAGCAGTGGCCACCCAAACAAGAAGAATACAAATTAGCTGATTGGCCTGCAAAGGTAAGATCTACTGCTCATTGCCCGAGGTAGAGGCATTGCAGAAAAGAGGAACAACAGTAACTAAAAGACAACTTCAAAACACACAGAGCCTGTGACGCCACAGATGCGCAATGTCCCTAAAGAAGGATGGAAGAAAGTTATCGGAGAGAAGGAGCTCAAAAAGCCAGAGGCACCTTTCACGCTCAAATTTACCATCTCCTTGCTTCCGGGGCCCTTCTACATGTTGGAAGGGCAGCAGGGAAGAGGGACTCCTTGCTCTCAGTTCAAAGCATTTGAGCCACACCAAGGCTGCTAAAGTACAAAGCTAGAACAGAAGTCCCAAGTCACCCTTGGTCCCAGGCCAGCTCAATTTGATTGTGTCCACTTTTCTGGGATTAAACCAAACACCTCAAGTCCATACATGTACAAGTTTCTGTTTTTCTCAGAGGTACTGCCTGGCCACCTGATGAGCATTCACAGAGGTGGTAAAAGAAAGGAACAGAGAGACTCAGGCCGCTCAGCTCCTCCATTAAAAGCAAGGCCCTTCAGAAGAAAAGACAAGATATTTGCATAGCACAGTCCAGCTTTTTTAATACCAGCCATGACTTATCAACTTTCCAGAATTGCTTCAACACAAACTTTTCAGTGATTGTCAGTCCATGACAGAGACTGGAAAGGAAAACAGTTTGGCTCAAAACATTTGAAAGCTTTTAGAGGGAGCACCAAACACCTCAAGGCACCTCTGAAGGATGAGAAAATGCACACACCAGAACAGTGAGAATCAGGGCAAAACTTTTGCTGAAGCCACAATGATGTCATCTCTCCCATCTGGAAAGGTTTATTAGATTAAAGACAGGAATTAAGTGCAGAGGTCTTAATTAATGCCAGAGAGCTGTGATGTTGTGCTTGGAATATCTGGGGAATTTCCCTGGGTTCTGTGAAACCCACGGAAGTGTGGGTCAGGAGAAGCAGACATTCCAGCAGGAAGGGTCATGGCAGCTCACCAGCCAGAAGGGCTGCTGCTGGTTTAGCTTTAGCCCTAGCTAGGAGGGGAAGCAAGACTGGACACAGCACTAACTCCAGTCCCACTCAGCTCTGCAACAGCAGCAGGAAACTCTTCCCTTCAGTTTGAGCAGAGGCCTGCCCGACATGAGGGGCTGCTTACTGTTGTACCAGCCAGCAGAACACCCCTAGCTCAGCTCTGACAAGGGAACACGCTGTGCAAAGGACAAAATGTCACCCAGGAGAAGGAACTGACAGGCAGTGACTGAAGGTACAAGGGCTGCAAATCCAGGCAGGTAGCACAAAGCCAGGCATGCGGTGTCGAGAGCTGACCATGCAATACGGAGATATTGTCCGCTGCAAGACAACAAAACCTTGCTCTGTGACACCCACATGCTTTTACTTTGGGGCCCATCACCACTCTCAAATATATCCCGGGCACCAAATTCAGATTGCAGCTGAATTAAGCTACAGTTGCTAGCTACAAGTAGCTATCGGCCATTGTCCAATTAAGCAGCAGTAAAAGTTGCCATAAAAATCCAGCTGTGCAGTTTCAAGAATGCTTCCCAGGCCTTACTGCATCCAAGACCACCAACCCTTTCTGCAGTCAGAAACCAGCAGCACATCTCTGCTTTAAGCTCACTCACCTCTGCCAAAGGCTCAGTGTCACAGACACTCCTCTCCCCCGTTCTGACTCAATTCCCAGCCCCGTCAGGGGAAAGAGTTAAAGGCAGTGCTCTGCATCCTGCTGCAGCATTGCTCTGAGCCCCAGGAAAAAACTCAAAACACCATAATCCAAACAAATTCAAAAAAGATCTGCAGACTTGCTCCTTGCTGACACAGGACTGGCAGAAGGAGACCTGGCTTGTCTTACAGCTTTGCTCCCAACCATGGGAAAGCTGCAGCCACAGGATCCAGGTGTAGATATTCCTGGCATGCAGCTTGGTTATTCCTGTTCACAAAAGAGGGGATGCAATGCTGCAGTTAACCCAGCCATCTGCTTGGGCAGCTGCAGGGTTATCACCTGTCTGCAATGAAACTTTACCTGCTTCAGCTCTGCACAGGTCTGAGTAACAACCAGCCTCACATCATCACCTGAGCCTTTCTCCTTACCAGATGAAAGTCCTGAAGTCAAGATCAAACCCACAGTCACAAAACAAAGATAATCCAGGTATGAGTGCTCCTGAGGTCTGTCTGGCTCTGCTCTATGCGTGCAGGATCCTCTCACTTTCAGCAAGCCGGCCCTTATTTACCTTATTTCCCTGCTCAGGAGGTAGCACCAGGGCAGCAGGCTTGGAAGAAAAGAGGAACCAAAAAATGCAGTTGTTCCAATTCACAGCTACTCCTGTGACTCTAGAGCCAGGAGTAACTATAAGCACACTGCTTCTGCTTCCCCAAATGGTGCCTCCCTCAGCAACTCCAAATCAGAGGCTCACCTGACTATTTCCTACTACTGCTTTCTGTCAGCCTGACACTCCACACTACCCTCACAGCTGCCATCTTCCACTGCCTGTTCATTAAGAAGGCAACAAAAGGCAAAAAAGAGCTAACTCGCTCTGCTTTAGCTCTTGCCACAGCTATGACTTGAAGAGGACAGAATGCAAAGTCTTCATGTTCTGGGATGCACTGTGGAACACTGTGAACCAGCACCCTGCTCCAGACCCTGAACGCTGAGAGGCAATTCAGACAAGCTGTGCTGCTGCTCATGAGGATCTTCACCTCAGAGCCACCACACACCCTGCTTCCTGCGAACTAGCACGAGGGAGCAGCTGTGCAAAGGAAGCCCAGGCAGCAGCCAGGTCCCAGCCTACCTGCAGCGAGAAGGTCAGTGCCAGCTCCGTCTCCACGTGTCCACTCGGGGGCAACACGATCTCGTGAGACCGCAGGATGCGCTTGGAGCCCTGCATGGAAACAAAGTCCAGCACCGGGTGAACTCCCCCGAAGCCACCTCTCACATCCCATCCCAGCCCTATTTACTGCACACCAGGAAACGTTGTCAGGGACTACCACAGAGAACTGAACGGATGGGTCTGACCTTGTACTTCTGTGAAATATTAATGAGATGAAAGGGAGGTATTTGACTAATAAAGATTTGGGCATATTTACTGTCCCTAACTGCAACAATGCAGCTTTTGTTCTGCCAAACCCCAGCACTGAAAAGCTGTGAGTCAACCCCCATCCCTAGAGCCGAAGTCTCCTATTTTCACTTCAGCCAATAGGTACAAGGCTCTTGTCTCCTGGGTCCAGAGGCTGCAGCATCATGCTTAAATCTCCAGCGTTAGCCATGACAGACTGGGCTTTTGTTTTTGTGCACACACTCCTCCCTGGGGAAAATGGGGACTTTAACCTGTTTAAACAATTGCCAGTAGCTAGGGATATTAAAGAAAAAAGTCACTAAGCATTTCAGTGGAGTCTGGAGATTTAATGTATCACAGGGCAACTCCAAATCAACCCTGTGTGTGGGCTGCTTTATGCTAACAGAGTTACCAGGCTATTTACTGTGTGAGCATTTCGTTTCAGGGAATGTTTGAAGGAAAACTAGCAGGAAAATATGACAGACTGCTGCCTAGCAAACCCTTCTGCACTGTTCAAACACAGTGGCAAGTTTCAGAGGTCGTTGGCTCAATGTTCTGCTGAGGCTGCAGATCTGGCTTTGTCCAGACAGGCTGATCTCCCAGAAGCACAGAACTGTAGCTCTCGAAAAAGCAGCATCTGGGAAATCAGAGACAGCCTGGGGTGGGGGGGGGGGGAAAACACCTCCAAACACATCCAAAAGGAAATGTGGTCTGCCCCATCAGCCTCAAAGATCAGATGAGACAGCAGCAGAGCGTCGTCTACATCCCCTCCTCCCCAAATGCACAGCTCAGGCAGCCCGAGCAAAGGCTGTGATCTGCAGTGGTGCCTCAGCTCTGCACAGCACCAGCTCTTCTCTGGAAACACCGAGGTGCCCGAGCTCCAGCAGATCTGACACCAGACAACAGAGCAGAGCCAGGCACCCAAGGGCTGCCCCCAGGACAAGCAGCACATGTGCAAGTGAAGCACAGCCAGCCTGGCAGCCGGCAACAGCAGCAGCTGCTCCATTTGTGCAAAGCTCCTAATAGCAGCAATCTTGCTTTACTGGTTATGCAACTAAAATCTAATGAAAGACCAAATATAGCTGCTTTTAAAAGACCGCAGCAGATGAACAGAGCAATGGCTCAGGAAATACAGCTGACAACTCTTTGAACATCTCTGCTCTGGAGGCTGCAAGGAAACATGGGAAACGCAGGTAAGATGCTCTCATTAGGTCTGAATTCAGTCATCCCCTCTGAAAGGGCTCTGGCATCTGACAACTCGTGTGCAACTCCCCACACAAAGGCAGTCATTTGACAGAGATCATCTATTTGATGATCCAGTACAATCAGCCTCAAACAACAGCCATGTCAGAAATCTGAGTGCTGGCAAATAAAGCATCCTTGAAAAAAAGGATGTCAGCATCAGCATCATAACCTGCAAGCTCTAAAGGGATTTTTAATAGCAGGCCTGGTGTGGAGAGGACTGCTCAGGTTCCAGTGTCTGAGCACTGCAGATCACAATACATACACAACACGGGACGTGAAACTCCCACATGTTAAAATTCCCTCTGGATCTGTGGGTCTGGGGCAAGCTTTCAGCTACAAAAAGTGTAAGCAGCAGTAATCTGGACAGGAAAAGAAGGTTTTGTGCTAATAAAAGCTTCTGAATTCTTCAACCCAAGTCCAGCACTCTCTGGACATAGATCAGTTGCTGACAAGCCTCAGGTGCTTACAGCGATGCATTCATCACTTAGGACTACAAACACATGGAAAGCTTTCAGCCTTGACAAGCAGTATCTGACAGCCTGGAAACCCACAGCAGTGCTCCTTCTGAGGTTCCCACAAATCCAGGTGTGTGAAGCAATTCTCTGCCTTTCTGCTCTCTGCTGTGGGTGCACAAACCCCCTCCAACTTAGAGGGACACATTTTTAACCCAGCTGGACAACTCAGAGATGAGAGATACCAATTCAATCCTCAGCTATATGTTTTTCCTTCACGATTTCACCTTCCAAACCAGACTTTGTGTGCTTTGACACAAACAGCTCTCTGCAGGGGTTTGCCTAGCTCTTCATTGGAAAAGCAGCAGCTTTTCAGCACAGTTAATGTTCTACTTATAGGTCTGCTAGGCTTTTCTTCCTTAAGTACTTGAGTGTTTGCAGTGATGGGAGCACATGAGCCTAACGCACAGTGGAACCGGGTCCCCTTCCTCCCCACCCTGCCTCCAGGCAGAGCAACCTATGTGGAGTTACCTAATTAAATGGCACAAACATCTGCTGTAAAGTGGGTTATTTACCTAGGATGACAACTGTATTTTAGGAAAAGCAATTAGTCTGTACTGGCACCCTACAAATCCGCTGACAAGCCTGGCTACAGACTTGATAGCAGAGCTGCTCAGCAGCAGAGGAAGGCCCAGACTCCCCCAAACCAAGACCCAGTTACCAAGATGTTCAGCCCCAGACTTTTAAATAGAGAACCAGGCTTGGATTTAGTGCCAGCTCAGGAAGAAAAGGTGACATGTGATCTGTGAAGAGCATTTTTACATGCAGATAAGCTCGTGCCGAGCCATCCGTGAACAATATTCTCCGCTTACAACAGTGAAATGAGGTAGGAACATGGGAGAAGGGTCAGAAAAGAGTCTCCACAGATCCAGAACACCCTGATGGACTTGGGAAGAAGTCCGTGGATGCAACAGACCCTTACGTAGAGGTAAATCTCAGTTTGGGCACCTGCCAGTATTTTTAGTCAAACAACACAATTCTTAAAACTGGGCAGCAATTACCTGCATTTTGACAGCAATGACCCCAGAAATAAGCTCCTTATCCAATTCCTTTAAGACTACCAGTTTCTTTAATGTCAAGCTGCACAACCTGCAAACAGGAACAGAAGAGAAACAGTTACAATCATGTCTGAAAAAGGAAAAGTTCTGATCAGCTTTTACACACAGCAGTATCCCAGTTTGAGAGGGGACAGGCTCCAGACACATGCTGATACAGACAAAGACAGTAGAAATATAGGAGGCTTCCTTGGCTTCTCAAGGCTGAATTTCTCCAACTCTTCATAAATACAGGGAGGTGGACAGGAGGTGCATCTGTCTCTGATACAGACCCATGGCCACACAAGAGCCCCAGACAGCACCGGCCTCCACTGACCACAGCCTGGAAAGCCTTGCTCTGAGTCAGACCAAAAGCTTCAGGGTCAGAGGAATTAAGTTCCAGCAATATGAAAGCATAGGGTCAATCTAATTTTAAACTTGTCTACAAGGCTTTCCTAGATTGTTGGCTTTTTCAGTTTCAGACTCCTGGCTCCCAAAGATCTTGCTCCCACTTCTTCTTGTCAACCCACACATTCTTCTCCTCACCCCCAAACGAAAGTGCTAGCAAGTGGCTCAGGCAAGGGCAGGGGGGGGGTGGGGGGAAGGCAAGAGAAAGGAGAGGACTCAAGTGGTGCCCTCTGGCCCTGGTGTTCACATGCCACACATAGGCAAGTAAATCACATTCTTCACCCAGGCAATGCTACATTGTTCTGGTTAAAGCTGTTTGCACTTCTGCCTTTCTGCCTCCCAGCTCAGGGAGCTTGGGAGCAGATGAAATTTGGCCTCTGCAGCCGAGTTCAGGCTCTGGGTATCGGGACCATGGCATTGGCACTGTCACAGTTTCACAGAAGTTACCACCAGCTGAGGGAATTCAGAAGGCACACCCATGAACAAACTTCAGGCAAAGATAAACCTGAAGCCAAGACAGCTCAGTTTGAGGATAGCTGAGGCCAGAGAAAGTTGCTGGGCAGGCTGTAGTGACTAGACATCACCTGTCACACTGGCCAGGAGCCAGCACTGTCTTTGTGTCAGGTCCTTACTTCATGGCATGGGCATCTCTGGCCTCTGGCATGGAATGTTAGCAGACATCAGCACGGCTCTTCTCAAACCCACAGCTGAACTCTTTCTCCCAAATCAAGTGTAACATCAGAGCTGTTCATGGAGGGGTGAAGTCCAGCAGTAGATGGGAATGGAAGAGGAGATGATGCTGGGTTTTGGCACAAGTGCCACTGACTGAAGCCTGCACTTGAACTACAGTACTTCACACTGGTGCTAGGTGCCTGACAATGCAGCACTACAAGAGTGACTCGCACCTCCACCACCTTTTCCACTGATTTGGTGCAATGCCTGAAGGTAGACAGGATCAGCCTGGGTGTAAAACAGGAGGAGAGCTGCAGCTAAAGGCTCTTCCCAACAGGAGAGGGGGGCAGATGTTAAAGTAAGTACTGCCAGTCTCATCCTGAAATAGCAGTGGCTCTGCCTGAACTCTGGTCTTTCACACAGGGCCAGCCAGTCTTATGGTCCACACTCCAGCACCTCTCCAAACATGTCCTTACCAGCCTCTTCTCCACCCCAGCCCATGCCATCTGTTCTCCCTCCTCATTTGCAAAGCTCTTGTTCCAGCTAAAACTCCCAAAAACCAAGAGAAAGAGAGGACCAGAAGCTCTCTCCTTTGCAAAGCTTTGCATCGCAAGACAGCACAACCGGTGATGCTGCAGAAATTACAAAGAGGTAGAAAAACCAGGACTGCCTGGGCCTCTGTCCCCTTCTGTCCCCCTGCCAGCAGCTGTGTGCACTGGGAGTCAGGTGAAGCTGCATCTCTCAATCTGGAGCACAGGAGAGGGTGTTGGCTTTTCCTCTGCATCCCAAATAAAACAGCAGGCACAGACAGCCACACGTGGCTGGTGCCGTGAAGCAGCAGCAGGGCCAGGATCTGGAGGAAGGAGGCTGTGAAGCCGTTTGTTTTCTTTGTAACGCTGTAGCTGGAGGACAATTGTGCTCAGCTTGCCAAAACCCACAGAGCTCTGGCCAGTCAGGTGCTGAGAGCAGAGGTAAGACAACACACTGGCATTGTCTCAGCTGACAAGCAAGGAACAAAGGCCTTTTCTCTCCAGCCCAGAGATCGAGGATGGAAAAGGTACGGGAAGAAACAATGGTGTTCTCAGCACACAGAGCGGAGGACAAGGAGGGCGTTCTGTTCTCTGCCGGGCATTCCTTCAATTCATTATTTATGAGCTTTGATCAAACCCTGTGGAGCACTTGCTGCTTGGGAAAAAAAAATTTAAAAAATTAAAAGTCTCCTTTACAGTGATCAGAAAAACAAAAGCAGTTTAAGAAGACACGGGACACATCTGCTTTCTTCATCCCCCATTGCTGGGATGCTGGTATGAAAAGGCATTTCACACAAAAAACAATGGAATGTTTATCCTCTCCATCGGTGGGGGGCAGGGTGTGTGGGGGATGGATAAAAATCAGTTTAAATCCCACAAAATCACTCTTACCTCAACACACTATTTCAGTCTAAATTGGCAGCTTACAAATCAAAGAACGTGCAGCAGAAAGGGGCCATCACCTTACTCAAATCACAATGAAAAGGTACTAGCCAAGTGTGTCCCCATCACCAGCACGAGGATCCCAAACTACTCATGCACACAGGCACAGCAAGGATCTGTGTGCCATAACTGCCTCTGATAACAGTGCACTTATCTTTTGCCAAGGTTTTACTGTACTTCCATCAAGTCTCAGGGATCAAAACAGGGATCAGTCTCACGAGCCACTTCTATCAACAAGCCTGTTAGGTTAAACACGGGTAAGTAAAACAGAACAGACACAGGTGGAGCTGGAAAGACATGGAAAAAGAACAAGGCTACACTTGGAAGCGTCTAATACATAGAGATATGATCTCTGTGGACAAAGAGAAAATAACCTAGCACACACAAGGGGAACTGAGGAAGCCTCAGGTCTGGAGCTGAAAGAGCCTGAGGAATTTTGAAAGCCAGCTGCAGTTCAGGAGGTGCAGAGAAATCCTGTCTTTGCATGTTTCAGCAGTGACCTACAGCTGCACAAGAGGAGTTCAGTTAGCAAAAGCACTAAGTTAGCTGAATTGGACTTAAATAAGGATGATGGAAATCTGAAAGCCAATATTTCCACCCTTTATTGAAGGTTTACAGTTGATCTCACTGCCAGGAACTCAGCTGGGTCCCAAACAGCAGCAGGAGCCTCAGTCTCCTCCAGTCACCCATGTGCCCCCATGGCAAGTAGGCACAAGGTACTTACCTGGTCCTGTTCTCAGGTCAACAAATCGTGAGACAGCTTAATGCTACAACAGAACTCCATCTTTTTACATCACTGCTGCAAGAACAGAGTTTTAAAGAGAAACCTCAACCTGACCCAATGGTTTCAACTCGTCTTGCTAATGCAAGTTGTTCTGAGTAGCTTCATCACGAGCCCTTTGCTTAAGGAGGCAGCTCTCTGCAAAGAACATAACATTTTGGTAACTGAGATGCAGCAAACATGTCCAGAACAACCAAATAAAGTGTTGCATTCTTTACTCACTGGATGTTTTGCTTTTGCATCCCTCTGAGTAGGAAGATCAGGAAAATAAACTCCCTCCAAGAAAAAGTCTGCCTTGCTGAATTAAATATCTGTTTCTCCACAGGAGCACAGTAATTGCACCGAGACCTTGTTCATGCTGAGACAGTCGAATCAACAGGAGGGAAAAATTAAAAATTAAAGACCTGCATTTTAATTAAACCCCACAGAAGTAGAGAATAATAACAGGATGCATCCACAGTTATAGGGGACTCCAAGTACAAGATAGGAGCTGGGGCAGGAAGACTGTAGTACACAGATACCCTTTGTCCAGGTTAAGAGCTGTGAAGAACTGTTCCTAGAGAAAGTGTTTCATGCCAGGAGCACTCTCCTCTGAGGTCTGAAAACCTCAATCAGCCGATGGCTATAAGGAAGGAATTGGATCCTGTTTGGCCACTGGACAGTTTCACCTCATCCAAGTTATTTCAGCATTTCAGGACAGCAAGCAGCCTCCTAGCCCGGTGCTTTCAACATCCACGTTGTGTTTTGCTCCGAGCTGACACTTTACACCCACATCAGTCCCAAAATAAACCGTGAGCCACTCGAAGGAGAACCGGAGGGAGACACCCACCTACACACACTTGCCCTGACAAACAGAGCCATTCTGCACATAGCTACGCGGGTGTCAGTGCAGGAGAGGCCAGAGCCAAGAGCCCTGCACAGCATTTTGGGGAGACAGCTGCTTCAGGAAGGTATGGATGACTGCAGCACACCAAGAGCCTGCTGCACCAGCAGCTTCTCAGGAAGAAAAGAACAGCACATGGACAAATTTGTTGCTGCACTTACATGCCAGAGGCAGGGCTCTGTATTGGCCTAGGAGCTAGCTAGGGGAGAAAGCAGTGCAGAAGTACTGTCCTCTGATGTCACTGATACATCAGATCTGGGCTCTGCTCAGGGGCAGCAGTAGAAGCCTCAGGAAGATGCTTCCTTACTTTCCAAACCTTGATGAGAAACCCCCTTTATGTGATCTAATCTTGGTCGCATTATCAGGGAAGCTCCCAGGAAAGGTGAAATCAAAAGAGGAGGCAGAGGTCAGGCAGCCCAGTTTCTGTCATGATAGAAACATAACCTGAGTAACCTGCAAAGAAACCTAATAGTCCTTCATTCACATTTCCCACTAAGCTGACCTTTAATCAGCTGTTCTGGCTATAGATCCATTTGAGTAAGGTTTAAGCAGCCAGGAAACAATTGCAGAGCCAGCATTTTCATTGTTCTTGTTCTCAAGGATCTTGAAATCCTCTTCCCAGCATTCATAAAGAGAATTAAGCTCTTAAGATTCTGGAGACTAAGATCTATAGAAATGCTGGAGCAAGCAAGTCTTGTTCATACAGGTGGGAGGATGGCAGCTTATTTTACACAACAGGTTCTACCCAGGACCTCACAAGGACACACATGTACAGCCAGACACTATCCTTTTATAGCTGAAACACTGTCCTGCTCACTTCAAATAAATTACAGATATGCCTATTACAAACTGAGCAAGCAAAAGGGGGTGGACATGTTAAAATTCTGCAGATCTGCATAATTTTTACAAGATCCTAGAACTCCACACGGGCACATTTGCTACTTGAAATTAATATGACCAAGTAGTAAAGCACATCTGAGATTAGATACTCTAATCCAGCATAACAATTGGAAAATGCTGAGAGATTTCTTCCTTCAGTAGATCAAGACATTGCTGGCTGGCTCTAGGGGCCTCACCAAGGGCAAAAAGGGATCAGGGTCCCTGCAAGCCAAATAACCCTGACTCATAAAGCAGAGTTTACATACTCCAGTGGCACTTCTCATTTCTTAGTTTTTCAGTAATCTGGGAAGGAAAGGGCACTGCTGAAGCACAGCAATGCTGGTAAAATGCACAGGTGTTAAAGCCAAACCCCCCACACACTCTTCAGGTAGCCAAGCAGAATTTCTTGTGGCAGTTGTTTCACACACAGCTGTTCTGACTGCCTGGCCAAGACATGATGTGTTCCAAGTCACACCTGCAGGAAATCAGTCTGACACCAACTGCTCACCTCCAGCTACATGCTCTGAGCTGGGCTACTGAGAAACAGCAGCTTTCTCTCCCTTTAGGAAATCATCTCAGCAAGAGCAGGGGTAGCTCTCCACAGATCTGTTGGCCTCAGTCAGATCTCAATTCCTGCACACATTGTTATACATTCATTTTTTACTCTTCAATTTGATTATTTCAAAGCCCTTTAGAGGGTGACAGAGAAGGAAAAAACCCAACCACTGACAAAGCAGGGATTCAGTCTGTTTCTCAGACAGGCTACGGAGTATAAAGGAGTTGAGCAAACTCACCTATGTGTTCACACCATGCTGTCTGCAAAGCCAGGCATGGGCACAAATGCAGTTAAATACATCTCTCCTGGCTTGCCTTTTCCAAACCCAGCATCCAGAACAACAGGACTGCACAGCATCCTGATACCAAAGTGAGCATCCATGAAAGTGCCTGTGGTACTGGTGAATTAGGTTTGATCAACGTTTTCAAAGTTTTGAGGCAGTAGGAAGATGCTTTATTAGCTTTAAAGAATAAAGTCAGCAAATAATGAAAAGCTGATTCATGGTTAAGGCTCCTTTGCAGACATCAGGATGACATTTTCCATATTACAGATGACACAAACACATTTGGTATTTGTTGTATTAATTCAGTAGTAGCTGGAGCAGCCAGAGGCACCACCGAGGAAGCAGATGGAGACAGACCAGGCATAGCCACATCCATCAGACCAAAGGCTTGTGGCAGCTGTGGGTCTCACAAGCTTGCAGGAGACACCCACTGACTGCAGTAGAGCCCAGAAATGCCAATCTCCCATGGGAGCACCTAAGGAGCTCTGCCAAAACACCACTGTCACGGAGGGGGAGCCTTTAGGATGTGGGCTGGACAAGCCATTTCTGTAGCTAGGGCTTCATTTCTCAGCTCGTCGGCAACAAAGCAAAGGCATAACCCACAGAGCTTACGTGAGGCAGCCAGGGTGGAGGGCAGCTCCCACCACACACCTCACATACTGGCAAAGAAAGATACACAAATGAGCAAATGAATCACGCCCTAAACCGAAAGGAGACTCTGGGAGGAAGAACGCAAAAAAAACACAAATCGGGGTGGGGGATGAAGAGGAGAGACCTGGGCAGCCGGAACAAACCCTGCAGCCCTCCCCTCCCTGGCTCACGCTTCCTTATGCAACCTGCCTTCCGGCTGTCCCCCTGCCCCAGACAGCAGTGCCTGTCACACAGCAGGCTGACCACCGGGACTGCCTATTCCAGGCATGCTACGGAACACTCCCTGCCTGCCCGCAGCCCTTCCCACCTGCCCCCGAGCCCTCCAGGACTAGCAGGAGCCGCAGGAAGTCGCCAGCAGCTGAGAAGGACCATCAGAGCTAAAGGCCGGCCGTATCCAATTCGCCTCATGGCGTGGAGCAGCACATCTGCCTGGTTTGCAGCAGCATCCCGCTCCCAAGCTGCCACTGGTGGAGCTGGCTGCAAGAACAAAGCCAGCACCCTGCCTTCCAGCACAGACCCAAGAGAATCCTTCCCGTGGCAGCCAGCTCTGTTACAGGCACCGTCAGCGAGGTGAAAGGGTTAAAGAAAGTGCTGCTCGGATAACCCTCACTCTCCGTATCCACGCCTCAACCCCGAGCACAGCATCCCGAACACAGCAGCGGGTTGGGAGCTGTAACATCTCCACAGCAACTGGGCCTGTCACAGCCCACACGTCACCAACCTCGCCGCATCCGTGCAACAAACGAGACCGGCTCCTCCGAGAGACTGCTTGTTGCTGCTCACTCCCTCCGGAGCAGCCTGATGGCAAATCCTGCCTCACTGCTGCGGCAAGAACGCTGTTCTCCAAACAACCACTGCCCCAGCAGCTCCCCTCCCCCGGCCAGCGAGGGGCTGGAAAGCAGGCAGATTCAGAAGGAAGCCCTGCATCAGCCAGTCTGGTTTAGTATTTAGTATTTTCCTTGTGCAGGAAGCACAAGTACTCTTGCACTCAACTACTTCCAAAATGTCTGGTGTCATTCTGCTTTTTGTTCCCATTGCTGAACAGCCCACAGCAAGAGCCCACTGTGCTCTGCACACTCCTGTTCCCCACCTGGTACCTTGGGGAGACAGCACAGTCCCAGTCATGGCACACGGTCCCCAAGGCCTACAAATCTTTAGAGAAAAAGGACTCTGCCTCAAATATTCTGATCTTCCCCTCTGTCTGTAAATCAGCCATCAAGAGGAAAAAACAATGCCAAGAGGAGCCTGGACTTCAGGCTTGCATCAGAAGAGCTTGTAAAGAAAGGTCAGTTCTGCTCGGGTTATCCGTCACTGCGATCTCTTCAGCAGAAGGAAGTAGGACTAGGAAGCCTCCAGCTAGGAAAGCAGTCAAGGAAAAACAGATGGCTTCTTGGTGTACCTAAAGCTGAACTTGCTCTCAAGGCATGAACAGTGTACCATCTCTGCCACTTCAAATAGCTCCCACAACATCACCTGACACAGAGAGGCAAGCTGAACAGCCTGTCACCCCAGAGACCAGACTGGCTCTCACCATGGGTCACATCAAATTACTTCTCACTCAGCCATCCAAGAACAATTCCTAGCTCACTAGCAAGTCAGGCACATGGCCCTCCTACTCAAAGCCAAGATCCTGATGCCATGTAATTCTTAAGACTCGGTGCTTCTTTGGAAGACAAACACATTACACTGTTTCAAATAAACCAACTGTTTGAAAACTGGTGTAGGAGTTTTTTAAAATGAATTTTGGGGGTGTATTTCACGGTTGGTTTTGAACTTGCCTTTTCCCTTGCTGACCCATCTGCACCCAAGGCAGCAAAGCCAAGGCAGGTGGACCATTCCTAACCACTTTCTGTAAACTTGATTTAAACCAGCTGCATCAACTACCAGTGAAGAGGCTTTTGTTTGTGAAGTCTGCTATGTGGCCCAACATATACAAGCTGGAAGAACCTCATAATTTAGACCCCAAAAATGCTGTTTGCTTCTTTACTGAGAACTCAGTGTCCTGTAAGAGTAAAGGCAGAGCAGCTAGCAGCAGTGAAAACCTTAGTGAACTTTGATGGTACGTTTGGTATTATCCAGCACAACAAGCAAACATGCAAAGCATGTTGCTGGCGGGCTTGCTTTCAGGCTAGGAGAACACAGATCCCAATACCATTCCCATTGCAGCGAGTCTGTCCAAGCCTGCCATTCCGGCTTTCTTCCAGACAGGCACGTGCAGCCAGCCACCCCAACACCTCTCAGAGCCAGTGGTCTGCACTATTCCTTCAACTGCCCCATGTTTAATGCTGGCTCCCTTCTCCCCTGACTCCAGAGATGAATGGTCTGACAGTCAAAGAAGTATCAAAATTGGTTACCAAACTTTGAAATGTAATTGTTTTGCACAATTCCCATTGTGCCTAAAATACAGGAGAACTATTTAGCACCCCAAAATATTATTTCTCTCCAGCGTGCAAAAATACAGAACTAACAACTAGAACTACAGGGAAGGAGGCAGGAAAACTGAAACTCTAAACCCCAATGTATTCAATAGCAGGTCAAGAAAGAAGTTTAGGAGAAACACCAGCTCCACAAAGAGCAATTTCTAAACCCTGTGTAATGCTCACAGCACCTCAGCTGTGCACTCTGACCTCTGAGCTCCACAGCTCTGCCTCACCTGTGCACAGGTGTTTTCACTGTGGGACTGCAACACTGGCAACCCATTTGTTCTCTGGCCACAGCTCTCAAAGGATGTTTCCAAATCAAACACCTTAAAACAGTTAGAAAAGAAAGGTGGTTCTTTCCCAGAAGCGTTTATTTGAACAGCACTGGTTTTTACATGGCAACAACACACAGCTGACAAAGCAGCCTCCATCAGCACTAAATATAATTCACAAAGAACTCTAAATCCTGCCACTAAAGCTGGGGCATTCAGCATTAAACTTGCTGGAAACACTGATGAACAGCCCTCAAATTGGAACAAAACACTGAGGGTAAAGCAGCTGAAAGGTACTGTCCCTTGCAGATTTGTCTCCCCAGAAAGGAAGGGGCAAACTGAGAGGAGCTTTCCAGTATTAACAGTGGTCAAAAAAGGTCCGAAAACGCCAAAGCATGCAGCACTCCTTCCAAGGAAATGCCTCTGATGGAAGCTACACTGTGCTCCAGCACATATCCCTTGCATTTTTTCCATCAAATATTCTGGGCAGCGCTTGCTCATTTGCACACTGCCTGCTCAGAAGAGCACGGATAAGCTGGGAAGGAAATCACCAGAGAACAGAACTAAGGGATGTAGCAAGATTCTAAAAGCCAAACAGCTGAACACATTATCCCAGCTGATGCAAGAATGAGATGCTGAAGTGAAACTGCCAGCAGCTGCTGACAGGGATGGAACTTCAGCAGTAACCAGAAGAAGTATTTTAACTTCCAAAACCAGCAGAACTGGACTGCAAAGGCTCACAGAGGGTGCAGTGCCCAGCCTGCTGCCAAGCACAACATGAGCTATCCAAATACAGCCTGAAAACTGCAGCACCCACCAAAAGTGCACGAATGAACAGAAACTGGGATGAACAGAAGCTGACCCGTGGGGGTGACCTTACACTGAAGCAGCAGCAGATTTTGCACTGCAAAGACTGCAGAAACACCCTTCCCATGCCCTGAGTGCAGAGGTACCTGCATCACCAGGCCAACCTTATAGCCTGGGGGACAGCCAGGACATGCACTTCCAGCTGGCTTGCAAATAGCTCAGATTTTCAGACCACTTCTGATCCCCTTGCAGTAAGAATGGCTTTATTTAGGGAAAATCCCAGCCTCCAGGTGATCTCAAAATGTCTCTCAACAAAACCTGAAAAATGCCTTCCCCCACAGAATGTCTCTTTACATCTAAATATACCCTGTATGCTCTAATTTAAAGAATCGCTACTGAAAAATAAAAAAGTACTTGTTTGGAAATAACTCAGTGCAAGGTTTTCTGTTTATTTACTTCTCTAGACAAAAAAGAAGGTAGAAGAAAGAGGTAGAAGCCCCTCACGACTGAGATTTCTCTGCATTTCTCATGAAAAAGGGAGAGAACCTGGCAACTCAGACTTTGTTTACATTCTTTTCTGAAAGCTAACATCACCTTTAAATTTATGAGGGAAAAAGCAACCACAGTTTTTACTAAAGAAGTACAGAAGAATCCCAGTGCAAAACACTTGCGGTGGCAGGCAGAATACAGTGGTTTGCTCCAGAAAGGCATTTGCATTTCCTTAATACTCTAAACCTCTTCAGCAGCCGTGGGAAGTTGAGCTGGCAAGCAGAGATTCAATATTGTTTAGAGATTACAGTTCTTCAGCATCATTGCTGGTGATACTTCATTCCTGAAACCAATAAGGGAGCAGCAAAGTAAACCAAGTGCCCAAACTTCTAGTTCAATTTGCCAAGAATATTTATTAAAACATCAGTGTGACCTGTGTAAGCCAGCAAAGCAGTGGGCTTGGAAAGACACAGGGTGCTCCAAGATGCACAGAACTTGTTCCAGACTCCTGTAGGATTTTTTTAATGTTGAATGCAAGCAATCAAACAAAAAACAATTTATAACAATCATAATCCATTCAGTCCCTAGAACCTTTCATCAGGCCTGTGAGTTCCCACTGAAACTGGATTTATCAAGATAAACTGTAGATGCTCTACAAAATAAGCAGACCGAGGTAAATGAGGCATGAACGAGCTGAGTTTGAATGCGAGGCTGCTCTTCTCCAGCAGGATATTAAGGTTCACTGCAGGGAGGGGTTACCAAGAAGCCCATGCAGGAAAAAGATAGTTACTTCATTTGTGAACAAGATCACACCATCAGATCATTCATGGAGACTGAACTCCACAGCCAGACCAGTCTCAACCCACTGAAAACATTCTCCTCCAATGCCTTTGCTGATGCAATCAGCTAATGCTAGCATGACAGTGATGCTAAGAGCAAGGAATAGATATCAGCATCATTTTGTGGTCAGTGCTCCTGCTCGTGGATGAGGCATGGCACGTCTGGAACTAGGTACGCTTACTCAGGCTGTCAAAGAGCATTTCCATAAACAGCCGAGGATCATCAGTGGGGATGAGACAAGGCCAAGTACCACAACATCAGGATGGGATTTATCCTTGATTTTATGTGGTCCTCACTCAGAGGACCACACTCTGATCTTCACCACATGACTACAGGTAATACCAAGCACATCAACCTTTGCATCAGGGTCTATGGCTGATCATACAAAAGAAATGTATTTATGCACATTATATGTTTCCAGCACAATCCTGGTGAGCCCAGCCTCTCTAGAGCACCAATGTAGATCTTCTACCACTTCCAGGGTGTTTGTTTTGAGCCTTCATTTCCATCACTGTGAAGCAAAGGTCTGCTCACAGCAAGCACCTTGAAACTGGCTGAAGCAGTGGTGGTGGTACAACCGTTTCACTAAGACATTGTGTGTTATGTATACATTTTGTTAAGTAATCATACATAAATGTTCATCTAATTACAAATTACCGAGCCATTCTCTGTTTTCACCCCTGAATCAGCAAGAACACTGCAGACACAGATGACTCCCCATGACTGAGCCTCAGTGAGGTCCTCTGTTTGCAGATGTACCACCTCAAACACAGATTAGCTTCCACTCAGAACAGGTCGTCTTGGAGAGCTGATGGAGAGTGAATTCACTCGCAGGAGAAAAGCCCAAAGTTACTCATGCAATAGCATGGAAAATGTGGTGATAATTTTGGAACCAAGATAGGCCCAAGAGACTTAGCAGGAGCAGCAGCAGTCTGCTGGCAGAGGACAGAGAAACAAAAGCTAGAGGAACCTCAATTCACTGTTTGAGTCAGGAACTGTGGGAGACAAGATGAAATATTGAATTTCCAGAGATTAGAGAATTGTTTACATTAAACTACACCAAATTCTGCCACTAAACTGAACCAAGCTTTCTGAGCTGTCCTAGATACTGATAAATCATTTCACCTTATTGATAAACATATGTTGGATGTTGGCATGTTTGAGATTCAGGCAGCCCCACACCAAACCCTGGCAGCATTAGGCCATTGTGACTCTAACAGGATACTGTGTGCCTGCAGCTTCCACTCCCTGGGCTCTGTCACACACCAGGAAAAGCAAGGAATCACAAAAGCATCCAATGGATCCAAAGAGGGAAAGAGAGCTGCAAAAATTCTCCATTCAATGGGATAGCAGTGGAAAGCTGCAGCATGCAAGAATGGATATGATGCTTCGAATGTGAAGAAAATATTTTTCTAACTTTTGTCTTTTATCATACACCAGCTGTCATATGATTTCCACAATACAATGTGGGGAAAGCAAAGAAAAACTCAGCTACATCCCCTTTTCTCAGGGACACATCTAACATATTTCCCCAATGTAGATCTCCCCTGCTCCAGATACTTCCTAGCTGCACTCAAAAGTAGCAAGTGGTCAACACATTCTCAGAGCTTAGTAAAAAAGTCAAGCGTTTTCAACAAAATCCTTTTTGTTACTGCACTCCGATGGCTACTGAAGCTGCCAACCTGTTCAGAGAGATGCTTTAACAACGAAGCATCATTTTAAAAATGCATTTGCAGCTGTGCATATTTCACTTCAATCACTCAATTGTGAATTATACCTCAGCATGCCCTTGAAGAAAAGAGGTGGGCTGTCAGGGCAATGTGAAGGGGGAGAGAAAAGAAAGAAATTCCTACCAAACAAAAGAGCTCCAAGAAACTGATACAACTTTGCTGGAAGCTATTCCCAGCCCACTCAACATTTTTTTCTGTATACAGACATACCAGAATCCCAACAAGGGGCATTTTTCCCAGCTAAAATACGAACCATCAGCAAATCTGACCACCACCAGAGAGAAATATGACAACCTAGTGGATGCAAAGCAAAGCACAGTGAAATAATCTTAGAGTTGTGTAAACCCAAGAACCAAGAGCCACCTTTGAGAGCTCACCATGGTGGCAGCCTCACACAAGCACCTGCCCAGTGCCCAGCATGCTGCTTGGCAAAGCAAGAATCCTGTTTGCTCTCCTGACAAGAGCTGTTTACATAAGATAGAAGTACACAAGATACAAAGCACCTTTCCAGAAGGCTTGTGAAGAACAGTACAACTTTGCATTTGGGACTGTAAGCCACAGCAGGGGCCAGTGGCAATGCTGAGAGAGGCCAGGACAGAAGGAAATACCACAGAACACTGGAGGCAGTACGTGGTTGGGACATTGGTGGGGTCGGGCTAAACCTACCCACAACCCAGTTCTGGACCAGATCCTGCACTCCAGCACCTGGGCACAACTGTTTCCTTAATCCAGAAATCCTCTGGATCTCAAGTGCTGTGCAAAGGTGGAAACACCAGCAACCAGGCACTGGAACCTGCAGGAGAGCAATGGTAGCAAGTAAACCTAAGCATACAAACCCAGACAAGGCAGATGCATGGTCCAAATGCATCAGCACATGTGAGGAGAGCTGAGCACTTTGCACTCCACACATGCACAGCAAGGGGCCAGCAGCAGCAGAAAGCTGGCCTTGAATGCAGGTGCAGCAGGAACACAAACAGCCACTCAGACATTTAGGTTATGATCCTGGAACAAGGAAACAATTGAATGAACAATAAAGGCTTATTACAAATGGTTTTTTTAAAGACACCCAGCAGGATCTGCCATTTAGGTGCCAGAAAAACAGGAGCATGCTGACTGAAGGCTGAACTGAGAAAATCCATCTCTGAAATCCCTTCTCCCTGGAAAAAGCTCCATGTGTTTGCTTTAACAAAGCACTATCCAGGCTTCTGATTCTCAGGCACATCCCCCTGGGCCAAGAGTAAGGAGCCACCAAAGTTTTGTCTCAGTGAGCAGCTTTACACTTGACCTGCTGAATGCTACATGTTGGGAGGAAAAAAATCCTCTGATATGCTTTGGTATCTGCCAGTGGCTGCCTCAGATCCTCGCTGGGACTGAACATGAACAGGCAAAGCTTATCCAAGTACCTGGAGACACTCAAAGTCTATTTGTGAAGTAAGGACAAAGTCTACACTAATGGTCTTCAGTTCTATTAAGCAAAATAAAGCAGAATCGTGGCAGAAAGAAGACACCGATGCCTCCAGCCTGAAAGAAATCGGAGCACCTTACATTCTGGCACACTCTCAGGCACAGCATAGGGAAGATGTAGAAGAGCAAATAAAAGGGAGTTCAGCCCCTAACAAGCCACTAGCAACATGAAATATATATGATCCAGTTCTTGCAGTTCTCAGCTTTCCTTGCAAATCCTTCATTTTGAGGCAGTGGGTGCAACTTGATCGGGAAAGCAGCATATCATCTTTCTACCACCTAGATAGCACGCAGATATATTTTCATTAAAGAGGTCATTTTGGTAGGATCCTTTTGATGCTGAAGACTGCCCATCTGAGAGGAAGAGATCACAGAGGAAAGGCTGCAGGACAGCCCCAAGAAACTCAGAGCAGATCCCGCAAACCGTAAACCAGCAGGCGGATGGAAGAGCGGAAATGGGAGGAGGGCAGGATTAGAAGTGCTATAGATTTATGGTAAGTGATGCTCTAACAATAGCTTTCTTTTAAGAAGGAAGCTCTTCCTGCTGTAGTTAATCTAGTTAGTCTGCCCATACTTTAATGCACTGGAGAAGGACTGCATACAGGACAGGCAACTCCTCAAGTCAAGTAAAACCACCCACTTCAAAGCTCATAAAATACCTACCCAGTAACATGGACCAAGGGCAGAGGGGGAAGAAAGAGTTGCTCCCCTCAGCAGCTGTCAAGGGCTGTTCAGGGACCTGTTCCAGACTTTACATGGCCTCGATGTCCCAGGAAGGTCTTTTTCAGCCATGTTTTCCATTTTCATAATTTCTCCCCACCCTGAAAGGTCATGCAGATGAAAACATCAATTTAACTAATGCCAGATGGAAGACAAGTTAAGCCATATGAATCTTTGCTGATTATAAAATTACCTTCATTTCTTGCAGAAACATGGAAATGCTTACAGTTGCTGGCAGATTATTTTGCACATAAACAAACATTTCTAGGCTGTTTGTACTTTAAAAAAATTAAGTCCACATGGTTTTGACCAACTGCTCCATTACCACATGGCACATGCATGAAAAAAACAAGCCTGAATTTGAAACTACACCAGGAGGTTGCAGACACCCATCTTCCCCAAGAGCCCAAAAATAATACTTTTTTAATGGGCTCATCAACTCACAGTTATAGATTTACTGGATAGAAACTTAAGATGATTTGCACTCAGTGTTAAATACACCAAATTATTTTCTGCAGACCTCAAGGTCATTTAATTTACCTCTAATGAGCCCCAACACATCAGCGAGGAAAAGAGCACTGAAATGTTCAGGCTCATTTGCTCCTGAGCCAGAGCAGTATGGCAATGGGCAGTGTCAACAACAAACACACCAAACCACCAGAACCTCCACAGGTGACTTAGGCCAAATCTACGGGGAAACTTCATGTGTACAGGTAAGGACAGCACTGAGAAACCGCCACAGATGCAGTTCTGTGAGTCGGACTGTAAAGCCACAAGCAATTAAAGATCCAGTGCACGGATGCTGATTTCTGAATGGAGCCAGTTTTATCTGTAGGCGTCCCATTAGAAGCCAGGAGCACATGTTTAAATTTGCATAAGAATAGGTGTGAAAGATTCAGTTACATCCCCAGCAATCTCCAGTAGCTTTGGTTACTCTGTCAAATGTTCAAGTTAGAAAGTGTCTATTTGACAATCTCACTGCAAAGAGGCCAGCTCCCAAAGCCTTCTTCCCACCAAAGCCAAAAAAAAGGGAAAGACCACCTCCATTCCAACCATCTCTTCACCCTGACCCGCTCTGCAGCTCTGACAACAGCAGCCCCGAGCTGGAGAACACACACAAGCCTTTGGACCACCCAGGGTTTACAGCACAGAGCTAAAACACCAGCCTCTAAACTAGGGGCTGGACTTCTCCTTCCACAGTCATTCAAAGTCATTTCCTTGGCCCAAAGAGAAACTCCACTGAATCAGAAACATGGTGCAGTGCTAGGTTAAGTGAGTTATTTGCTCCATCCTCACCTGCAGACTCTACCTGCACAACCATTTGGACCATCGTGCAAGGCACAGCAGAGAACTGATCCAAGTGAACACAACCCACACCCTCACTTCTGCCCCCCAAAAAAAACTCCACCCTGATGAACCACTTCACCATGTGAACTCTCAAATGCTTGCACTGGCACAAGGCAGAGGGTGCTGGCAAGCAGCAGCCCAAATGGGTAGTTTACAAAAAGCCACCAGACAAACCAGCCTCAGAGGAGCAGGGAAAAGCCACCTCTAACCTTTACCTAGATGGTGTCAGGACAGTACAACAACTCCGCACACACCCGAGAGAGCTCTTCAGGGAGCAAGCTGCTGGAGCCCTGCTGTAACTGGCAGAAGAAGGCTTGTGTCTTACACCCCCAAACATGTACTGCACAGATGGAACAGCAAGAAGACAGCCCTGATGCTGGCTGCCCACAGCTGGGAGACAGCTCTGCTGAGAACAGCAAGGTCCCTCTCCCTGCTACACACCACCGTGATCACACAGCTGAGGCAGCACTGAAATCAGGACACACACGACAAGCTGAAGTGAAGACTGCACACATAAGATCTGGGAAGTTTGCAGGACTGTACTGAGATTAGACACCCATTTTCAGTACAGCTCCTCCAGAGGCAATCAAATGGAGCTCTGGCACAGTCTCCAGCTGAAGTGTGCAATCCCTGAAGAAACTCAAGACTGAGTGACCTCAAACGATGCTGCTATATTTGTAAAATCGTGTGTGAGGAGATGTCCTCCAACAACCCTATGACTTTCATAGAAGCTACATCACCAGACCAGCTCCCTAAAAGAGAAAGGAATCCATGTCTCCAGTGGAGAAAATGGGGTTGCTTTCTGAAGACCTAGGCCCACAAGCCCAAAGCCAAATGCATCCAAAGAGAAAGCCATGACTCCAGTTTGCCCAACAGAACCTTGCGCACCTGTTCACTGACATTTCAATCTGGTGCAAAGCTCCCCAAACTCTCACTTCTGCGATTTCAGGATGTTCTGCAGAACTGCTAAGTGGGCAGCAAACTCTCAGCAGTAGAAAGAAGGCTGTGCTCCTCCGTGGCTGGCACCCAGAAGCTGCCAGGACAGCTGCGAAATATGGTGATGCACCAGCTGGAAAAGGTCATGTACTAAATGGAAAGGAAGGCTGCGAATGGCCTCAGACATGCTAATGGTGAAACTGCACCCATACATAAATTAATAGAGGACCACACTGCTGTATGAAAGGGCACCTTGTCCACCTCACTGTGTGTTCCCACGTCTGATCAAAGACACCTGCTCACTTTTTTTTTTTTGTTTTGAGTTTTTTTGCAGGTGGGCACTGCAAATTGCTTCTCATTCCCTAAGCAGCAGAATGTCCGTGCAGATCCCTTTGACAGAACACCCTGGTAAGCAGCTGCAAGAGAGGGAACTGCACTGGAATGAAAACCCTGCATAAGCTCTTCCATGACAAGTCACTGCCAAGCCACGATCTGATCACTTTAATGAGAGCACCCAGCAGAGTGGCATGCTCCGAAGGAACAGGCCCCATCAGCTCCGCACCAACGATGTGCCCCAGCCCCGCAGCTGCTCCCTCTGCCTGACAGCTGCTTCGTGCTCCCACAGAGGACAAGCCTAGCTGGCCACAAGAGCGTGCCACCAGCCTGCCACAACAGCACGGTCACGGCACAGGACAGCACAGCTGGGGCTCTCAGCAGAGAATTCCCTGGTGCCACCCAGCACCGCGGGAGCCAGGACATGCACGGGAGTGCTCACAGGATGCAGCAGACATGACACCCGTGGATCTCCACCTGGTTCTCGGAAGCTGGGGCTAACCACGCTCCCTGGGCAGACTGTCCTCTCAGCAGAAAGGGGATACAAACTTATATGGACTATATATAGATAAGGCTTCCTAAGAATCTCCTGATGGGGGTTATTCTCTGCTCTATATCTAGATCTGGCCCGGTGCCTGTTGGGAAACACGTACCAGACAAGCGCATGTGCAAGCTGCAGCTTGTTTCAGCCATAAATGAGAGCCCTGCACTAGAAACCCCTGAAATACAGGCCAGAACCACATTATGAGCTCCACGGTTTTCCCATGTCTCCATTTACAGCCTTTCACGTGTCTCCCTGCAGAGGTAAAGATCCCTTTAGCAATCTCTCTCCTGCACATGATATTTACTTACAGCAGTGAGGAGCACCTCCAAGCCCTTGCACAGCAATGGCTTTGAAGAAAAATAAAAAGAACACGAAAAGATTTTGAACAATTGAGCTCAAGAGAGCAAAGGGATCTGATGAAAGCAGACAGTGTCTTTTTCAGAAGATTTTACGCAGCAAAATAGTGCTTTGTTGAACAGTGAGCATGTTTCACTTCACCCTGCACATACAGGCATACCCTTCATGCCTGCTCCTTCACAGCCTCCCACCTTCAAACCCCCACTTCTCCCCAGCAACACACACTAAAAAAAAAGAAAAAATGTCACCCTGGATCACCGGGTTTGTTCCTTTTTAGAACAAAACCAGCTACCTCCCTGAGGTCCAGAAGGGCCTGCAAGCTATGTAGGTTTTGGTTAAACACCAGCATTCCCCCTTGGCTATTGCCTTTCACTTTTCTCCTACAGGCTCCAGAGCACCTGACTGCCAAAAAAGCAAACAAGCAGGAAAGAGGAGTGGATTTATCATTAGACCAAACTAGAGCTCAGGGAGGGAGGTCCCACAAGTTAGAGCACTGGGGGGAAAGTGGCTAAACTGCCATTTCCCAGCAACAGCAAAGTGATCACATTTATTTGATTGTTTAGATGAGCCACAGCAAGAAACAGGACAAGTTAATCAAAAGCTTGCAGTGCCCAGGTACTGCTCCCTGCCCAAACGGCACACACCATCCTTGGGGCATTTCCCAGCCCATTCAAACACTGGTGAGCCCAACCAGTACAAAGGCTATGGATGAGGAGCACACTTCACACGACATCAAAGTATCTTATGCTAATCCATCTGCTTACAGGAGAACAAATGCTATTTTCCTTGACAACTCTTCTGAAATCAGATCTGAGCAGCCATGCACATTTTAAACCCTTTTGAAACATAAGTAAACCAAACATTGTTACTTTCGGTGCAGGAAGAGCAGCTCAGTCAGTGACTTCCATAAAGCACACAACCCCCAAGCACTGCACCCAAAACACAGGTGCTGCCACACATCCCCCGAGCCAGGTGAACACCTGAACACTGTCTGGCCTGCAGACCCCAGCTTTGGTTTATACACACAAGACCCTCCACCAAGCAAAGTTCACAGCATACAAAAGCTGCTCTCAATTCTACTTGTGCTGCGTACTTTAAAAATTAGGCTGCTTTCTCACTGAAGCAGGGGAAGCATTTGAGCTCCTGTTCAAAAATAGTTATTGCCCTGCAGGTAAGTGTGCTGGAAGGCAGCCTGGCCTGCAGACTGGCAGCTGCTAGACGAAAAGGAACAAGTGGGCCACCTCAAAAGAAAGGCACAGCTTGTGACAAGCAACACAGCCACAGAACGCTCTGCAGGAAAGGCTGAAGTGGTTCTAGAGGAGGAAACACGTTCCAGACTCCAGCACACAACAGAACCCACGCAGCTGTTTTCCCAAACAGAAGGAGCTCGTCTCTTCCTCGCCTGGAGACCCTCCACTACTGCAGCAGCCCAAGGACAGGGTCTACATGTGTGGTAGCCCCTGGCTTTTTAGGGATCCCTTCTCCAGGGATACTGGCTGCAGCAACCAGGGCACGCCCATCAGAGCTCTCTAGGCAATTCATTATTTTAAACAAATGAGTGATTAGCAAGGATCCACTCTCTCCTCCTGAAGCTGGCTGCATGCCCTGCAAGCCTCCACATCACTGTACAGTATCATAATCCAATTAAACCTCACCATGAGAGAAGCTTCACGCTATCACATTCAATTAGCCAGTTAAGCCTCTTATCATCTGCACGTTAGGATCTATTCAATCTGAAAACTCCCCCAGCACTGATTGGGCATCCTTCAGCCAGGCAAGGACACACAGATGTCACATCGAGAGCAACAGGAGGACCGTACAGCTTAGGAAATCCATACTGCTGGCTTATATAGAGGTAGAAACACAGGAAAAATAAACCACAGTGACCAGTTCCTGCCCACTCACAGTTATGTGCTCAGGTGACTTGCTCCCCCTTACTCTCCTGCTCCCCGACTTCCCAAGGAAATGGGTCAATTCTGAAGGAGCTCAAGGGGCCCAGAGGAATTTCAATGGAAAGGCAAAGGCTAAGAGAGGACCTGGCAACACAGAGTCCTCTGGCAGCCAGCCACCAATTCCATAGGAAATACCCTCCCTAGAAGGTCACCATAAGGGTGGCAAAATTTGGCCCAAAAGAATTGGAAAAAGCTGCCAAGATGTGACGCAAATAAAGCCAGTGAGCAGGCCAGCTTCCTGCGTGAGGCCAAAACACGGAGCGCTCTTGGAAAAAAGAAAAATTAAGGGTTGCAAGGAACATAATGGCCTCTTGTAACAGCTGAGTTGTTGCCTTTCTTTTCTTGGTAGAAAAGAGGGATGTTTGGTTGCTGGTTGATTAATCTATTATGCAAATCATTTCATAGCTAATTTGATACAGCCACAAGCTTGCCACAGAAATTGTCTGCCTTCTCAGAGCTGATGAAAGGTGGAGCATCAACAGCTCCATTCAACAAGAGCTTTTATTTCCTGGACAAGCAGCTGCAGGGTCACCTCCTGCCAAGCAGGGCTGCAGGAGCACAGGCCAGACCTGCCAGGGGACACCAGGGGAAGATCCTGTGGGCACCCTCACTTGGTGGAAGGCAAGGAAAGAGGCTTTTCAAAAGAGCGGCTCATTCCTTCCACTCCCACCACCCTTCTGCACTGGGCATGCACAAAGCATCCAGATGAAAACCATATAAAATCCCATCCAGAGACTTTGGCTAGCAGCTTTGAGATTTTAAGATCTGTTTCAGAGCTGTTCTTGACATGCACAAGCTTCACTGGAACTCTGACTCCAAAAAACCTCTCAGCCTCTAGACAGAACACTTCCACTGAATAACACAGGCATCCAAGTTACATTCAGCAGGATCATACAAAGCGATAGGATTTACATGGAGAACACGTAGGGATCGCTCAGGTTTGATCTCTTCCCCAAAGACTAAGGAGGAGAAATAGTATGTTCTAGCTGCAAGAAGAAGGGTTCTGGCCACTACACTTGACTTCAAGCAGTTTATCTCCGTTGCTCAGTTGTGGATGCTTTTCTTCATACATCTCACACATTCAGCAGCACCTCAGTGATATTTTTAAAGCCTGTCCTGTGCCCTCATTTGCATTCAATTTCCTTCTGAGGTAAAATGTTAGGCATTTCATGCTATTCAAACAAAGTCAAAACAAAGCTTCCAAATAAGCACTTCTGAAATGTACCTAGTCATCTGAGTAATTAGACATTTTCCTAGTTCCAAATGTACTGAAAATCTAATGTCAGCTCCCAATGAAGTGCCAGCAGTTATCCTAACCAGGAAGAGTTCTCTCCTAAATGTTAGCATACTGACAGAATAGAAGGTTAAGATACATTTAAATTCTCCCTACCTGAATTAATCAGTGTTTTTAATTACATAGCATCACCTGATCACCTAGCAAGTTGTTCACCTTTCTCTGATGATATGATGCACAGTTGCCATTGCTAAAGCCAGATCAAAATATGCTCTCACTGGCTGAGAGAAGTTCTCATTCCCAGTGCAGGTAAGCATCCTTCACACCAAAGGGCAAAGTATTCCACTTCCGAGTGAATTTGTGGCAAATCCTCACGAGGAAGAGTCAGCTGTGGATTTCACACAGGTCACAAGCCCCTCAACACTCTGCTAGCAGAGAGAATTACCATGGACAGTAATTGCACAGATGGGTGCAAACCTGCAGATTACTGGAGTGGCCCCACGCCCCAGCAGTGCTCACCATGTCCCTCCTGTCACATATCTGTGGTGCTGTCACCTTTCCATGCTCACAGAGCCCTCTGCAACCTATTAGCCCATAGGAAGCAGACAGCCTGAGAGGTCAGTGGAAGAAGACAGGAGCTGGCAGAGAGAGAGGAGCACATAGCCTGGGGCACGAGCACACTGTTAGGATCCACTCAGCTGCCGCGAGTAAATCCGAAATCTCACCCCGTCACTTTCCATTGCCCCTGGGGGTGTCCGTACCAGGGCTGCTGTGCATGTCCAAGCGCTGCACGGCCATGCCACAGCACTGAGCAGTCACATCCCTGCACCCCCAGCCTCCTGTGAGTCCAGGGGGTGTGTGTGGAACCCCTTCACATTTCCTCACCCAGCAGGCAAGCTGCAGAGGTGAGCCAATGCAGGAAATGCTCAGGCAGTGCCCAGTCAAGAACCCCAGACCTCCAGCACTGCCTTTTCACTGGTCTATTCCTCAGACTTCCTCCTTCATATCCCCCGGAACACTGGGTCACAGCTGCTCCACATCCAGCTCGCTCTCAACCCACTTTACAGTTTCCTCTCAACCCAGTTCAAAGCTTAGCAGCAACTTTTACAAGTTTGTGACAATTAAGGCAGTACCTGAAACAAAACTTACTCTGAATGGGAAGAGTGGCTATTGCTGCCTTCTCTTGCTTCAGCAGACCCTTTCAACAAACCTTTCCCCCACAAGACCACTCTTCCTCTGGACAACCTCCACACAGTACCATCTCCTCATGAGGCTACTTCAACACGGGACAGTACTGCATCCTGCCATTCACACCCACAGATTCATCAAAAGATTGGAAGGTAAAAAAACCGACACCAAAATCCACAGAATGATTCTTACTTCCACTCTCTCAGTGTGAGGAAAATGAGAGGAAAAGGTGTTGATTCTCTCACTGCCATGCAGCAACAAGATCACTCTCACGGTTTACAGGTGGTAGAGAGAACTTAATGTAATATAACCTTCCTCAAAGGAAAGTCTTTCAGTGCACAGAAAAAAGAAACAGCAGGAGAAGGTAGGCATCTCTCCCTTCTGGTATGCAGTGGATACACCCAGAGAGTGAGACATTTTGAGTCACATTTCTGGGATGACTAAAAGAAAGTAGCTGCATTTCAGAAGCGCTATGGTCAAACCTCCCAGGAGCTACGTGTGCTGAAGAATAAATCATAAAATCATTTCTGCAGATGGCAGAGGAGTAAGAGAAGCCAGAACAAATGCAAAACACCACCTCACCTCATGTTTCATACTAAGCACACAACTGCAGAACAACACCATGACTCTTCACTACTATTCTTCCTTAAGTTTAGACACAGCCTTTTCACATGAGGCTGTCTGAAAAGGCTGTGTCTAAACACAAACCATGGATGCACCGAGGCAGCCTTCCAGATTTTGCTGGTACTCCACCCAGCTTGAATGGACTTTCAGTAAATCACCCACCAGAGTGTGTTGAAGAGCAGTGCTCTCAGGATCTCCTTCCCACAGTCCAGCTCTCAGGGAAGCACACATACATTCACATAAGGCCCTCAGCACCCACCCACACAACTTAGAGCAGTGCAGGCACAGACCACCCCAGGCACTGCTTCCACCCAGCCCCTCCTGCTCCAGGTCATGGTAGGAGAAACACCTTAGAAACAGGCTAAGATTTATTGAACCAAAAAGAAAAGGGAAGGAAGCAATATTCCCTCCCCAAAGACGTGCTCCTCTTCATGAATCTTCTGACTTTGTGCCAAGTTCAAATCTCTTCTCCACTTGGGAAAGCCTGTCCTGCCAACAGAAACCCAGAAGGGAACTGGTGAAAATCTCAAAAGAGACCAAGGCAGTTCTCCTTGGCCCATTCTCCTCCACACCTGCCTCTCATATCCCAACAGACATTTGCTGGGACAACAAGCTCACTTGGCATATGGTTTCTCATGTAGAAGATTTCATTCTAACATCTCTTGCTTTAAGATAAAAGAATCTTAAATGTCGTTGTGCCATAGTAGAAATCATTGCCATACGAACTTAAAAGGCAGAGGCAGTGGCATAACTTAAAGGTTTTCAAACTCCTGCTTTCTCTAACAGAAAGGTCTGTTGCAAAGCCCGTAATGAAATGCAAAACATGATGATCAATGATTAGAAACAGCAGCACTGACTGCTGCAGAACTTGGTGTTTGCCCAGTACCCACCTCACCGTGCCACAGGACCAACATCCCCACAGAACCTGCAATCTCAGCTGCTCCTGACCTGACTTTTTGTTAACAAACCCACCCGGCACTCACAGCTGCTGCAGCCCTGCCACATGCTGCAGCCTGTGCCCAGCCCGTGGGGGCACTCCACGTCCAGCAGAAAACTCCACATCTGTGGAAAGACAGGCTCAGGGCTGGCAGCAGCAGATGCAGCAGCTGGATGGCAGCTTATCCCCCTGGCTCAAGGGAAAAAGGGCACCCAGGAACAGCAAGCAAAGGTAATGGCAACAGCAGGGCCGAGAGCAGAGGGACCCACGGCTACACGCAAACTCCCTCAAACAAAAGCTTTGCTCCTGCAAGGTCCCAAATGCTCCAGTTCTTCCATCAATGCCTCAGGGCAGGCAATCTGAGCACTTTCATCATCCCCTGCTTCACAGCTTGCTTCATCAATTCCAGACTTTCCCCCTCAAACCCCAGTTCTGCCCCACCTGCCCAGATATCCACACGTGCTTTGCATTCCCCACATTCCTCCAGGCACCTCAACCAGCTGCCTCCAATCTGCTGCCCACCACAATTCCAGCACCCAGGACCCACCCTTCTGCTCCCCACCCCCTACCACATCAAGGCAGGGTCAGTGTCCTTACACTGCATTTTCTGGTCATCTACAGATCTGCAAACAAGCAGGCTATGTTGTGAGCTCGTTTGCAGATCTGCAAGTATCAGCATAATTGATAATGCAGAACGAAAAGTCCTTGACAGTGTCAGACATCTGGGCTTTTATTTGTTTAACGGCCACTGTTACAAGGTTGGATGGGATGGAAACCCAACTGCCTTCCTGTAGTAAAGGGTGCAATGGACAGAATTGTCTTCAGAGCAGTGCTACGAGATGCCCCTGTGTCCTCTGCGCAGCAGGGACAATGCCAATTGCATTGGAACCACAGAATGCTTTGGGTTGGAAGGGATCTTAAAGATCATTTAAGTCCAACCCCCTGCCAAGAGCAGGGACACTTTCTTGTCTAGTGCAAAAATGAAAAAACACCAACTGCTCCTCCACCTATTCCCATTCAGGCGACAACTTCCACAGCAAAGGGACTCCTTGAGGAGGGGTACATTCTCCCGGGTGCCAGACCCTTTCAAGATCTCCCGTTGCAGAAAAGAAAGGCTGAACAAGACACAAGCTGAAAAAGTTGCTGACCGAGGCGCTGCTATCGCAGATAAACCGCTATAAACTGAGATTACCTGCAATTGCAGGACTCAGGTTTGCTTCTACCCCTCTATCTTCCTGCCCGCGCTGTCAGATCACTGCGACTGTGGGCAGTGTTAATGCCGGGATAGTTACTCGCCCCTGCAATACAGGGGCATGGCCACCAAGTCCAACCTGCCACCTGGATGGCGCAGAAGACAGAGGGATTTGGGGGGGTTTGTAAAGCTTGCAGAGCTTTACGTTCCTGCCAGGTCAGCCTGATGACTCTGTTCCCCTTCTGCTCGCTCGCTATGTCCTCGTTTAAAACAAAACAAAACCAACAAAAAATAAACCCCAAAACAAACCAAAAAAAGAAGAGAAAGAGAAGCGCTTCAAAGATTTGTCTCCGGCACGTATAAATTCTCAGAGGCATTCTGTTCTGAGCTTGGCTTGAAGAGCGCAAAATTTATGAAAACTAAGAGGAATGCCTGCCATGCGGGCTAAAAGCAGCGCAGGCAGGGACCAGGGCCGCGTGTTTACACACAGCAGAGGCGGGGAAACAGACGAGACGGGGAGAGGGCGAAAAACCATCACTGGAGAAAGGGATGAGCACGCCGAGCCCATCCCTGCGGGGCATCTCCCGGGGAAAGGCACCGCTAACAAGGCACCCGCGGGGGACGGCGGGGCTCGGGGGAGCGCCAAACCCCGCCACCAGCACGCAGCCCACGCCGGGGGCTTGCGGGAGGACACTCGCTGTGAAGGTGACCCCCGCACACACCCGGCACAGGCGGCAGCAGCCCCCCACCCTTTGTAGGGCCGGGAGTCCTGCACTGCCACCCATCCCAAAACTCACCGAAGCGACG
>VXAX01007750.1:177592-192466 GCA_013399835.1 Leptocoma aspasia | reverse complement strand
TCCCGGCAGCCCCGGAGCCCCCCCGGTGTGTCTCCGGTACCGGCCCAGCCCTTTCTCCTCCCTCCCTGCCTCCTCAGTCAGGCCGCGACCTGCAGCAGTACCAGAGCCAGGCGAAGCAGCTCTTCCGCAAGCTGAACGAGCAGTCCCCGACGAGATGCACCCTGGAGGCAGGAGCCATGGCTTTCCAGTGAGTATCGGCGGGGATGCGGGGGATCCCGGCTCCTCTGCCGTGGAAACGGGCGAGGGCAATTCTGAGTCGGGCTGGGGGTTTGTTAGAAATGGGGACGCCTGTCAGCCCTGCTGCAAAGGGAGCGTGAGTTGTCACTGCTTGGCACAGGTGTCTGGCACTTGGTTTTCATCCAGGCTCGTAGTTCTGCCTTTGCTGCAGACAGCACAGGTTCTGTTCCCTTCCTGCTTTTCTGTTGGTTTGCACTCTCGATTATGCCTTCACTGCATCTTCTGGGTGTCCTGTGTCTTGTCTTTAAAGAGATCTGTCCTTGTAAAGCCAGTGTGGCAGTGCCACTGTGAACTGCTCCTGCACAGGATTGTCCTCTCTGCGCCCTATGAGAGCTCAGCTTTTCAAGCATTACAAGCACATCAAGCATCTCTGAATATTTCTATTATTTTTGTCTTAATATCTGACAGACTTATTTCTCTCATCCAGTAAATTCAGTCTCATTGTTGCTGGATTTGTTTGGTGTGTTTAATTAATTTCCTAAACTCTTTGGGAAGTCTCAACTTAAAAGTACTTTTGGCATTCTCTGGTAGTACGCCTGCAAGGGAGCATAGATAGGAAATAAGGAAATCTTACTGAGGTCAGACATCCTTATTTCTTAATAGCAGGGGAGGTGGAGAGGCAGGTGAACAGAGGGGGAATTGGCAGTCCCTGGAAGGTAGGAAAGCTTGTACGTCAGGAAGGAAATGCTTCTTTCTGTGACATTACCTGGCAGAATAACGCTTGAGCACTTAGTCAAGATCCTGCCAGGAGTCAGAATTGTGCCATGGCAGGAATACCTGTTGGAAGTCTCAAAGCTCAGGTGCCAGGTGAGGTCTCCAAGCAGAGCTGTGCAGCTGTGGCAGGAATGTGCCAGGACCCCCACACCTGGCACCAGTGCTGCCGTGCCAGCCACAGCAGGATCCCTCTCAGTCTCCAGGTGATTCCAGGTACCTGGCTGTGTGTTCATGGCTGGGTGAGGGGCAGGTGGCCTTTGAATGCAGAGCAAGGTTGGCTCTAGGCCTCTGCTCCAGCAACGGGAGCCCTTTAGCAAATCTCCTACCCCATCCCTTCAGAGATTCAGTGACATGAAGGGATAGCATGGATAGCATAGGAGTTTTTAGATGGGCAATCTTTGGCAAAAGCCATGAGGTTTTGAGGGATGCTTTTCTTGTAGTTGTCTTACGTCTGCTAACTGCAACAAGATTTAAAAAAAAAATCTTTTCTCTGGGCTTCTGGTTGCCTTTGATAGGGAGTTACAGTTGTCAAAGGATGGCCCTGATTGGCCTGGCCATCCTTATCTCCTGTTGGATTTGGATGCTGTTGCTGGAGTTAAGTGCTAAGTGCTGCTCTTCCTCTTGATTTTTCTACAAGTTAAGTCTTCACAGAATTAAAAAACTCTAAGTGTCTTTTTGGCACAGCATGGGTGTAGCTCTGCCTGGCAGTGAAGCCTTGGGAAAGAGCCTGTGTAGATCCAAGTAAATCCCTTCTTGTGTTACTTCCATGATGCAAGCAGAGTGACATCTGGGAAGGTGGCAACACTTCCAGGAAATCAAAGCCTCTTAGTGGTGGCTGTAATGACAGCAGTTCTGACGAGGAGGAGGGCTTGGGCAGGCCTGTTTTGCCAGCTGTCCCAAAGGAATGGCCAGGTTACCTGGCTGGCAGACAGGCAGGGACAGGAGTGTTCGTCCTTCTGGGTTGAGTTACCCTGGGTAGGTTTTGCTGGCCACGGACAGCGTCTGCTGCAGAGCACTTGCTTCTGCCTCCTTTGAGGTGGGACATTACAGCAGGCCCTGTGTGAAAAGAACAATGTCAGGTCAGAAACTTTCTTCTACAGGAAGGGGAGGTGATGGGGGAATTTGAGATTGAGTCTAAAATAACGCTGACCAATGGCCAGGCTGCTCATTAACGCAGCACACCAATATTTTTCTGCCAGACCAGAGCTCTGACTGCTGAGGCAGCACAAAGCAGGACTGAGCATTTTGTGGGGGGAGTTAGCAGCATGGCCAAGGGTATTGCTGAACTTGCTGAGGTGGTGTTGAACATCCTCAGCTTCATCAGTTCAAAGCAGAGCCGAGCCTTATTGAAACTTGAAGTTTAAATTGTGAGCACTGAGGTGATTTCTGTCGAATGCTGTGCTAAGGTTTCAGCTGCAAAAGCTGTGTCACCCTTCCAGCAGCAGCCCTGGAGGCTGTGCAGGAACAGGAACGCGGATGGTGTCTGCTGTGCTGTTGGTGAGCAGCTGACCTTTGGCTGATGAATGGCTGAAGTGACTCCTACCTGTCATTTAAAAGCAACCCTTGGCCTTTGCTGCTGTTACCAGGATAAAGCTTTTCTCTCTCAAAATGTCCAGCATGATTACAAGAGACCTGCTGGCTGCACTCTGTGCATAGTTAACAGTGCAAATGGCCACATCTGCCCCTTGTGTGAGAACGTGCAAGCAGGTGCTGTGGTGAAGCTTGGAGGTGCACACAAAGTATAAAACTGAGAGGCCCAGCTGTGCAAGAACTCTGGTCTGAAGTTGACAAAATTGTCTGAATCTGGGGCAGAGTGAGGTGAGCTCGCTCTCTGTGGTGCTGACAGGCCAACTTTAAATCCAACACACTGAATATCACACCAGGGAGAAGCAAGTGGGAAATGCAGCTGAAGAGCTCCAGGCAGGACCAGCTGGCCCAGGCAGGGGTAAACAGAGCTGTGCTGATGGGACATGTTCCTCAGAGTGCTCTCACCTGGACAGTGCTGTTCCAGCAGTGCTGTCAGAATACCATTCTTACACTGGTATTCTCATTTGAATAGATTTGCTCAAGTCTTGCTCATCATGGCAGTGGCTTAATCAAGCTCTAGGTGATGATCTTTAGCAACCCCAATGTGGCAAGCAGGTCTCCTGGGGTAAGGGAAGAACAGAGGCTTGATGGTGTAGTGTAGGATTAGTCTGGGCACAGATGCAGTCCAGGCTGAGGAGTATAAAAAGGACCAAAGGCCACGGGCACATGGGGACATGCTGTGGAATGGATGATGGCAGCTGGAGTTTCTTGCTTCTGGTTGGGGTTAAATCAGTTGTTGATCGAAGGCTGCCAGGGTTCACACATGGGCCATATAGAGGCAAGAGAAATGGATACTCCTGAGCCCAGGAACAAAGTGAGGACGGCTAATTTAAAGGACATGGCCCTGCTGGGGTATCTGGAAAAACAGTGGAGAGTGGGGTGAAGTTGTTTTGTAAGCCTGATGCGTCTATTAACAAAATTTTAAGCTGCTTGTTTTACTACAGTGCTCTCAAGACTGGATCATTTCTTTAATACACTGCTAATCTTTATGCTAACCAGACTAATGCTTAATGGCATTATGCAGAAAGTCAAAGGAAGGTAACCTAAAAGTAGCATTCACACTCCACCCTGAAGAATATAGATAAGCATTCAAAAGTGTTTACAGGGCTGTTTACTGTCCCCACCCCTTTGGTTTTGGTGGGAGTATTGTAGCCTTTATTTTTATATTGGCTCAGTGAGGAGGAAAATTGAATTTGGAACGTGGAGCAGCAGAGTGACATAGTGAAGCCTGAATAATCTCAAGGTTGGTGGTGGGGTGAGAAGGCGACCGGTGTGCCCACAGCTGGGGGGCAAACCAAACAGCTTTACTCAGCAGCAGGAGTGTCACTGTGTGCTTTGGAGCTCCTCACCTTGCAGCCAGAGAACTTGTGGCATGGTCACACTTACCCATGGTGAGCCTATAAGGTCACCAGAACCCATCTAGCACCAATACCCCTCCCCAGCTGCCCCTGTGGTGATGCATGTGCATAGCAGCACCCCTCCAACAGGCTGGTGGTGGTGGAGGAAGGGGATGCCCAGCCCTCCAAACTGGAGAGGGACAGCTGGCAGTCACTGGGTGGCTTCCCAGCACACACTGAGACCAAATTGCTGTGTGTGTCTCCTCATCTCAGTGCCTCAGCTTCCCATTTGTGGGCCTCAGGTACTTGCCTGTGCTGCCAGTTAGACACATGTTGGCCACCTTCCCTTCTACTCTGCTGGCAGACTTTCTTGTGCTCCCCTCCTCTTGACTGCAGGGTGTTCTCTCTTTTATACTCCAAAGTTACAACTCTTTTTTTGCTGGTATTTTGTTAAGCTAATGGTATTCACAGGCTGGCTTTTGTTCAACTGAAGTCAAAGCCCAAGACTGTTGGCATGGCTCTAGGGTCTGAGGCCACAAGAAAATTTATTTTGGCTAAAGAAAAGATAAGCCATTGCTTTGCAGAAAAGTTTATACACTTGATCCAGACATAGAAAACCAGAAGTTCTTGTACCCAGTTCTCACTGCCTCGTAGGAGTAAAGGCATGCAGGGTGGTGTTTCACAGGATAGGTTCAAAATTGATTGATTAATGCTCTGTCTGCCATTCTTTTAGCTACATCATTGAGAAAGGAGTGTGCTACCTAGTTCTGTGTGAAGCTGGATTCCCCAAGAAACTGGCCTTTGCATACCTGGAAGACTTGCACTCAGAGTTTGATGAACAGCATGGCAAGAAGGTTCCGACAGTCTCCAGGCCCTATTCCTTCATTGAATTTGGTGAGGTCCCTCTCCCTGTGGCTAGTCAGGAAACTTCTTGCTGGGAGGGAGCAGCAGCCACGGGGTTCCTTGCAGCTTGTCCTATGGAATTGACAGCTCAAATTCTTCTTGGCACTAGAGACACAGGTGCTCTGAGCAGGAGAATAGAGAAGTGGCAGGGAAATGGTACATGTCCTTAGATTCAGATTTCCTGCTTTTAGTCTCTTGGCCTCACTCCAGTGAAGATTTGCATGTAGTCTTCTGGCTGTCTCAGCAATGCTCCCACTCCTCCTGCAGCCAGGCAGCTCTGTGCTGGGTGGGACTCCTGATAGCTCTGTCTCCTTCCAGACACCTACATCCAGAAAACCAAGAAGCTCTACATTGATAGCCGGGCAAGGAGGAACCTGGGCTCCATCAACACAGAGCTGCAAGATGTGCAGAGGATTATGGTGGCCAACATCGAGGAGGTCTTACAGCGAGGAGAGGCCCTGTCAGGTACTGGGAGTGGCCAGTGTTTGGCACACAGTTCTGTCTCCTCGGCCAGCTGGGTGGGCAGAGCATCCTGGAGGGAAAGGCTTGACCCTCCTGAGAAAAGCAGTGAACCCATTGGGTGTTTCAGCTGGGTCAGCTGTATTCCGAAACAGTTGGCAGGTGCTGGTGCTGCTGTTGGGAGAGACCAGCATGTCACCAGCTTGGGTGGCTGTCATCCCAGCAGGACAAGCCCTGGAGCACTGCAGGGGGCACAGGCCATGCTGCCACGTGAAACCACTGCACTTCCAGCTGCTCCAGAGAAACTTGTACACTTAATGTAACATCTGGGGAACATACAGTTAATCCTAACTCCTCTCCCCTTTCCCTTTAACAGCTCTTGATTCCAAGGCCAACAACTTGTCCAGTTTGTCCAAGAAGTACCGCCAGGATGCCAAGTACCTGAACATGCGCTCCACATACGCCAAGCTGGCGGCCGTAGCCGTGTTCTTCATCATGCTCATTGTCTACGTGAGGTTCTGGTGGCTGTGAGCTGGCCCAGCCATGGAAGAGGGAAAGCCAATAGCCTGGCAGGTGGATGTGTGCAGGACACTGCTCATGGGGGATGTGCATTAGAATCCACACAGGACCCTCACCTTCACAGGAGTGTCCTGGAGTTGTTAGGTGACGCCTGTCTACTGCATCTCTTAGTGGAGCCTAACAATAGGTGTAAAGGCTTGTTGACTGCAGGCTTTTCCTCTGAGGCAGTTTGCACTGGGATACTGGAGAGTTTGGCCTCCCAAGGTTCTTCCCCCTCCCGGGGCACTCTGGAAACAGTCAGTCAGTACTGTTTAGCATAATCATATTGTACATCTTCCTGTTGAGTAGCTCTAGTGGGAACTGGACTCTAATGAACATTCCTTGTGTTGGTAATGTTTGCTTTTTTAGAATCTGGGTCTGCAGTTATTTTTCTTTCTTTCTTTTTCAAAACTCCCCTGTTTGCAGGCAAATATTTCACTGTACATAAACCAGCTTTCACCTCTGTCAGAATACCTGCTGAGTGTTTTGTGTCTGACATCCTGGCTTGTTACACTTTAAATTGCTTTAGGAAGAAATGGATGTTAAACTATGCCTTAAAATACATTCTGTCCAGTACTAGGAGGGGCAGTGGAAGGCTTCTTGTATTAACGTGTTCCTGCAAAATTAAACTCCAGGTTTCTAAGTGTCCACTCTCCCTCTCCTGACAGCTGTGTGTGACAGTATGTTTCCACATGAACAGGGTGTGTAACTCAATGCTGTTGGAACGGGCACAGTGCAAACTATGTCAGCACTCTCTATTTTTCCCTTCTAGCTGCAGATTCACTACATTATTTCCTTCCTTTTTATAACTGTGCTTTCCTTCCAAAATGTGTCAAAACTGCCAGCATTTCATCTCTGGGATCCTTGTTTTCTTTCTCCCTCTTTCCCTCACCCAAAACAAGCAAAAAACCAAAACTCTGAATGTTGTTGTGAAGAAAAGGCAGTGGTTCTTTCAAGAACACTTTAACTTTACATGAAGGATTAGGATAACTTTAAAACAGTGGAATCCTTTAGAAACACCACCTCCTTCTCCCTACCTCACTTGGGAAGTTGAAACTGTAGGTGAAGAAAAACTCATTATGGGACAATCTCTATATTACCAGTGTAATGTGATTTTTTTAATAATATTTTTTTTTTGGTCCACCTGTGCTGAGAATAACATTTTAGCAGTCAGATTTTGGTTTTATTTAAAGAAAAAAAAAAGGAGAGAGAGAAAAAAGAAACCCCACCACAGCTCAGGCACTCTGCTGCACTTGTGTCTGCCACTTAGCAGAGGAAGCAGGTGGTGTCACAGAAGGAAGTGTAAGGACTTCCCAGCACCTTTTACAAGCACATAACCTTGTATAGTTCTGGATGTATAAACTGTGACCTGGAAGTGTTTCCTGCCACGGGGTGGGAAACACAGCTGTTGTCCTGTCTGGGAATGCTTCCCAACTTGGCACCTTGTTGGACTGGCAGAATGCAGTCAGCACTTGTCCACCGATGAACCCAGCAAATCTGAGCTGCTGTATAGTCTAAAGTAATTCGGTTTCTGCATGATGCCTCTAAGTGTCACTTTGTGGGTTGCTTTATTATAATTATTATCATTATTTTAAGTCCTTTTAAGTGGTGTCCCTACCAGGTGAATGTCCCAGTGATGTAGGTCTGTGTAATGTAGGTGCTGGAAGGTCTCACTGTTCAGACACCGACTGGCCGTGGATTGTTGTGATTGAGGGGAGTGATGTTTCTGCAGCACGGGGCAGCTCGGGGAGCAGCTGCCTCCTGCAGCCCCAGTGTCAGCAGTGAAATAAATGCTTCTGAAACATCCCCTCTGCAGCGTGGAGTGCCCTGTGTCTCATTCCTGTGACCTTGGGGGGTGCTTGCTTTCCTTCCTTCCAGGAACACAAGAGATAGAGAGAGGCCCCATAGATGGAACCACCTGGGATAAGGGCTCCCTTTTGGAGGCAGAACTAGTTGAAAGATGTGATCTTGACCATTTTCTGCTGGAGAAGCTGTACTTTGGTTATCTCTGCCTGTTGGCAGGCAGCCTCCTCGGCACGGGCAGAATTTTATGGGGACAGTTTTGTGGCCACGCTGTTCATAGGGGCAGCATAAACTGGGAGTGAGTGGGGTGTCTATCCCCCATGGGCTGCGCCAGTGTGAGCAAGGCACGGAGCTGCGAGTGCCGCTCGCCTAGGGGGAAGACGAGGAGTCCTCCTCTCCCGCCGGCCAGCGTGGGGCTCCAGGGAACACCTTAGGAGCAATTTCCTCGCTTTGTTCAGAACACGGAGCCCCCTTTCGTTCCCTCGAACAGAGGAGGGGTGCTGCTGATGCTCCGTGCGAGGGACGTGTGGGCAGGGTTTTGCTTTGCCTCCGGCGTAGCCAGGTGTGAGCTCGGCTCCGGTCCGGCTGCTCGGGCAGAGGGGAGGAGAAGCCGCTGCCCTTTCCTCCGTGCGTTTCGTGACGGCTGCTCTCGGCTGGGAGCGTCCCGTTGCAGCAGGGGCTCGCTGTGCGGGGGCCGGTCCCTGCTGGCTCGGGGTTCGCGGTGCTGGCAGCGGCCGGAGCCAGCCCCGGGGCTCTGCCTGCAGATGGCAGTGCCTGCGCGGGGCTGCGGACACAAAGGGAGCTCCATCTCAGGGCATCCCCGGCTCCTTGCGATGCCCTGGCCTCCCCAAAGAGCCGCAGCCTCCCCGTGAAGCCGGGGATGTGCCTGCGAGAGCTCCCGGACCAGGCTGTGCTGCCAGGCCTCATCCCACCATTCAGCTGGGGTGCTGCGGCTGGGACGGAGGGAGGCACTTCCCGAAGGGCGTTTGCTTGTCACCTCCTACCCAGAACCCTTTCCATTTCTGCTTCTGAGGTCCCCGTCTGCTTCCAGAGGCTCTGGAACAGCCTTTGTCCTCTGGGCTCCCCACTGGGCATCCCCCCAGTTGCTGCAGCTGCCCCCCTCAGCCTGGCAGAGGCGAGGGGTTTTGCCCCATGTCAGACACACGTGGAGCAGAGGGGAAGTGGGACCTGGAAGCAGTGCAAACTCCTGGCAGCTCTGTAGAACCTGAGCCCCTGCGTGGGTTTAGAGAGCAGAGCTGAGCAGAGCTCTCCCTTCTCCCACAGTGTGCCCATTGCCACTGGGAAAATATTGGCACGGGTTACAGGCAGACTGCAAAAGAAAAGATGATGGTGCAGGGTGTCCTGGGAGCTGCTCTGCTCATTGTGTGAGCACAGAGGTGAAAAGCTGTCAGTTTTGGCTGTTGACACCCCTCAGCTCAGGTCTGGGCACCCCTGGGTGTCTTTGTGCCACAGAGCCAGGGGTGCAGTTGGGGACAGTGCCTGCTGCAGGGAACAGGGGCTGTGTACCAGAGGCATGGCTGGGTACACCACTGCTCACTGTGGGGTTTACACTGCTGAGCATGCTGGGTTTGGGTGATGGGTGTTTCCTCCCTGAGTGACACAGCAAGAGCAGACAGGCAGAGCTGGTTCCCAGATGCTGCCAAACCTGCCATGGGTGGGGCACGAGTGGAGAAGAAGTGTGCAGCAGGATGGCAAAGGCTGGCTAGCTGCTCCAGCCACCATGTCAGATATAAAGCAGGTCTCACCTGGCAAAGGCTGTGGCTGCTCTCTGCACTAGCACCACTCTGGGAGCAGGAGGGTTTTGGTTTCTGTGTTGACCTGGGCACCAGCTGCTTCTTCTGCTTTGAAGCAGCTCCTTGCACTGGTAAACCCATCGTTTGAGTAGGTTTTGAGAAAGATCCAGTTCCAGCATCTTTTCCTCTGGGACCTCAGAGCAGTCTGGCCACAGATGGTTTCTGGAAGCTGTTTTGCCATGGGTGAATGTCCCAGTGGTGTGGAGGGTTGTGCCTGCAGCACCTGCCCAGAACACCCAACACCAGACAAGTGCTTGGACGGCAGTGGCCAAGGCTTGAAGTTCAGTCTTTGAACACCATAGTCCTTGTTCTCCTTCCCTATGTGGCCAATGTGAGGCTGCCGCAGCTCTGGAGGGCTCTGAATCCCACCAGGGCCAGGGAGGGATGTCCCACAGAGCCAGGGTGAGGGGCTCGGGAGGTCCCCTCTGCCCCTCACACTTTGCTGTGTTGCATCAATGTGACCTTTTGGAAAGGAGGATGTCGATTTTCTGCCACCCAAAAATGAAGGCTTTTCTGGGGACATGGTGCTGGGTTGGCAGCTGGCCAGGGACAGCTGACTGTGGGACCAACCCTCCTCCACTGGCCTGAGTCAGCGCCACATCCTGCCCCAGAGAACCCCTGAGCTGTGCCATTTCCCCTCTCCCCAGTGATGCAGCTGTGCTGATCCTGAGCTCTCGGCAAGCCCCAGGGCAGGGCTTGGGTCACCTGCCTAGCCCCTCACCCCCTTGCCACTGTGTCCCTGTTGGTCACCCCAGACCTGAGCTCTTTGAGGGTTGCTGAGCCTCCTGCACTGGGGAGAGGTGGGGTTTGACTTCTCCACTGCAGATACCCTCCTGCACTTCCTGTACAGTCTCTGGCCCATCTGCCCAGATGTGTCCCTGGCTCTGCTTTCGCTGGAGCAGCCATGCCACCTCCCTATCCCAGCCTGTCCCCCTTCTCCCCCACCTTGTGCACCCTTGGGGTGCCCTGCAGGGCTGCCTCGGGCTTTGCCCACAGCTCTCAGCCCTGCAGAGCATCACGTGGCTGCTCCCAGCGGCTGCATTCATGTCTGAGCTCACAAACCCACCACAGGGGATAAAGCAGAAGCTGGGGAGTCCCTGCTCCCCGTGCCCACCCCAGCGGGGCTGTTGGATCCCGCCAGGAGGCTTTCTCAGAGCTCATTCATGGCTGCATGCAGCAGCCCAGTGCAATTTTGAATAATGCCACAGAAAACCCCTTGCGGCTGAGCCCCAGCGCTCTGCAGAGAGATGATTAACCTGTTTCCTAATGTCACTGCTTTTTTTCTTTTTTGTCTTTTCCTCCTCTCTTCACCCCCACAGCCCTGTGGGTGCTCTCTGGCCACCACAGCGCCCTCTGCTTCCCTGGCACGCTGCCCATGCTCACTGCAAACGGGATTTCCCAGCCCCACTGTAGCACAGCACCTGGAACAGAAGTGCACCCTCCTTGCTGGCCACAACTGAGCCCCCCTCCAAATTGGCAGCAGGGACAGGATTTGCATAGAAGAGCAGAACAAAATGTGCTTGCAGGAGCTATAGTGACCCCAAATCCTCTGCACTGAGACCTGCATGGGTCCTTGTGGTGCTTGAGCCTGGAGACCCTGAGGTATGTGTGGCTCCTCAGCACCTTCCCTGGAGTTTCACGTTCCCCCCTTCATAGCCATGAGCCCCTGGTAGCTGCCATGGCATCTTGCCCCAGGCACCTTGGGAGAGGAGGGAACTCTCGAGGTGAGGAGGGACTGGGTGGCCTCTGGCACAGCTTGGCTGCAGAGCCAAAGAGGGACATAACAGCATGTCTGGGGACTGAGGCCGGGCTCTGGGTCCCACAGGAATAGGAGGAAGCCCCTATCCTGCTTTCCTGTGCCCCTACATGCACAGGGACCACAGCTGATGGGGCTGTGCCTGCATAGCCATGCCACAGCATGGCACCGGAGGGGTGGCTTGCATGGGCTGTGCATGCACTGGGAGAGGAGCAGGATTTGCCTGCTGCAGATCACTGCTGTAGCTACCTAGGGGCTGCTGGTCAAGAGGGAGAATTTCAGATGCCCATTTATTCAGCCGGTCCTGGATATAGACCCAGAAAAGGGAACCCAATGATTGTGGTGAGCAGCTGCCTCTTTCTTGAGCTGTGGCCATACCACTGTGCCAGCCGTCATTACAGCGCTGGCTGTGACCCGGAGGGTGACCACAAATCAGTGGATTCTTGTTCCATTGCACGCCCAGAGCCAGAGGCATTTCGAGAGCTTAATGGCTACTCTGTAGGTCAGACCAACTTTGGTAAAAGCTGCACAACTCCATCTGCAATTTAAATACTCCAGGGGCTGCTGAGAGCAGGCAGCTGCGGGTAAGGCAGAGGGTACAAATTCCCCTGGCGATTAAGCAGCAGAGGTGGAACAGGAGCCCAGTGCATTCCTGCAGGGCTTGATGCAGGAATGCCTTTGCACTTCTCTGTTTCTTTTTAAGACGAGGCTGGCTGGCAGGTAAGGTAATCATGGCATAAGCCAAGTCATGTGGATGTTAAGAGTCTGCAGATGAGCCACAGGACAAGCTATTTGCGGCACAGACGCAAGACTGCCAGCCCTGAGGATTTTGTTGGAAGCCTCTCTCCCTCCTGCTTTTCTTAAACCTCTTGGCTGCTGACATCCTGTAACTAGGAAACACACTCATCTCCCATTTTAATGGGGTTCCAGCTTTTCTGATCTCAAAAGAGAAAGCTGGGACATATGACTCCAGCATGTTTGTCCTAAGAACCCCCAGATCAGGAGCACATTAAAAGGCAACATTTATCTGGGATAACACGTAAAACCAGGGATGTAAGGCAGGCATTGGGGTGTGGGCTGAGCTGAGGTCTGAATGCCTGAACCGCCATCAAAGTCACTGAAAATTACCGAGAAAACACAATTTATTCTGAGCAAGCCAATGCAAAGCTGTTGAAATCAGCACTTCCTCCAAGGTGAGGGACAGAGAAGTGTCATGGTCCTCACTGACCAGGTACAAACACACAAAAAGCACCTCAGAATATTCAAATGCATTTTGCCTTCTGTGAGGGGAGCAGGGGCGAGCACTGCAGAGCCCCCAGCATGTCCACCTGGCAGAATTCCCTGGCTGGAGAGAGGTGAGGCATTTGGGATCTGGGGAGATGCTGCCCCTGGGAGCTTCCTCTCTGAGAAAAGTGTGTGGATCCTCTGTGGAGACAAAGTCATGGCAGGGTGAGACTCTGAGTGGAGCCACAGGGAGGACCTGATCTCCCAGTCTTTGTCAGATGAAGTGCCAGGATTTCCCTAATTGCTGGGGCCGTTTAACGAACCCTGCCATGGATTTGGAGCCTGTTCAGCTCTCCTAATCGCTCAGCTGGCATGGCTTCCAGTGCCAGAGTGCACCCAGCCCTGTGCCAGGCACCCTGCCCACCTCCCCTCACCACCCTGGGCAGCTGGGGCTTGGTTCCCATACCTGGGTGAGACACTCCGTGCGCAAAGAGGGGCAAGGCATGGTCAGAAACCAGACAGAAACTGCAGGAAACCTTGCCAGAGCTCTGCAGTTCCAGGGTCGGCTGCTGGTCTTCTCTGGGTGGGAAACTGGGGCTGAGGTGGTGTGTGGTAGGGCTGCATGAAGACAAAGCAATGCTGAAACACATTTTTAACTCCTCTGTAAAGGATTTATTGCTTAATGACAGGATCATGAGGATGATGGGGAGCTAATTGAGGAACTTTGGCATAGGGACACAGTGGGGCACCCGTCCCTGTCCTCTTTCTGCTCTTTTCAGCATTCCCTGCTGGCACAGGCAACTCAGCTTCCCAGGGCAGCTGAGAGAAGCTTGGCCCTCACCTTCCTGAGCAGCAAAATCCACTCTGTTCATCTGGATTCAGTCACTCCCAGCCTCTATCATGTACAGGACCCACTGATGGCTGCTCTCACTCCTTTTATCTCTCCAACATAGCTGCCATGGAATGCTCTCTCCCATGAGCAGCTGAGTCCATGTGCACCCATGAGGGCAGGGTCAGAGCAGAGCAAAGCAATCAGCAGGTTCCCCAGAGCTGCAGGAGGGAAGCGACGCTTTCCCTCTTCCTGGCTGAATTCTCCCACTCAGCCTCAGCTGCCAGCTAGAGCTGCTTCCTCCCAAAAGCTGTGCCAGGGAGGCCGTGGATCCTGTCCCTGTGCTGGGGCTCGGAGGCTTGTGCTCAGGCCAAGTGAAACAAAGTGGAGGATGAGCCACTTCAGGGTCAAGGGTGATAAGTAATGCTCATTGCTGAGGGAAGCTGGAAATGGCAGCTCTGGGTGAAACACCAGAATTCCTTCTGAATTTGCATTCAGGAGAGCAACCCCAAACCCTTGTTGCTGTAGTCACATTCCCTGTCTGTCCCTCCTCAAACTCCCAGCTTGCCTTTGTCATCATTTTAAGTGCTAGTCAGTGCCACCCATAATTTGATATGTGAGAAGTTTTTGGGGTGTACTGGGGATCTGGCCTCCACCTCAGCAGGTGAGGAGCTGCAGGGAGGGCAGTGGGCCAGGAGTAATCCCACGGAATGGCCATCATGGCTGTGAGGCACAACTGTCTGGTCACGAGCAGCTGCTGGAGCGGCAATGGGAGGCTCTGGCAGCTGTGCAGGATGTGGGGGAGACTTGTCAAAGGGTTGTACTGGAATACCTGGAAAAATCATAATGCGGTTAGGGCACTGACTGTCCAGCCCCACACTTGGGAGGGACTCCGGGATGTGGAGAATTACAGGGGGAAAACAGTGAGGTTTATTCATTGCCCCCTCTCTCCCCCAGACCCGGTACAATCCTGCCTTCACGGGCCAGGCTGCCGTGTCAGCACTGCACACAAAGGACTCTCAGTCCTCCGGAGCCTGAGCCAGGGCAGAAGGATTTTTAACGCTTTAAATGATAGCTGAGGACTGGGAGGGATCCTGAGGCTGAATCCAGCTGCTGTCCTCCTGAGACCTCTTCCGTGGGAACACAGGTCTCCTTTCCGGCTTTTGCAGCAGGAGCAGCTGTGGGGGTGAGCCACGGGGCAGTGAGCTTGTCCGTCTGCTCCAGAAGCTCCCCTGCTCACTGGGGTGAGCCTCGGGGGGCCGGGGCTGGTTTTGGATTTCCCACCCCGATGGGCACATTCCAGATCCCTGCCCAGCAGCTGCCCGCACCCCACGTCTGAGCGAAGGGCAGCGCAGCGTGTCAGGCGGAGAGCCCGCTGTCCTCTCCTGTCGGTACCTGCCGCCACAGCCGCCACCGCCCCGCCGGGGCACACCGCGTCCTGCTGCCCTCACTCTCCATTTCCCCACCCGTGCTGCCATCCGCTCCCATCCCCACTGCCTCCCATCTTCCCCATGGTCTAGCCCCCTGTGCCCCCATCTCGACAGCTCCCTATCGTGCCTATCCCTGCACTTCATGCCCACTGCCCTCCATAATTTCCCATCGCCACGGTCCAGCCCCTCAGTCCCCGTTGCCCCCAGCGCCCCCATCCCCGGG
>VXAX01007750.1:66200-177529 GCA_013399835.1 Leptocoma aspasia | reverse complement strand
GAGGCGGGCGGGCGCGGGGGCGGGCTGAGCCCCCTGGGAACGGCGCTGCCGGAGCCGCCGCCCGTGAGGGCAGCGAGAGATGCGCTCGTCCCGGGGAGCTGCGGTGAACGGGGATCCCGAGAGGGAGAAAAGGGTTCGCGGCGCCCGTCGCTTCGCATACCTGCACAGCGAACCTTTGTTGGGGACATTCCTGCGCACACAGAGGGAATCTCTGCTTGTCCTCCTCCTCCTGCTAATCAGTCCAGGCGCGATAAAGCCATGTGTGCACATCTGAGGGGAGTGCCGCTTCTTGCCACTGTTCCCCCTTGCACGCTGGCGCTTGCATTACGTTTGAAGCTTGTCTGGAGCGTTGGTTCATAGCCATAGTCGGTGGGTTCTGGTGGAAATCTCATGGCGTTTCCAGCAGCTCCTGCTCCTGGAGTAAAGCTTGTGCAATCTTGCACCGCGGTAAAGCTGTCGAGGACCAGCAGTCATTGATTGTGTGCCTTCTCCTTCCTTCTTTTTACTCTTGAGAGGTTAGATTGCTCTTCAGATGACTTGTGAAGAGTGCAGCGATGGGAGAAACTGTTAGTGGAAGTTGTTTAGGGATGAGCAAGCAAGACACTGGTATTCTCAGTAGTTTTGTTGTTCAGTATGGTTTTGGAGTGGAAATTATTGAATGAAGAGTTTTAAACCACTTCTTGCTGGTTTGCATGCAGAGTAGTTGGGTCAGTCAATCGATCTGTTTTGACTTTGAAATGGTCAAATTAAAAATGGTCAGTATTTGTCTCTTGGGAGAAATGTTGTTGGGGTTTTTTCCAGTAATTCCTCTCTGAAAGCCGGTTTAGTTTTGCTAGTATGTTGCAAGAAGGTGGTTGGAGTTAAAAAGCTGTTTTACGAATATGTCTTGGCTAGGTTTGTTCAAAAGGAATATTAAAGGGTCTTTCAGGGGTAGGTGTCTTAGAAATACGCTTTCGTGATAGCATAAACTCGTAGCTTGTGCTACTAGCACTGTCATTTTTGGAAATGGCTTACACAGTCCAGTAAGATGGCAAAATACTAATTTTGCAAAGACTAAGTGTAGTGTCCGCTTAGTGAAACTGTATTTTCATACGAGCTATTTAGCAGCTATTGCTGGCCCTTTCCCTGAGGGGCTGAGAGAAGTAGCTGTGGCATCACTTGTTGTCACTTGCCTGGGTACGCACACCTGAGGTGGTTGAGGTCCTCCCATGCTGCCTTTGCGGGTGAAATCTCTTCCTGGCGCTGAACAAAGGCTGGTGGGCAGAGGTGACAAGTCCAGGCTGAAAGTGACTCCTGTTGTTGTGAGATCTGACCTGCATCTGGTCAGTATCACTCCCTGGGAGTGGGAGCTCTGGCTTGAATTAATGGAAAGGGAAAGATGAAGTCACCGAAAGGGTATTTTCGGGTGCATATTCAACTGGCTTGATGCTCTTGTGCAAGAGAGGGCAGGTACCTGATGTCAGCCCTCTTGGTCAATAAATAGGAGGCTCCTGGATGCACGGAGCGCTATGGTTTGGACTACTCAGCCTTGTCTCATCATGCAAGCCCCATGGTGCAGCAACTCGCTTTTCCAGTTTAGTTTTGCAAAGGGCTGCAGTTGAAGGTGCAGTAAGCTGGGGTGGGGCAGCAACACCTGCGCTTTTGGTGAGGATACTTACCTGGTAATTGCTGCGAACCGTTCCTCTCTCTTCTGGTGAGGCAGAGGGATCCCGGCTGTCAAGCCCACCCTCATTACCCGCTGTCCTTATCTCTGGTGCTCTGTCTCACCAGGCTGCTGCCTGCCAGCCCATGTTTCTAACAGGTTACAATCCATTTTTAGTCGGTGCTGTGCTGGCATGGACTGCAGTTTGAGGTCTTTAGTATTCACCCAGTGAAATTCGGAGGACTTCAGATAACGCTGACAGTGCTGGTCTGCTTGATATGGATTTGCTTATGGGAGAGCAAGTTTGACTTGGTTTTTTGAAGGTGTTGCCATCTATCAAATTTGTTCTTATCAAAGATGCTGATTTAGACTTTCAAAAGGGAGCATTATGAGAATCTGGCTAACTCGCATCACTTCCTGCAGGGCATCACTTAGTCAGATTAGAAATACGTGAAGATCCTTCTGCTCATGTTCTCAGGACTTGAATCCTTGGGAAAAGAGGACTCACGCCTCTGGTGGCATTTGGCATGTGGATCTCTTTCAGTCTCTTTCAGTGGATGGGTTGGGTTTTTGTCAACTTACACAGCTACTTCACTCCGGTTGTTTTTCTTGGTGGGGGGGGCGGGTGGTTCGGTTTGGTTTTTCTTGTGGGTTTTATTTTAAATTATTTGCTGCTGTTGCAATAAGTGGGTGATTCCCTTCAGTAGACCCTGTTTGGGTTCTCCCATTTCCAAAACTGGTGTCTGGGCCGTGAGAGAGTATGGGTAGGTGGCCTTTGAACCCAGGACGAGGAGTAGGTGGAAAAGCAGTAGCGGGACTCTGGCAGCCTGTTTCTTCTGGGAATCTATCTTACTTAGCATCAAAACCAAGCAGTTACAATAGTAGCTCCAGGTGTAACATCATTTCCTTTGAGTTAGTACTTTTGGCTAATGAGTCTACAGTGATTATTGTCACCCCTCCTTAGGGACACTTCAGGGAAACATCGTCAGCGTTGCGGGGAAAAGCTTTCTTGAGCACGTGTTAAAAAGTCCTTTTGTGGATTTTTTTATGTCCTTAGTTTCTCTGAATTCGATTTGCAATCGTCTTGCCAACGCCAACAGAAGCCGAGGGCTTGTCGAGGAGGAATAGTGCTTTTATCATTCTAAGCGGGGTCATCTGAGATCTGCAGAAATAATCGTTCGTTCTGTTTAGAAAATAGTCTGTTCCTAGGGCACATGTCCTTTTTTTAGACTGCCATGGGGATGAAAAAAGAGCTTTGTATCTCAAAATGGCACGGGCGCCTGCTGGTTGTTCCATGCAGCAAGCCTTCCTCTCGCCTCTCTGCCACCGCCCTGACCGGCTGCGGGAGCGCTGCTCGGCACAGGCGGTGGGATAACATTTCTGCACGGGCAGACATGCTTAACGCTCACATTAATAAAGATTTAGTGCTGCAGAGTGACGGAAGACTTGGGAGAAGAGGCGACCGTGGCTCCCGCCTGCCAGATTGCCATGGAAACACCAATACCTCTTCAGCTCTTTAATTGCCTTCCCTACATTTTTTTGTTGAAAACTTTTTTTTTTTTTTTTTTCTCCTAACTAAGTGCTTCATGTTGCAGTTCTGGATTTTAGGCATTTGGGCTTTGTTTGGAAAACTGCAAATGGGGGAAAGCAGAGAACAGTAGCTGTGTGGGGAGATGGAGAACATGGTGACCGTTGGCCTTTCAAACTGTGTTACAAGTTCATGTTACAACAAATTCAGTATCTGTTAGAATGTGAGTTTTTATTGATAGTTTTTCAGCAGCAGCAGTGTCTCATGAACTGTAGCTGCATCTGATATAAATATCGGTGTTCCTGCAGCTTCCTGGGCCTAAAAACCCAATGATGAAAGACTTCAACCCTACCTGTGAATCTACAGGATGGTTCCCAGCTCTGTTCTTAGGAGGGTTAATTAGTAGTTTTTGCTGATCTTAGGTGTTTGGAAGAGAGATTTGAACCAGATGATGGCAGGGCGTGGGGTTCTGCATGTCAGAGCTTTGTGTAGCCAGATTTGCTGCTGGCATCCTCAAATTAAAANTTTTTGTGGGGACACCCAAAATAAAAAAAAAAAAAAAAAAGAAACCTGAGGATTTCTAAAGCAGAATTTCTTAATATTTACAGGTTTATTCTTCTGAAATCCACTTAAATATTTTATTTTCAAAATTTTTTGCACTTGTCTAGTGCATTAGTGAAAGAAACTAGTTTAGATATTAAAATTTTCTCTCCCAAAAGGTATAGGGTGTTGGTTGAGTGCCTTCACACTTCTCTGAGCTCTGCTTGGCTTCTCAGTTGATGAGTCTTGCGTGATCCAATTCATTTCAGGCTTTTGTGTGTAAAAACAGTGGAGATGTCTTAATCTGATTAAAGCAATTCACTTTACAGACTGTTTCCATGCCCTGTAGACAAGCTTTGCCTTTAACTAGTACCCTCAGTGTGTGAAGTGCAAACTGGTCAGCTCGTTTAAATTCCCCAAATGTTAATGGTTTCTAAATCTGAGCTGAGTATAAGGCTTTACTGCTTTTTCACAGTAAGGATTTTTACCAGTTTGCTTCCTTCCCCCTCCATGTGCCTGCCTAGGATGATCTGTTCTTCAGGAAAAAAAAAAAAAGCTATTTTCCTATTTTCAGCTAGCTGGTATTTACTAGTGGTTTCTTCCCTGCTATATAATCTCACTGGAGCTGTAATCTCTTGAGGTTAGTGAACAGCATAATTAGTCCTTTGTGGTTTTCCTCCAAAATTTGGTTATCTTTGGGCATTCTCTCCATATGTACAGTGCTGCTTACTCCTTACCAGCTCTTCCAGCAGTTGTGTGTTGTGCTGCTGTGGAAGCATTTTGTCCCTATCTGCACATCGAGGACCCTCCTGCAGAAGGTACCTCATGTTTCAGCATTAAGTGCTTTTTTCACGCTCTCTTTTTCTGACAGGAATCAGCAGCTGTCTTTCTCTCCCTTGGAATTTGAGACCCCCTTGATTTGTTGTGTAACTGGTGTTTCTGGCCACGCTGATGGTCGTCCTCTTCAGAGCTGATCCACCTCTGACAAGTAACCCTGAGCACGGGATTTTCCATGCATCATCTTGTGTTGCTGTTGTTTGAGGGCTTCAAATCCTTTTTCCTCCTCTCCCTTCATACATAATGGGTAGCACAGTTGAACTGACTGTTTCTCATGAATCTCAATCTCAATCAAGACAGAAGATTCACTGACTGCCTTAAAGGTTATTGAAACCTATTTTGTCCTTTACTTTCTGTCTAGTCTTAAATGTGTTTTTAGCTTGACTTTTTTTTCAATATTCAAGTAGCTTGTTTTCCACCCACTCCCACAAGAAAGCTTTTGAACCTATGGGCAAGCTTTAACCACATAGGACAAAGGTCTTGGTTCTGATACTGAGTTTCTATGAACATGATGAAACACTTATGGACAGAAGGAGGAGAGAAGCACATGTAGTGTCCTCCTGAGGAGAAAGCTGTACCAGCAGCTCAGCTGTGTTCTCTGCCAGGACATTGCTCTCTCCTTATTTAAAATAAAGCCTCTGATCAGAGCCTGCACCTTCTGAGATGCAGGATAATCAACCACAAAGCTACAGGAAATCAGGTTTATAATGTCTCTTTCTCACAGCATTAATTGTTTTGGTATTTTTCGTATCTGTTTCTGCTTGATTTTTCTGAACTTGTGGGCAAGGAGTTTATTGGCATTACTTTCCTTTGGGTAGTTACAGCAAAGCCCTTTCAGACTTGCTCTGGTTATGGCTCGATTTCCCTATAGCAAAGTTCTCTCAAAAGCTGAACTCTAACACAGCTTCTGCTCTTAATCCTACACTATTTCTTTTAAATTTATTGCCCAGAAAATATTTTAATTTATAGTAGGCAGATGAAGTGTGGAAACCAAATCACAACATCCAGATCATCTTGGCATCATAAAGAGCACTGAGGCAGAAACAAAACTTTTCTTTACCCCCTAGATTTTGACTGTCTCTTTAGCTAAAAAGAAAAATTAAATCTAGGCATAATTGTGTCCCAGTTGTGAGCTTTGAATTCGGATGTTGAAAGTCGTAGTGTTCCCTATAGCGTATCTTGTGTTCGTTTTACAGCAGTGGTTATCTGGCTTTCCCTCTGGCCTCGGAAAATAGTCTTGGTGGGATGTTAAATGTCAGGTTAGAGTTTGCATCTCAGTACAGGCGTGAGCAAGGGTTGGTATGGGCTCCAGGCTGGGTACTACCAGCTTTAAGGCGTTCATCTTGCCTGCACTCAAGAGCCCTTTCCTGAGAAGTCCTTCAACCTTGGTTGCAGTGACTGCTAGAAATTGGGTACTCCTTTCTGGAATGGCCTGCCCTCTCCATGAGAAGCCAGCCTTTTGAAAACCGGGGTGTGTCTTCCCAATATCCCTGTATGCCTAAATATGCCTCAGATTGGTGAGGCTAACCCACCTGCTGGCAGTCTCGGTGGTTTTGCCAGGCTATGGCAAGCCCAGAAACCCACCCAACAATTCAGCGTTTCTGTTTGTGTTAAACACAGAAGAAAACTGTCAAAAGCAGCTGTCAGAGCCTTGACAGTGTGCTGATGCTGTCTATATATGGCTTTTAGAAAAGTGGCTTTATCTTTTCAAGGCAAGGCTGCCTTCTCTCATGCTGTACACACCAGTTCACACGATGCATGTAGCAAAACAAACTTTTTTATGCTGGCTGAGGTAGAAGGTAGCTTCTGGCACTTTTGACTCTTGATCACAACATGGTAGAGTAGCAGAGAAGTAGTTTTTGAAGTGATTCATGTTGAAATGCCTTGGTTTTGCATGTGTTGTGAAATTTTTATGGAAGATATAGTGAAATACAGGAAGACAGTGCTTTGTGCACAGAAATGCTAATTTTACTGTGAGAACTGTAGTCTTCTATTTCCCTTGTGATTTCTTTTTTTTCCAAGAGAAGTCACATGACACTTTAATACTTATTTTAATCTAGAATATGGCTACATTTACATTCACTTCAGCTGTAGTTGCATTTCAAAGTATTTCTATTCAGTCTAAAGCTGAAAAAGTACAAAGTATTTTTGTATTTGTTTTCTTAGCTTCTTTCACTTCTGAATTACTATAGAAAAATATATATTTAAAAGCTTATTGTCCCATTGTCTCTGTGAAAGAACTCTAAAGGCTGGTAGTAGTTTAATGGCCTGATAAACAGCAGTCCAAGGTGGGAATAATGTGCCAAAATCCCGAGGAAAATTAATCATTACTTTGCTAAAGCCTCTCTACTGTGTCTGTATTTGGCCTAGCAAACCAAATTGGAATCCTTGATTGGGAGCCTTACTGTGACCCCGAGAGCCATCAGCCTCTTGTTCCCCTCTGCGTGGCTGTGCTGGAAGGTGTTTTTGGCCAAGTGCTGGTTAAGCTTTTACTATGCGGGTTACAAAATCAGCTGGCTGCTCAGTTCTCACTGGGGACGCGGGTACTTGAGAGATTACAAAATTGCGTTTGAAAGCACGAGCACAAAGGAAATAATCCTCTGAGTATTTGCTTCACTAGCTCGATTGGTGTGAAAAGAATGGAAATTCAAGGTGGTGCGATGAGAATACCGAGGCTGGTTCCCCTCCTGGCTCTCTGAACCGTGGCACGGCTGGCTGTAACCCTCCTCCATCTCCCTGGAGTAGCCTGGGTGGTGGGAGTCTGGGAATCCCAACACTTTCCCTTGGACACAGAGCAGTTTCTCTTGGACAGAGCGTAACCGAGCCCTGCTAACTAGAGCTAATCTTTGCTGTGAAAACAAGCTGCTGCAGTGTTAGACAGCAGCAGATGAAGTTTGGAGTCAAAGCCATGTGGACGTTGCGATTAAATGGGATATAAATTGTCAGACAGGTGCAAGTTAGCCTCAGTGTTTCTGCCCGCTGTGGGGGGGAATGCCATGCAAAATCCGTGTTAATATTTCTGTCGCTTAGTAACCCTGACCTCAGGGGTTATCTGAAAGGGGCTCAGAGTGGAATTTTGCTGATTTCCTGAGAGCTCTGCAGAAGCAGCACCATCCAAGTGCCCCTTTTTCAGAAATCAAGTTAACAGCAACAAGCATACTTGTATTGTGGGAAACACTGATAATTTTCCCGGGGAACTGGGTTGAATTTAACTGTATTCTCTATAGGGATTGCAAGCGTGAAACATTCCTATAGTGCCTCGTAGTGCATGTGATCTGTTTATGTGCTCCGGGGTTATTGAGAAATAACACTTCAAGCCCTGGACAGCAGAACCAGAGCCTGTTCCAAGCTGTCCAGTTGCTGGACTGAATTTGGTCGGGTTGCAGGGAGAGCTTAGTGGGACTGCTGTGTTAACTGTTCTGAGTCCCATTCCTTAGTCTCCAGCGTATCAACCTCTGTCGTGGTTTGGACCAGTTTTCCCTGATGCCCCTTGCTGAGTTTGTATCACAAATTTAGTACCACTTGAGGAAAGGAAAACTATCCTTAAAAAAAAGGGGGGGGGGGCAGTCAACCCTCCAACAGCTGACAAGTGGGCAGTTTAGGTGGTTGGATATTACTGATGCCTTTAGGTGCCTTTAATTAAGGTTGGTTAAATGCTTTCCCAAATGCAATAAGGTTGTGGAAAGGGGGTCCATAAAGGCATGGAAGCACGTGAGTTTAGGGCCAGGAGACAGAACTGGGGGCTGGGAAGAGCTTATGACTTCTTGGTCTGTGGATAAGTTCAGGACAGGATCCAGATGATCTGGTTCTGAGAGCTTTGTCTGGTAGTTTGGTGCTATTCAAATAGCAGGCTGTGGTCTAGGTGGAACGGCTCATTTTTTGTGGTTCCAAAGTGCCCTCTGCTCCTGCAGTTTCCATAGTTCTCACCCTTCTGATCACTTTGGAAACAGACACTGACTGAGTGGTGTTTCAGGTCCCTGTGAAGGGAAAAGCACTTGCCAGAGCTGGGGGTTCCATCAGGACAGACCTCACTAGAGCTTCCAGTAGGCTTGAATAAAAACTGACTGGCCATGAGCTGTGTCATACTTAATGCCTTTTTAAAAACAGTAGTGAAAACGTCAAGTTTGAGTTACAGAGGATCTCCTTAGAAATACCAAATTCTTAGTGAAAGTTGTTAATTGCTCTGGTGTTTTCCACTTACTTGCAAATATGATCCTATCTGAAATCAGAGGGCCACAACAGTACATGTTGCAGCAAATTCTGGATTGCTGGTGACATTCTGCAGGTCAGCTCATGAGGGACAGATGTCCCTGGACCCCTAGAGATGGTAAAAAAGAATGAAAGGATTTGAGACAAAATACTCTGGAAGAAGGCTTAGGAGTAGCTGCTTTGTATTTCAGAGAATTTCAGTCCAGAATTTTGGTTAGAAAGTAGTAACTGGGGACACTTAACCCAAAGTACGCAGGTGCTGACATGAATGGTTTTGGAGCTTGCTGAAATTACTGCATGCTTTGCTTTGAAAACCTACCTTCAAGAAATTCTAGAAAGATTTGGTTGCCTGATTAACAAATCTGTATTTGATTCCTCTTTCAGTCTGGCTCTTTTGATGCTGCCAGAGATGAAATTAAACTATGTGATAGTGTCTTTGTTTTTGTTCCAGTCCTATAAAACTTTCATTCCCCTGAATACGCTAATGAAGCTTTGACCTGACATGTGCTGTAGCTATGGGTTTGATGGTTGTTTTCTTTTCTTTCAGCTCTTCAGTGTATGGATGACTCCAAGCCATGTGTTAATGAGGGAAAGTGCATTCCATATCAAAATGGTACAGGATATTGCAAGTAAGTTGGTTTCATTTCTAATCAAATTAATTACCCATTTTCTTTCCTTCAGGGCCTTAGCCAGAAAGGAAATGTGAATTTTTAAGATTTTCTTACAGGGTTCTTTCACCATAACAGTTTTAGCACAGTTGGTGTTTCTTTATAATGCTTTAGTTCTTGTGTGCTAGCTATTTGTAAAGTAAGAAATCTGTGATTCTTGTTCAGGATTTGGGTTTGGATCTTGTCAGTTGGATTTCTTTGCACTAGGTTGGAAACTGAGGCCAAACCCATCATAAAGTGTGTACCTTATTTCCAGACCCACAAGCTAAGTTGAAACTTGTTCTCCATCTTAATAGCTCATCTTACTTTATAGAGCTCCAGCCTCAATTTAAATATTTTTGAGGTTTTTCAGAACTATTCTGCACTCTGAAGTGTGCCAATTCCCTTTTACTGCTTGAGACCAAGTAATACATGTGAGTTGCTAAAACACACTAACAACTCCCCCAGCCAAACATCCACATTTGTTTGCATCGTGTAAATTGATTTTGGTTAACGCTGACACCCATCCTTGCTTTGTTGCTGCACGATAAGCTCATCAGCAGGAGGTTTGGCAGGGTGTGTGTTATCTGGAGGATATCACATTATTTAAATGCAGTTCACCTTTCAAACTGCAGTACTTAGATTTTTTTTTTTTTAATTAAGTGCTATTTTGCCAAAAGATGAATCCTCTTTGTTTGGCTGGGTTAATTTACTATGGCCGCAGTAACCAGATTATTTTCTAGAGGTTGTTTACTTCATCGGTTCAAGTTGTGTCATTTTCTAGCATGCTAAGACATTATCTTTGTGCCAGCATTCTTTAAATATTAGTAAATTTTCTCCTGTTGATTTAGCTTGGCTAACACAGGGCTATGCTCCTCACACTTCTTTACACTTCCATCTTCCCTAACACAACCTTTAGTTCTCTCTTAATGTGGTCCATAGAGCTCAAAGTACTTAAATTGCACCTGTGGCACACAAAGGGGAAATAATAAAATTGGAGGTTCTCCTCAGGTTCAAATCAATACCTGATGTGCAGAAAGGCCACAGAAAAGCAAATATTTAACTTGTTATTCCCTGTAAGTTTCTTTTAAAATTTCTAACTCTTGCTGGTTCTTATTCTTTTCCTTTCCATGCTTTTATATTGATGTCAGCTTAAAGGAGCTGCCCTTCTGAAAAGAGAGCAGGAGCTTTTCCTGCTTTTCACTTGTATTTTAAGACTGAAACAAGAAATAGGTATTTTCTGTAGGTCTTTGTGATGTGTACTTAAGCATGTTAGTCTGGAGCCAAAGTATGTAGGTCACAATAAAGGTGATAAAGAAGACTGGTATTGATGTTGGTGCTGCTTTTACCTTCCTCAGGACATTTTCTCCAGCTTGCATGTTCCTCTTAACCATGTCTTAACAATTGTTTTTTACAGCCTAATTTGGTTCATCTGATTAACTTCTGCACTATTTGTAGTGTAATCCAGATCTTGACGCACTTCCCCCATTACAGTGGTAGCTTTGACCCGTGTTAGGTTTTTTTAGTACACATTTACAACGATGATGTTGCCTCCCTCCTTGTAGTGTGAAGTGTTCTTGCAGGTTTTAAGCCGACCCCTCCTTCAAGAAACAGCTCAGTTCCTTTGCAGGTGCCTCATTAACTGGAAAGGCTAACAAAGAGCTGTATACACAGATTAGTAAGTGTCTTTTAGTTCTGGCTCAAGAACACTTTTTTTGCAGAAAGGAAGGAACAAAGTAGCAAAACCCACCTCAGTTGTGGAGTCTCTACCTTTAGCAAGCTGATTCTTAGCATCCTGTTTTGGTTTTAACTTTTTTTTTCTTTCCTGCACTATGAGGAACTCTGAATAGAGGAACTTTCTCTCCTGTTTAGTAACCTAAATGACTTTCTGAATTTTTGATGGTTGTGAGAGTAGAAATATTTTGCTCAGGAAACTGAATTTATTACTAAAGCAAGTGGCTTGGCTTCTAAGTCTGCAGGATCTCTCAATGATTAGCAGCTTCTCCACCCATTCCACTTTCTTAAAGTTAACTGCAGTACTTCCTCTGCTGGGCAATAAGTTATTATAACAGGCTCTCTTCCTCTTTCTGTATCTCCTCTTGGCTGAGTTGTTTGTTGTAGTGTGTGGTCGGGCCATCCCGTCAGTCTTGCTGTCTCCTAGGTGAGCTGCTGAGAGAGAACCTGCATCAGCAATAACCAAATGTGATAAGATATGAGTAAGCACTGATAACAAAACACCTAGTCTAGATATTTGGCCCAGCAGTGGATGGCAGCATATTGCTGAAGCAGCTTGCTTTGTCTGAAAATTCTGTAGCATCTAGTCCACTTAAAGAGAAAGCTGGTTTTCTGCTAAGAAACCTTTTATGATGGTGTATCTGGCATCTGTTATGGGAACAGTGATTGTGACCCTAGTAAGGAAGCCAGGGTTGGGGCTTTATCAGATTGCTCCTGTGAGTGCCCTTTCAGTAGCTCTGTTTCCCTGGTGACGCTGCTGGCCCATGGCTGTCATTCTGTGGCACTGCTCGATGAAGTTACTGACCTCCTCTGACCTTGATTTTATATTTAGAAAATTACACATTCCTGTGTTTGCATCTTCCAAAGACAGATTTTTTTTGTGTGTGTGAGAGCTCTTTTCTACACTCATTCAGCGACTCTCATGGTGAGGATGCCGGCCTTATTCCACAGAATATGGCTGTATCTGCAGCAGCACTGAAGGGGACCCATCCTTCCAAGCTTTCTTGGTCCTGCTTTGACAAAAGGCAGGTTCAGTTTGGAGTTTGGCTTTGCTTTGCACTGTGATGGGTGTTTTGTTGTTGTGATGGGTGGGGTTTTTTTCCCTCAGAGCATCTCTAGGCAGCCTTTTACACACTGAGGTGTCAAACATGAAGGAGCCTTCTTGTATCCTCTCATATCCAAAGAGAAGCAGGGTAACAGTTCCTTGTTGCTTAATGCTGATTGTGACCACCACAGCAAAGCAATTTCTTGTCTTCTGCTATGGATGACTGGGAAGCAGTAGTGGGAAGAGTCCATGGGACAGTGCTGTGAGCTTGCAGCATTTCTGCAGTTGCAGCAGGCTGGGAAGAAGGTGTGGGCACAGGGAGCTGTTTCAAGGGCAAGCAGAGCAGAGGTTTTGGCACTGCTGCCTGCTGTTTTCTGAGCACAAGGATCTACTCCGCTGCAGGTGGATGCAGGATTGGGCAGTGCCCCTGCTTGGAATGGGGCAGGGCCCTAGAGCAGAGAGTCTCTAAACTGATTTCCCTGTGTTCCACCAGCTGTGGCTTCTGCCAGCTTCCCACCCCAGTGACAGGGAGCAGAAGCAAGAGTGTGCCAGGGAGAGAAGCAGAAGTGGGAAGGGAGTTGACAAAGGGGTGCTGCAAGGTTTAGGGAGAAACAGGGCCTTGCTACTTCTTGCGCTTGGCAGGCTTTGGCGACTGAATTTTTGACCTTAGGACTGTTGCAATTTGTGTATCCAGAAGGGATAGCTGTACCTCCATGAAACCAAGTACTGCTTTAACACTAAGGTCTTCCATTACTCCTGATGGTGTAAAAAAACCTCAGAGCTGTGCTTAGTCAAATGGAGGTGCTGGAGTGCCAAAAGGACAATCTCCTTCAGCACATCCTTTCGTGCCCCAAGCTGCCAGGGTTTGTACAGCTTGTGTGGCTCTGTCTCATCAGTGAGCAGTGTTTCTCTCACCGTGTGCTGAAGTTTGTGCACCTTTTCCATAGCATCATACAGCTTCTGTGTCTTACGTGTAGGCTGGCAACAGGAGAACCTCCAAAAAATGCTAAACTCAAAGCAGCAATGGCATGGTAGTAAGTGGCTTCCATCTTAATTCTAGCTGCCAGTAACTTCAACTCCCTTGCGAGGTTTTTGACCTACCTTTCCTTCAACATGGACCTTCATAAATGAATTTTAACTTGGGTTTCAGAGGCCTTCTGGGGCTGAAGGCAAGATCCAAGACCACAGAACTGCTTCTGAGACTGCAGCTGATATCTGCTTAGGATCTGTCTCGAGAGACTAATCACTCCTAGTCTAGTGAATGGGGAATACCCATAGGAGACCTTGTAGCAGGATGAGGTCTGAGAGTTTTCCAGAAGAGGCTAAATGCAGAAGTTGAGAAGTTGTCCCTTTCTGAGAATGGTCTGCCCTTTTCTGTTTCCTTCTGTCTCCTTTCAGAAGTTAAAGAAGACCCTTGGGACCCGGGCAGAGGAAAAAGGGGAGAGTTCATGCACTGCTAGCTTACATTCTGGGAACAGAGTAGTGATTTTCAGTCGTAATTTTTTTTTGTGAGTTACCTGTGTGCACAAAAAGCTCTTCAGAGCTCTGATGGGCAAAAAAAGCTGAACTACACCCTGTCTATTCAGACTGTGGCTGCTGTTGCTGTGTGGGGCACTGTGGAGTGGCTCTCTGCAGAGGCACTTTCTGTGGGCTGGGAACAATAGCTGTGTGCTGCTTTAAAGGCAGGGCAGGGAGCCCGTCCCATCCCATCGCTTGCATTCAAAGTATGACACATAAATGGGCGCCTTGAGACATGGGAAGGAGCGTTTGTAAAGCTAACCAGAGAATCCTGTTCTCCCTCCTAAGAGGAGGTGTAGGTGTGGGAGTCAGAACCCAGGAGCCAGAGGGAAGTCTGGTTAAAATCTGTAACGAAATGGCTGGGACCCTTCTCACGTTAGTCATCAGATGGAATTTTTTTCCCTTTCTGATGAAGCATCTTCCAATCAAAGTGAAGGGAGTGTTGGGTTGGAAGGGGGGAGAAGCAGGGCGACGAGGAAATTCTTCCCTTAGCTTCTTAAATTAAAACCATCTGCTTTCTTCTGTGCATCTCCAGATGATATCATGGGCCTGAGTAGAAAACTCCCATGAAAATCAAACATCTGGAAGTCTGGTTAAAATTGTCTATAAGGTGCATTTGAAGAGACTGACTTATGAATGTGCCCAGGCAAACAGTACAGCAGATGAGGAAGTTTTTCCAACAGACCAGACATATTTTCCAGAAGTCTATTGAAAGCAGGAGAGAACTATGCTTTGGAAGGTAACTTTGACGTGGTTTTATGGCAGAAGAACCAAAAGCACAGCTTTTGTGAGTCTTCTACTTTGATTTGCAGCATTAGGTTGTTAGAGTGAATGCAGCTCTCTGGTTTTGTGGATACTTCAAATTTGGATAAATACCTTCATTTTGTTTCTGTGTTTCTTGTTTAGCTCCATGAGAGCCTGAGCTAAGGCAAATGCAAGCTGGAGCTGAAAAGGAGGAGGGGAAAAAAAAAAAAAAAGCTGAGCTCTAAAGTATTTGTGCTGGAAAGTAGCCCAGAGAGAGTAAAGGAGAAGCTTTAATTAGAAGCAGCTGCATAGCTGATGCAGCCCACAGGACATTTTCCGATTTCAAACTCTCTAGCTTTCAGAAATCATGATTTGAATTAAGTTGTATGTGAAATTTGTTCTTAAAAGATTAAATTCCTCTTGAAGTAAGCTAAGAGACCTCATGTGCTTCCAGAAAGTGCCAGAACAAACTTCATCTTCCTGTTTCTTTTTCTGAGTGTTAAATGGAAAACTGAGGAGAAACAGTGGCTTTTATTTGGAAAAGATTTGGTTTCCTGTTCTGATCATGTCATTTGGAGCTGACACAAGCTGTTACAATTTTTAGCTGCTCTGTAGCAAATGGGTTTTTTTTCCTCTCCTAAAGAGAACTTGAAAGAGTAGGTTGGGATGAAAGCAGAGCAGGGGTGGTGGGAAGCTGGAGCTGCCGTTGAGTTTAATCATATCCTTTTAAAAAGTCTGGACTTAGACTGCATGTTTTCAGTGTTTGCCTCTGTTTTTAGAGAAACTGTGTGGTGCCCAACATGAATCAGGAACAAATATTTGTAGTTTTGTCTACACCAACATTTAGAACTAAATTACTAGTATTTGTGCCTAGAAATGTTTTTGACAGGAGACATGGTTTAAAATCTGGACTGTAGGTTTTTTGTTTTTTAACATTCAAAAAGGATTGCACTGAATTGCTGGAGGGCAAAATTGCCTAACTTTGTGACCAAGCACTTCTCCAGGAGGAGAAAAAAATGGTGGGTACGTGGGCCATGGATACCTGACCTACCATCTTTTGCACAGGCAGGCATCTTCCTCCTTTCAAATAAAAAGAGCTCAAGTTAAAAGAGGTTTTGTTCCCTCTTGGGAGCCCTCCCTCATGTTTTTCTGATTAGTCTCAGAAGATACCAGAACAAGCCTGGTCTTGGAGTGCTCTTCAACCTTGTACCAGAACATTTGTGTACAAAATGCTGGGCTGTTTGTGGGCGATGGTTGTCTCAGAGCACATATCTCAGCTTTCCTTTTAATTCATACCAGCAGTACGCTTAATCAGTGTTTAGGCTCCCTTCTCCCTCTTGTCTAGGGGTAACAGCTGAATGCACCTCCGCTGTCCTCGAGTGTTAAGGGATGGAGGGAAGACATATTTTGGGGGTTTATTTACTTGTAGACAAAACATGAGATGTTCCTCTAGACTTTCTGGTTTGCTTGACAGCCTTTCAATGAAAATACACTTTAGCACTTAAATTCTAGGTGTGTTTTGATTTATTTTGTAGTTGCTGGTGGAGTGAGTGGTGTTGGAGGAGCTCTGATGAGATGGCCTAGGTGGGGTTCTGTGAAGCTCTGGTTTGTTGCTCTTTCTTTCATGGTAAAGAGAGCTACAAGTGCATGTGCTGTGCTGTCCAAGGAGCTTGGTGCACTGCTGCCTGGCGGTGATGAAACCAGGAGAAATCCCTATAACCGAGTCTTTTGAGACTTCTGGGACTGAAGTTCAGCTTGTCTTTATGCAGCCGTGGGACATGACTTAGCTGTGGTTGCCCAGCTGGGCTCTGTGTGCAGGCTCCAACGCCGTGGGAGTCGAGCAGTGCTCCAGCTCCTGCCACAGCTGTCTCTGCTGGGCACCAGACCTCACTGTGATCCAGCTCCTACAGAGCCGTGCTGTAGCCTGCTGGCATTTGGACTGGTTTCCAACCCGAAGCAAGGAGAAATTTTGGATGTTAAAGGAGGCCTATAGCCCGTGTGGTTTAGGCCAGAAGAGCCCAAGACTGCCTCTCGTGTGATGTGGCCGTGGCTCATGCTGCCCCACAGCCTTGGGTTGTTACACCGAGGCTGGCACAGGAGGCAGAGCATATTCTGCATTGCTATTGTCTCAGGATTTGCTTTCTGTGACTTTATTAATCCTGTCTTGCCCTGCAAAATCTCTCCTTTCATGTCTGCTCTTGGGCATGAAGTTGAAAGTATTAAGGTATGGTGAAAGGAGCCTAATTTGGGCGTGGGCAATGGTGGATTACAATTATGCACATATGACTTTCCTGCTTTAGACAGATAGCTAAAGCTAGTTAATAAATTTTAACATGAGAATAAACAGTTGTGGTCATCTAGTAATGACCCCTTGCATAACTTGGATAATAACCTCTCTGAATAGCTTTGTTTGAACTAGCGTGCATACTCTCCCTGAAACAGCCAATCCTGGTGTTCTTTTAAACAAGCATGAGTGATGGAGCACTACAACCTTAAATGTGTTGTTGCAGTTGTTTCTCTCTGCTGCTGAGAGACTGTGTATAAGTCTGTGTCCAAATTTGAAAATAAGGACACTGCCCTGTTTCTAATTTGAATTCACCTAGCTTAAAGTTTTAAATGCTCTGTTATCCCAGATATTATAGATTGGGAATTATTGTTAAATCCGTGGATGTAGTGGACACTTGGAGCTTTTGATTAATTGTCTTGTTCCCTTTTCTTTTTGCTAAATAGACTGAGCTACCTGAGCTTTTCATTGTGGCCAGGGTTTTCTATAAATCATTACTGTTGGCTACTTTGAATTCATTTGAGCTCTTCCCTCTTAAAGAGCAAACACCAGAACTGATGTAGTGGTTGTACCGAGCATTTACCAGGTGTAACATAATCTCATTTATACCTACTTGGTGTTTGTACATGTAAAGTATTCCTGGCCAAACTGTCATACTAGGAATTCACATTTATCTGGCTGTTAGGGATCCCCAGAGCAAGTATGTTGTTCCCAGCTCAGTTTCCATTTCTGGGGGAGATGCCCTATGTTTTGTTTCTAGATGTATGACTTTACAGTGCTAAAGTGCATTTTGGGTGCTGACTGCCGTGTTAAGCACATTGCTACTCTCCATCAAGAACTTGTCTTTTCTCCTACCTACATATTTGAGCAGCATTGATGTTTTCCATTGTTAACAATCAATAGATGTCTTGAATAGCATAGCAACAAAGGCAGATTCCTGTAGGATTCTGTTTAAAACAACTTCATGTCCATTCTTTGATTTTTCAACTGATTTTTAGAGCCTGTCTGGTTAGGTGGAGGGTTTTGTTGTGATGTTTTTTGGGGTTTGTTTGTTTGTTTGTTTTTATGGTGGTGGTTGTTGTTGATGTGGTTTTGCTTTTTTCGCCTCCAATCTACCATACACTTTTAAGTGCATAAGGAAAAAAGCAGTCTCTTTACTGTTACATTCCTGCTTGAGGACTAGAGACTTTGTGTATTTCTTGCAGTTGGAATCTCCTCCCTTCAGATATGAGTGACTCACTGATTTAATAATTACCCCTTTTCTGACCTGGAGCAAAGCATATCTAATGTTCACCTCTGGGTTTTTTTGTTTGTTTCGTTTTTGGGGTGGGTTTTTTTGGGTTTTTTGTTGGTTGGTTGGTTGGTTTTGGTTTTTTTTCTACAATTAAATATGCATTCTCTTGGGCTGTCTCTTGGGTTACCCACCAGTTATAGCAGGCAGCTGTGCACTACAGAAAGAGCTGCAAGGGGACAGTCCTGTGTGTTAGGCATTATTTTTATTCAGGATGTACCCTTGCAGTTTTCTGCTACCTGATAGAAGCAAATGGAACTAGGGGGGCCACGGAGGTGGGCTTTGCAGCCTTACTTGCCTGGATTCTCTGGAAGTTAAATGGTAAATCTGTAGTACAAAAGCCAGTTAAAAGATGGATTACAGCTGACAAGCGTAGTCAGACTGTATTGACATAAGTTTAGGTTAGAGAGAAGTAACTGTAATTATTCTGCAGTTGGAGATCTTTGTATAAAATACTGCCCTGCCTGTAGATAGTGTGTGTGTACTCGTTTTTCTGTGGGAGACAGAGGAACAATGACCTTGTCTTTAGGGTGCTTGCCAGGGGCGTGGGAGACCTGACTGCAGTGCCTGTGTTGCTGTTTGAGTGCAGGCTTCAGCAAGTCCCAGTCCCAGATGCACTTATCAGCATTAGGATAACAGTGTATTCCTGTCTCACGGGAGCCTTGTGGAGAAAGATCTGTTACAGATCTCCAGGTCCTCAGACACTGCATTTGTACTATGTTTATAAATATTCTTGGAAGATAGATAATACCTAGTGTTAATGCCTTATTAAACTGCTTGATTTTCTTCTAAAAAAGGTTGCTTGTTAGAATGGCAGTAGGTGCAAGGAATTGTTGCTCAGCAGTTCTTTAACGCTTAGGCTTTTACTGAAGTTTTGAAGGGAAGTGCAAAAACAAGGTTCTGCATTTGATACAGCTCTGATTGAATGTGGTATTTATTTTGCAATGAGTGATTTCACCATCTGCACTGAAGTTTTCAGTGGTCTCATTTGACACAGTCCCACAGGATGTCCCTGTTACACGTGTGACATCAGCCTTTAGGTTTGTTAGTGTCACCATCAATTACAGCAAACTTCAGGACTTGCGTTGGTCAGGGGACTTCATTCCTAGAATCTTCTCAGAGCAGCAGGGCTTCAGGGGGGACCACTGCACTTAATTTCTTCTCTCTTGCAGGTGTCGAGAAGGCTTTCTTGGAGACTACTGTCAGTACAGAAACCCCTGTGAAAGCAATACCTGTAAGAATGGGGGAACCTGTGAAGCTGCATCCCTGATAGGAAAACCAACCTGCAAGTGTGCTCCAGGATTCACGGGGGAGGAATGTCAGTACTCAGAATCTCACCTCTGCTATGTGTCCCAGCCCTGCCTGAACGGAGGCACTTGTCACCCCCACGGCCAGGACACGTACGAGTGTGTCTGTCTTCCAGGTTTCACAGGTGGGCTTCTGCATTTTTGCCTCCAGACCCTCTCCTTTGGGAACAGCTTCACCCTGGAATGTTCTGGGCCAGTTGTAATATGGTCTCAAATATTCTAGCTCCAGCACAGGAAATGAGAGGAAGTCTAAATGACTTCATGACCAAAAAAAGCAAAGGGGAATAGGGAATCAGACTCCCTACCCTTTACACGTAAGCAGAAAAATATTTGGATCTTGTGGGGTTGTCCACGTGGGAAAACTGAATGCAGAAACTACTTTGGAGTGGCTGCTACACTTTGAATTCAGAGTCTAGTTTCTAGAGAGAAAAAAAAAAAAAAGGGCAAATTTGGCCAGCAAAATCTTTCTATGGGAAAACAATATTTTGATGCCTGAGGGGAAGCATGGAAATTAATTCCTTTCACTCTTGAAGGGGATGTAGAAAGAAGAGTGACTGTCAGTGTGTGTATTATGACTTCAGGTCATTTTTATAAATCACAACACTCTAGATCTTGCTGCAACCTGGTAAATTACTTCATACTGTAACCACAAATTTATTTCCATTTCAGATATAATACAGTAAAATGCAGACATCAGTTTTCCTGTAGTAATGTAAAGATTTAATTCAGTAAAAATTTTGAGGCAGTGTAAAAGAGATACTGTTTTCTACAGAAATAACTTTTTGTTAATCTGTCTTTATTTCCTAAAGGAAAGGAATGCCAGTGGATTGATGCCTGCACATCTCAACCTTGTGCCAATGGAAGTACGTGCACTGTGTCTGGAAATAAGTTCTCCTGCACTTGCCTGGTGGGCTACACTGGCCAGAAGTGTGAGATAGACGTGGATGAATGTGCCACGCCAGGCCTGTGCCAGCACGGTGGCACCTGTGTCAACCTGCCCGGCTCCTACCGCTGCCAGTGCAAGCCGGGGTACACAGGACACCGCTGTGAGAGCATGTACGTGCCCTGCTCCCCATCCCCCTGCATGAATGGGGGCACCTGCCACCAAACCAGTGACTTCACCTTCGAGTGCAACTGCCTGCCAGGTAACGCCCCAAAGAGCTTGGGTTTGTGTCTTGTTACTGCACTGCTGTCTGTGTTCTTCCAAAGACTTCCTTTTGGAGTGCCTGTGGGATGGGTGTGCCATGTCAGGTGGAAGGAAGAAATCTCAGCAAGGTGGGGAGCTCTGTAGCATGTTCATTTCTGAGTGCTCTGATTTCATGACACAGAAAGGAAGGGAAGGGAAGATGGTTAGAAATGACAAATTTCTTTGGAACCCAGTTAGAGTCTGAGAATCAAATAGGTAAAGTCTACAAGGTAGATTCAAGGAGATTAGGGTGGTATCTCATAATGCTCATTTGGAATGTGGAATTCTGTGAACATAAGCGTCTGCAAATACATAGTTTTGTGTCAGTAAAGGCCTCAGTTAACTTCAGTGTTTGAAGAATGAACATGTGTCTTTTTCCTTCTCCATCTGTAGCCCTAAGACACACTAAATTCTATTCTCTTCTTTTTTTTCCTTCTCCAGTTCCTCCAAATCTAACAAGATATTAGTTCCAACTCACCACACCCTTTTTGTCTCCAGATAAATTTTGGTTGCTTGTTTTCTGATGCTGTTAGCTGCCCTGAGTTCATGCACAGCAGGGGTGACATGCTAGCTCAGGATCAGGGGCTGCACTGGTTTTGCATCACCTCTACAAGTGACCATGCATCACCTGGTTGGGATGCTGGTCTCATCCTGTTCTCCTCCCTATCCACTTGTCAGCCTTGACCACAGGGCCCTACTAGCTGTCTTTTCATATTCAGGGTATTTTTAGGCTGATATTTTTTTTACTAAGTAATTCAACTCCATGGGAAACTGACTGTTTGGAAATGCTTTTGACTAGACTTCCTACTTGAGTGTATTGCAGCTTGGCACACACAGACTTGGTGTGTGGTAATCTAGAAAAGTAAACTCTTTTCCCTTAAGCATGTCTCTGTTATTTATGTGAAACATGCAGCTGCCCTATACTGCTTGGGATGAATATAGAGTGGCTGTGTTCTCATGAGGATCATCTGGAGTCACAGGTCTGTGTGGAAAGGGCATTTAGAACTTGTGAAAACTGTTCTCTTTTTGGAGACTTTTGTCTTGAGGTGTTGGCTCAAATGACCTTAAATGTACATTGCCAACCTTAGTGTCTGCACAATTACTTTCTGGGTTGTCTGAGCAAGCATGTGACTTTGAAGAATTTAGCAAAGTCAGTCTTAAAGTAGAAGGATGGATCATCTTTATTTTTGAAAGCGATTATTCTAAATATGTTTGAAGGGAGAGTGCTTTGAAAGAGCCTTTGAAAATGCAGTATCTTAACTAACCATTGCCCTGGAGGATTTTATTGCTTTTCTGCTTTGCATCTTTTCAAAATGAAATTGTAAACCAAGTATCTCTGGCTTAACAGTCTTGTCCAGAAATTCAGAATTTCCGTAGAAGTCAGATCTGTTTAGCCAGTTCAAGGACTTTAAGGCCTCATGCCGGAGCAGTGTGGTGGGAGGAAGAAGAGGGAAAGATGAAGTTGGAAGGATTTGATCCTGTCAAGCTGATGAGACAGTTTGCTTTAGAGATTCTCTTACAGGGGCACAAGACTGAGTAGGAGAAGGCTTTCCCTTAGACAAGTGTGTGGGCTGGCTGAAATACGGTCAGGAAATGGAAATGAGATTACTATAGTAACAGTTACACACCTACACTCCTCACACTTTTGGATTATTAGCTGTCTTTTTTGACTTGTTACACAGTGTGTATAGTGGGGGTGAGTTAATGTGGCTCTGAGAGTCTTTACTTTTCTATTTCCTGTATTTATTTAAGTTGGCCATGCTGTTTTGCTAGCTTGATTTTTAAAACCAGTCATTTGAAAAACAGCAAAAAAGGGAGCAGTTGGAGAGGCCCAAATGCTTACATTAAACTCTCTGATAAAGACAGGGCACTCAGCCATTTCTTTCCCCCCTTAGTGCAGAGCATGCAGAGCAAAATTTCTGAAGTGTTGGAAAAGGTTCTGTCTGGGAAGGAAAGGTCAACAGAAAGAGAAGAGAAATAGTGGCCTGTCACGCCTAGGGAGGATGTGAACAAGGCCTGCTCCTCTGGAAGACAGTGCCAAGATTATGGACAAGAAATTCCACTTTAGACTCCCTCTCTGAATTGGAGCAGTGCTGATGATACTGTGACTATAAATGGAATTGCTCTGGCCCTTCTGGACTGCCTTAAGAAGCTGCCATCACTGAGTGTTACGGCCACAGAGGCAGGAGGCAGCTACATCTTGAACTGCTGGAGTGGTTTTTGATAGGATTTTGCATCTTGTGGCCTGTAAAAGTGCTTTAAAGAAGCTGTGCCCAAGCAGCAGTTTAGGCATAATTAGGCTACTACTGCACTGACCTTGAAATGGGTTCTTGTTTCCTGTAGATGTTTCCTTCTTAGCTTTTCAGTGAGTTTAATCTATTTGTAAATACAGATAGGTGAGAATGAGAGCTTGAAAAAGTAGGAAAAACCTAGAACCTGGAGCTGTGTGTCACAGCAGCTTTTTCTACTGTCACACGAGTACTGTTTATGTACAGTTTAGTCCAGCTGTTATTTAAGATTCCCAGGTTTCCATGTCACTTGTGGATGTACACAAACAAATCTTGCATTAGGTAATCCATGAAGTCATATGTGTTAAGTCAGCATTTGGTGGCAAGCATCAAGTGAAGTTATATATATATATACACTATTGGTATTGCATCTATCTGGAAGGTAACCTCATTTTTTATCTGTCTAGTTTAATCATTTTTCCTCTGGGCTTTGATTTAGGTAGGAACAGGCTTGTAGACAAGTGAGCATGTTAGGTCAATCATAACAGTGTAGTAGTGAAAAAAAAAATTCCTTGAAGGAGACGTAACCTGAAGCATTAGCAACTCCTTTGAATATAAGAATGAGCTAGTAGTTATAAATATTTGACAAAAAAGGACGTCATTTGGCAACTAACCTTTCATGGAATGTTAAACAAGTCAATAGAGGAAGTTCTTAGCTGGGAAAGTGATTATTCATTGTTATCCATCAAAATAATTACCCATTAACTAAGATAAGGACCCTAGGGAATTCCAAGGGCTTGTTCAGGAAACGATCTGTCAGGCTGGAGTGAGCTGGGAGCTGGAGCACTTCCTGGGAAGAGGAAGTAACCTCACTGGTTCCTGGCAGTGTCATGCTGTGCCACCAGTGGGGGGACTGACACACATGGCACTCCCCGTGGTGGGGAGCCTCTGCCTGCTGGGGTTTGGGGATGAGCACCTTCCCCCAAGCTCTGAGGTTCTCCATGGCTGCAGCCTTGGGGTCCCAGGTGAGGTGGGTGCCCCTCTGCTCTGGATGAGCAGCCCAGATGCTACCTTGAGTAGCCCAGCTTAATTTTAGCTCTCTACAAACCTGATTTCCTGTCAGCGGGCCCTAAGTCTGGAAAAAACATGACGTTTTTCAGGCATAATTTCCTGTCCCCAGCACTAACTGGCTCTGACAACGGCCTAGAAAGTCTGAGGTGTAATTTAAGGGTTGAAATAAGGCTAAAGGACTAAGATTTGGAGGGAATTGGATTGGATGCTCTGCAACAGGGTGGAGATTTCAGATGACACAGTAATAAAGTTATCTGCTTGTGTCAGTCTGTGTACTAGGGGAAGAACAACATGCTGTTAGCAGTGGGAACACTTTTCCCCTTGGTGTTCTCATTCCTTAGTTTGATGTGCCTTGAGATATGGAGCAAAAGTCAGGATATGGATTGCAAACTGCTCTTGTGCAGGGAGAAAACACAGGACAACTTGTGAGTCCCAGCACAGGGGGGAGCAAGAAACAGTGTCTGGTGTCCAAATACATCAAAACAGTGAACTCCGTGGCTTTCTGGAAGAGAGTCAGGTTATATAACTGCAAAATTAGATCCTGGGACCCAGCTAGAGAAAAACTCACATATCTCAGAGCAGCTCTTTGGTAGTATAACTGGTTAAAATGTGAAAATAAAGAATGGCTTGGTGAGATTTTAGTAGTGGGGTGACTTCCATGCTTTTTTCTGGAAATAATTGAGCCACTTTAAATTTGTGTGAAGTACAGAGAGTGAGTTTAAATGCCTGCTGTCAGGAATTTGTTTGCTAGAAAGTAGGGCTGGTCTTCATGTTATTGAAACCAAAGAGATAAGAACTTAACCCTTTTGTCTTTGTGGTTGTGGGTGTATTTCCATGCTGATCATGTGCTGGCATGAGTGCAATAGATGGTCAGTGGGATGATTCTTCACAAGCTGATAGGACACCTCTTTTACAGCTGAGCCTTTGCTCAAACTTGGTAGCTTTATACACTTTAAAACATAGGGATCTAAAGCTAATTGTTTTCTTTGGTGGTTGTTCCTCAGCAGCTTTTGCCAGGAAGGTGCTGCTGTAATGATTAGGATTCTGGCTAAGCATGTTATATTTCCTTTTTGTTTTAAGCTTCCCTACTGCCATGAAATTTCTAGGATCCTGGGTGGAGGTTGGAAGGTCTTTGAAGGGAGAGAGTAATATTGAAAGTCTTATAGTTCTTGGTTTGGTTTTTGTTTGTTGTTGTTTTGGGTTTTTTTGTAATGTTGAGTCTGTTGTTCCTTGCTGATGCTAATGGACTTGATACATTTGGCACTTCCCAGCCCTTCTGTAGAGCTGGAGAAGTTCAAGAGATGGGAATGCACATGAATCACCTCAAGTCTCTTGAGAGCAGCAGTAGTCTGGAGAAGCTGGCTCAGAGCTTTATAGTCTCCGTCTCATCTGCCACACAGCACGATCTGTGTTGGACCAGATGTTACTTAGAGGGTCTGTGTGACTTGACACAGATGTTATGGAAGCATCTGGAACAGGGCATCAAAAGTAGAGGGGTTAAAGCATGACTTTGGATGACAGAACTGTGTCATGATAATGTTACATTCCAAAGCAGTGAAGAGGCCGAGCTGTTGTTTTAAATTAACATGTGTGTTCTGGAATCATTTACTTCATCCACATTAGCATGCATTCCACTTGTGCTTTGATAAATAGCTCTCTCATCCAGCAGAAATGGCAGGTTTATTTAATGAAGCATGAAATAAATCAGCAGGGGAAATCAAGGGGAAGACACATCACTGACAGCTCCCTTCCCTAATGTCCCCACTTCTCCTTCTTTGAAAAGGAGAGGGAGCTCTAGCAAGAATATTTTGTCAGTGTGTTCATTAGGAGCCTGGATTTTCATTGGGGAAGGGTATCTGATTTCTTCTGCTTTTCAGGCAGTATTTATGTAAGTAATAATATTAGTATGTAATCATCACTTGGGTGGTGGCTGATTTTTTGATTGACGTGTCTAACACTGAAGAGAGCCAGATCAGGACTTTAGAAGCTCCTTTTCAAAGCATGAAAGACTTTTCTTTGACATATCCAGGCAGACTGTGCTGTGGTATCCATGAAGTGAATGCCGGCACTTTTTTTGCCATGGTAAAAAACTTGTCTTGGCTAATGCTTGGTGGGCAGTGACAAGTTTATCTCATGGTAATCAAAATGTCTTGGTCTTCACTTTGTTTGCTTTGAATGACAGCCCTCCTCAGTCACTTAAAGAGAAACTCCTCATGTCTTTTGGGTTGTGAAAACACAGTTGGCCATCTACCCACGGCGGAAGTGTTTTAACTGTGTCACTTGACCCGCGTGCTATTAGCGAAGGCATCCAACAAAGTCTAGGTGGTGATTCATCAGGATTCAGTGAACAGGGCAAATGTTTAAGAAAAAAAAAAAGGAGGGGAAGCTGCAAGAGGGGTGAATTCCCTTCAAAAGAGGTTGGAAGCCCTTTTCAGCCTGCTGTTGTTTCTGCTCTGTCCAGGTTTTGAGGGAAGCATCTGTGGACACAACGTGGACGACTGCCCGAACCACAAGTGCCTGAACGGGGGTGTTTGTGTGGATGGGGTCAACACCTACAACTGCCGCTGCCCGCCCCAGTGGACAGGTACGTCCTGGGGGGGGACCAACACAGGGGTGGTGGCCCTTGCCCCATGCCCATGGCTGCAGTCGGGGCCAGATGCCAGTGCAACCCTTAAAAGAAAAGCTGTCGGCATCAGAACCACCACAACAAGGGACAATTTCCCCATGAGTTGCACTTCTCGTGTGGATATACTTTGTAAATGGATAAATGTTTTCCAAAAGCACAAAACATGGCTTTGCTGATACATGTAGGGGTATTTCTAAGTTGGGATAATGATCATGTTGATTGTAGTAATGCTGCTGAGAAACAGGGAAAATCTGAAAGGTAGGGGAGAAAGGTGGGAAGAGAAGTGTATATATGGGAAGGTTATGGTTTTGCTACTGTTGTTTTTCTGCTTGACTTATTTTTATCTAGAGTTCTCTGACTAGCAAAGCTACTTTTGCTTCGTAAATGAGTCTGTTTTTACTCTGAGTCTGAAGGGGAAAAAAGTGTGAATTTCAAGAAAGTGTTATGCACAATATAAGGAAGCAGCTTACAGGAAACTCTGTGTCATATTTAGTTGCAAAATGCCTCCGTGCCTTAAAAATAAACAAACACCTCCGGCTATGGGGTGAGTTTTTTGAGTCATACTAGTCTTTCTTAGCTGGCGCACTTTTTCAGCTGAGTATGGTCTTGCCCTTATTTGAAAATCATAGGGGAAAAAAAAGACCTAAAACCAGTTTTTAAAATGCTTTTTTCCTCAGAGAACATTAATTTTGGTTGTAAGAAGTTTGTCTTTAACTGCAAAGGAGGCTGCCAGTTAAGAACCCTCATTAACTTAGAAGAATTATATATTCTTAAGTTAAAACCACATAAGAGTGAAGTGCACCACAGCTTGCATAGCTCTTTGAAACTATGCATAAATAGGAGAAAATGAGTCCTTCCCTCAATGAGCAAGTGTCCTTGCTTCTGTACTACTTCTCCATGTCCTGAAAGCCTGCAGAAAGTGAAACCTGTAAAGGAAAACATGAGAGCTTGGGTGTGGAGACACCAAACCCTTAGTGACCTCTATAGTCTTGCTCCATTCCACAGAAATTATAACCCTCGTTATGATTTCTGGCGCCTGTCAGTAGCAAATTAATCTGCCTTACTCCCAAGCACAGAGGATATAATGATCATGAGCATACAATCTCCAAGGGATTATTCTGGCGTCATAAATTTAGCTTATCTTACAGGATTTAGGTGGATGTCTGCTTCAGCTAGGGATGACTTCTGCAACTCACCTGGAACAGACCTTGGTCTCTTGGTCTCCCTGTCACAGGCAATAGACTAGGTGATTCTGTTTGGTTTTGTGGTAGATTGTCTCCCCAATCAACTCTTTACAGTGCAGTTGTGGTGGTTTCCTCTCTGAAACTCTTATGGGCTCTGAGTAGCATTGGGAAAAGTTGTGAGATAGTATTGTGGCCTTTCTTGTGCCATCTTTCTCTTCTGTGGATGGAGTTTTCAGAAAACCTTGTGTGTGTGAAGGATGCTTCCTTCCAGGGAAACCCTGGAAAGAGAGAGGAGCTCCCCAAGCATTAGGTTCCCGTGGCTCTCTAACACAATTTAATGGAATGGGCTTTCTGAGAATTTCCTTTTTATGGAAAACCACCTGTTTATGGTGCAGCTGAGGCTATCAGTGCAGCAGTGGTTTTAGGTGATGACTTTTCAAGGTCATTGTCTTTCTAGGATTAGGTCAGGGTGGAAATAAAAATGATCTCACAATTTAGGAAGCAGCAGCTTGGTTGTTTAAACAATGAATGTTAGAACCTTTATGGAACTCAACTGTCCTGTCTGAAATGCACAGTGCAAGTTTCTATGACTCCTCTCTGTCATCTCTGTAGCATGTTTGTGAAAGAAGTTTTGTTTTTTTTTTTTCTGAATGGACTCCAATCCCTTTCCTGCATTTTCAATTAGAGATCAAGGAGATGAGGAAAACACTACACATCCAGCTTGGAGACATGAGAGGTGACACTGAGGCAGGGCACAAAACAGGGAGGATGGATAGAGAACTTCTGCAATAGTTTGGAGAGAAAGATGATGCTTTTTTCTAGGTTAAACTGCAGTTGGTGCCGAGAGGAGTAAACAATAAAACATCAGTTATTCAGCAGTAAGGAAATGCATAAGTGCAGGTCCATCCCTTACAGAAAGGGGGTTTATAACATTTAAAATAATCTCTAAGGTAAGTGAATAGCGGAGAGCTGAGCAGGCAACTCTTTTGGAGTCTGTCCCGATAAATGTTATAGCTCAACAGGGCTAAACTGTGGGAATGAACACTTCAGGAAAACAAAAGCTTCCAATGTGATCATGATGTTAGAGGACATTGTGCTTAAAAAAAAAAAAAGCCCAAATACCCATATCTGTAAGGAAACATCAGCCAAAAATGAAAGGATGTTAAATTTTCTAAAAATACCTGACAGTGTAGATGTGCTGTCTTTGTAACAGTCTCTGCTTTTAAATACTTGTCAACTATTCTTGGGGAAGTTTGTCTGCAATTTTAGTCTTTACTTAATCTTTGTGCTGTGGGTGATGCTCTCTTGTGTTTGTTAATATGGTTTGTGCTTCATGGCACAGAGAAAGCAGTTCCATTCCTTGGTAGAAAAATCAAGAAGTTATACTGCATCTGATCAAGACAAGTTTTGTGCAAAATAATATTGAAGCAACCTTTACTGAAACAGAATCTCTCCCAGTTCCTTTTGGTAACTATCTGCCTCTTGTAATTCCCTGACAGGTGGTAGGCTGAGCTACATAACTATGCATTTTCTTTAAAAAAATACTCTTTTTTTTCCTGCTTGCTCCTTCCTTTTGTGATGCTGTTTGCCTTCAGTCTTATTTCCTGCTCCTCAAACAGACCTCACTGCTCCTTTTCTGTTGAAATTCTGCCTTCTCATTCTCATATTGCTGTTTTTCCTGGAAAGATAAAATTTTGCCTTTCAAAAACAGTGATGTGAAATTCCTGCTGTCACCAGTGTTTTTGTCACCTTCAAAGTTCTTGTATTTCATATGGTTACAGTGATTATCAATCTCATAAATTTGTAACTGGCAAGGCAATCTCGGGTGTGTTTGGGTGAAACTGCCCCAGATCTTTCCTGTTGCTGAATGTTAACTGATTGTTGGTTTGTTTAAAGATGACTTTATCTTGTCCCAGGATACGGTCTTTGTTAGAACCAGTGTTTGTTGGGTCCTTTCAAAGCACGGTGGTGCAGATGTGTAACGAAGCTCCACTTTTCCTTGGAAAGAGTCCTGGCTGCTTTTGTGCAAGTGTGAAGTCTATTCCTCTGTGCATGACAGGCCAGAGAATCTGGTGTAAGTGTGGTTTGAGTCAAAGTTGGCCAAAAATCCTGGCTAATGTCAGGATAAAGTGCCATGTGAAGACTGTTTTATGCTGCTGTTCTTCAGCCTCATTGTGGTGTGAGGAGGAAAGTCATTACCTTCTCTCCCTGCCCACAGGCACTCTTCCCTTTCCCTTGGGCTGGCTCTAGGATTTGTTGGAATGTGCCACTTTAACTCACTAATCTAGTAAAAAAGCTGCCTTTTTCTTTTTTTCTTTCTTGCCTTTTTAAATTTTATTTTCTGGGATCAGGAATTAAAATTCACAGAGCAGTCTCATGGTGAGAGGATGCAGAGGGAAGTCATGGCAGTCCAGGGCTGGAAGTCATATGGAAGATTAGGGTGTCCTTTCACACACATGGGGAAAGTGTCTGAGAATTTAAAGGCTACTCATTCATTCTAGCTACAATTCATCTAAAGAAACAAAGCTTGGTTTAAAATGCACCTGTTGATTTTGTTGATCTAACCTGTGCAGCTTTGGGTCAAGAAAGATATCTTGAGAATTTGGGTGCCTAAGTGATTACCAATATTAAATACTGTAAATGCTGATGTTTTTCCTGTATGTTTAGGAAAGACTCCTGCTCCCCTGGAAAGCCTGCAGTGTTTCAGAGGCTCACCAGGAATCTGTCTTTGGTCCAAGTCGTGTTTCAGGAGCAGTGCACAGCAGACATAAAGACTTGTGCCCTCCATGGAGTTAAGTCTTTTGCACAGTTTGCTGCATCAGAAGCTGTGAGATGAGTGTCTGGGTTTGGGGGACACTGTGCCCACTCTCAGGTGGGTTTTGGAAGACCTACATTATAGTACTTCAGTTGTGGGTCTGGCCTGCTCTCTTCCTTTCATTATTTCTGCCCCTGTGGCTGGGAAGGCAGGACTCCCATGGCAGTTGTATTTATTTAGGCTTTGTTTTCCCCTGAAAAGAGGGCTCCAGTGAACTGTATATTTTAAAATCTAGGCGACCTTTGTCTCTAAGGGAAGCACAGTGTGCTAACAGCTGACTCCACCAAAGAACTCCAACATTGGGAGCTAACTTAAGCAGCAAATGTTTGTCTTGAGTAGAAAAGCTCTTCAGGCAGAAGGGCTGTGCTTTTTAATTAAAATAGCTGTTAGCTTGGTCATATGCTTTTAAACACTAGCACAAGGGTTACTTTTTCTGCAGAGCTATAGGCAGGAATTTTCAAAGTGGGGCGTTAAGGGTTCAATTCCTATTTAATTAGAGTAATATTTGCTCCCTACCTTGGTTTTCTTTGAAAATCCCGGTCTTAAACTCTGGTCAGATGTGACTTTTCTTTGCTAAGAAGGGGGATAAACATCAAAAGGCTAATATGTAACATTTTAATGTAAGATCATATGCTCCAGTATTTTGTTTCTTAAAACTTTCTTTGCTAAATACCATTTCCCTCAGCTTCTGTGTCCCCAAAGTATACAGTGACAAGTCATGTTAATTTAGTGTTCCAAAAAATGCTGCCTTCTTGGAGTACTTAGAGGGTCAAAATGTAGAGGAACTAACTCTGATGATAGGTGACGTAGATGATAAATATTGAACATGCCAGTGTCCTAAATCATTAAATATACATCCTTGCTATTTTATGGAGAGTGTTGATGATTATGTGACAGAGAGAGCCCTGTCAGGGCTCTTCTCTTTTCCCTCCTGGTGATCCTAGATGATGTCCCAAGACCTTTGTGCGAGCTCAGGGAGGCTGGGCCATGCTCCCATGAGAAGTGCACTCATCTTCCTCAGCAGTGCAGCAGTGATCTGCTTTCTGGTGCTTTTCCAGGCGTTATTAAAAAGCGGAGTGGCCTCTTTGGTACTGGCTGGGATCTGTCTGTGCCAAGCTTGACAAGTTGGCTGGTGTCACTGCAGTGGTATCTCCAAGAGACAACTCTGAAAGAGGCCAAGAGGGATTCTGATTTGTTTGCTTCCATCATATTTGTACTGGCAGATACAAAGGGAGCAGGGAGCACGTGGCAGCCTCCAGAGCTGGCAGCTCCAAGTTTGAATGTACAAATGGTTTGAAGTGCTGGACACAGACTTCATCCTGTATGTTTTTTGTTTCTCTTGTGGCCCTTGATCTCGGTGTCGTGCAGAGGGGATGGATTCCAGAGGCATTAAAAGTTACACCCTTAGTCCTTTATCTGGTATGGATTCTGGAACACCTACAACAACCTCCTGTTTGCTTGGTGCTGCTTTTCATTTCCCAGTGGCAAGCCTTGGGTGGGAGGCAGCAGCAATAAAACACCTGAGGTGTTAATAGCTCAGCTGATCCGATGACAGAATGACTGCATCCAAATCCGACCACGCTGCCGCCTCTTCCCTTACGCCTTTGGTGACTTTCCAGCTCAGGAAATACTCTTAGCAGTCAAATGTGCCAAGTCATCTCTTATGAAGATGTCCTTGGGTTTTCAGTACATCTTTCATGTGCTTGGCGCTAAAACAAGATAGGCCAGACCCCTCTGGTGAGGTTGGGTTGGTGGATGTCTACTGTGAGACCAGACTAATAGGTAACAGTTGTTACATCTCCAGCTGACTTGTTTCTGGCAGTTTCTGTCCCTTCCCTTAAAATAAGGTGATTTGTCTTTGGGTAATTACTGAAGATGGGTTGCTGAGATAGCTTGAGAATATAAAGCTTTCATCGTAAGTTTTGGCTCCAGCTGTTAAATTTTTTTTTGCCTTGCAGATCTTTTCACTTGTTTGGTATTTCCCTGATTCACTGGATTTTCCAGAGGAGGTAAAGAGAAAGACAGAGCAGAGAGTAACTTGATGTGTGTTTCCTGTGGGTTACTTCTCTGTCCTTCTGCTGTCCCCAGTCATTTCACCTGCCACCACCATATTAAACTAGTCTGTCATTAGTGCATCAGTTTTAATGAATTTTTAATGAATCGTGTTCTGATCATTTGTATTACTGCCTTTGAAGAGCTTGGTCAGGACTGCCCTCTCTACCCAGTAGTCTGTGGGGAGTGATTTAGGGCAGTATTTAATGGATCAGGCCGTGCATAAGTCTCTTAAAGCCCAGAGTTTTGTATCTGGGGCTTGTAAAATCCCTTGTAAAAGCCCATTAGTTCCACTGCATGCTTCCCAGTGCGGTTATGAAATTAAACTCTTTTCTCTACCATATTAGCCTAAAATAAACACAGATGCTTGCTCTGCTCATTACAATTGTAGATCCATCTTCAAGTGTTCAAATTCTATACTAAGCTATTAAATTTTATGATTTTTCTGATGGTATTTGACATCTATTTGAGATCTAATAAAAGCAAAACTAAAACTGCAGCACCTGAGGTTTGGGAATGGCTTCTACTGCTTTACTGCTCTGGAAGAAAGATGCTGTGAGATCCTGGGTAAGGAGCACACTTTTGAGAGCTGTGATGCTTGTTCTTTAGAAAACTCCTGCAAGGGTAAAAATAGTTGGCTTCAGTCCTTTTTTCTGGGGGAACTACTATAAAACTTGAGCAGGGAAGAGCTTTACTAAACACGCATGCACCTCTGGCAGGTGCAAACAGTGTAGTCCATGGAATTCTGTCTGCCCCTGAAGCCATCCTTGGAGCTGAAAGTATCAGTCTTATTTGTTGGATTGCCTGCAGGGAGCTGTGGAGATGGCTTTGTTGAAGGGTCTAGATTTGGATGTAATCTGGGTATCACACTTGAGATCCCTTTTGGTATTGCCTATTTATTGTCCTGAGGAATTTTGGTTTGGATAAAGGTGTTGCCTCTTTCAGAGACATTTGCAGTTCTCTGCTTTGAGATATCTAGTGTCAATAAAGGAAATTATGTAAATAATCAAATACTTTCTTTTGCAGACTTTGCCATGGGCTGTGTCTTCCCTGGAATAACTGATGTATTATACTCTTTATTAGCTCGCTTTCTCCCTTTGTGGGTAGCAATTCCTTTATAAGTCTCCTAGGAAGTTCTTCTCTCCATTGGTCTGTCAGACTATGAACTGTACCTCTTTTTAATTCAGAGGTGGTGGCTTCAGTACTGCAAAATGTATTCCCGACTGAGGCTGTGCCATTGCACAACAAGTGTTTGCATTAGTTATTGTTCCTTGCAGTCAAATGTCTGCTCAGCGGTGTTTATTTTGCTGATTAAAGCTGTGATTGAGGAGAGGTCCCCACTGAGCTCTTCTAGGGAAGCTGATGTTTCCTCAAGGAGTGCCTAACCCAAACCTTCTGCAGCAAGTCTGTTTGCCTTTGTGTTTTGCTTGGCATTTGTGCCTCGAGCCTCGCCTGCTGCTGCACTGCCCAGCAGCCTCACTTGGTTGAATCTATCTGAAATTCCCAGCTTCCTCTTGGAAAATATAAATGTTATTTTGTTAAAGCCACCACTACCTACTGTTTCATCTCCTTCTAGGTCATTAGACACTCCAGTGCCTGTATACGTTAAATGTTGCTGAACTATTTCAAGGAGTATGGATAGTTCTGTGGGTTAAAGGTTGAACTGAATGCTTTTACAAATACACAATTGAAAACCATGGGAGCTAAAGTATTTTTCATAGATACCATTTTCCTGGAAGGCTCAATGGTTCCATGCAATTTTTCCCTTTCCTTTTGCCGAGCAGGCTCAGAGAGAAGCGTGAGGAAACTGAGCTTTGAGCTGCTGGATGCATGTTGGGTGTCTGTAGTGTCAGTGGAGATATTTTCCTTGTAACACAAGGCAGAACTGGACAGGGGAATGTCCTTCCCCAGCCAGCTGTGGCCTGCCAGCTGGCATCCTGAATATACACGTGTGGTTAGAGAGGAGAAGAAACTGCATGGTGCTTTGGAGTGTGGCACTGATGACCTTCTGCCACGAGTGGATTTGGTCATTTATACAAATACTGTTCCTTATCCCTTAGCCCCTTCTCGAGTCTTGATAAGACGCTGTTCACCTTCTCGCTTAGTAGTCCTTTGAAACTTGGATTAAAAATGCAAACAGTTCTAATGAGCCATGCTTTTTTGAGCTACGCTGGTTGTATTCAAAACTCATACAGCAATCTTTGGAATACTTTGTGAATTAAGCTACTCCTTCATAGAGTTTTTGTCTAGATCTGGTTTATAGTTCCCAGGTAGCCTTTTCAGGTGAGCTAGCGACCTCTTCCCTGTGTGCTATTATCTGAGATAAGTGACAAACTTCTTGAACTACTGAGTGGATGATGGCATAAAAGCTTCTTGAAACCTGATGCTCCCCTTCCAGTGAGTCTCTTAAGATCCCAAGGACCAGTTTGTGATTCTCACCAAGTTGCCTTTCCAGTATCACTGAAGATATTCAGTAAGATATTGGAATATCTTATAAGATATTCTGAATTCCAGTTCAGTCTGAGCCCAGTACTGGGGTGGTTGTGATTTTTAAAGAAATGTGATATTGCTATCTCCTCTCAGCTCAGTTTTCAATGAACTGATTTTTTTTCAAGGCACAGGAAAGTATTTGCACCCTTTGCCCTACAAAATGTTTCTAGTGATTAAACTGTATTACATCTGCTGTCAAAGAGGAGCTTTAGCCTCTGATACTCCAGCTGTGCATCAGCAGACTTTCTTGCTGTTAAGAGGCCAAGAAAATGTTCTCTTTTATGGAAAGTCTGTTCTGCCAAAGATGAAGTCCTCTGATTGAACTGTCTGAAGGTCCTGTGTTCAGCTGCTGGATCAATGCAGTTGGAATTGAGGTTAATGCAAGCCCTCTAAGGTTTGGTAGGATCAGCTTTTTGGAGATGTCTGGTGCTGCTTTCCAGGGTGACTGTTTCACTGACTCCTTTGTTCAAGCTAATGTTCCTCACTTTCGGTGTAGGATTGTTCTAATTTTGTGTGCTGCTTTACCTGTATAAATCAGGCTTTATTTTCTTTCTAACATGAAGAAGGAGAAGGGCTGGCTGTTCCTCATCAATGAAATCTGGTACAACTACTTGAGGGAGGCCTTGAACCTGTGTCTGCCAAAAGAGAAGCTCCTGGAGTTCCTTGCAGTTCCTGGGGCTCTGAAAATGGAAGCAATCAAAGCAGCAAACATGTCTGACTTACTCCGTATGGCTTTTCTGAGGGGAAATATGCAGGAAGTAACTTAGTTTCATAGTGGGCAAAAAGTGCTAAGAGTTGAAGGCTGTTCCCTTTTTCTACTTCTAGTTTTCAATTTTGAAATACCACATGGACTAGCTGTTTACTTTGTACAAGGTCACTTAGAACCTGAGTAGGCATTTTACTGATTTCCCAGGCTCTGCAAATATCAAGGTCAGGCTAGGTTTTCATTACCTTCTTGGAGTAAGTTGTATTTCCTTTCTTGTTGTCTTTTATGTGTATGTTTCCACATTTCCACCAAAATATTGTGCTGTTAGTGTACTCACACTTCACTAGTTCAGCCTGTGTTTACTATGTGTCTTTTAGAAATGTAATGGAAACTAAGAAGAGCACAAGAAAAGAAATACCCACACAAACTTGCAGCTTGATGAATTAACATTCAGTAGTTGTAGCATTCAGAAGTTGCTTGGGTTATGGACGTGTGTATGACACTGTGCAGTTTGTACAATCCATAATGGACTTTGCCCTTGGAAGTTGAATTTCTGTTCTGCAATTGAAAGACTTGATTCTTCCTAAAACACTTAAAAAGCAGAAAACAAGCTTACCAGCTACATGGCTACAAGTAAATGTATTTCTTTTGTTACAGTTAAGTCAAAGCAGCATCCCATAAGTAAATTGTTTCAGAGAACTCATCTTATTTGATTTTAAATCTAACTAACTTGGCAGAGAGAAGTCTTCAATTAGGAACGTCTTTTTATTAAAATACTCAATAGTAAAACGCAATAGTTAATTGTTTATTTATGCCTCTTAATATATTGAATTGGATTTCCTTTGTTTTAAAAACAAACTGCATTAAGCTGGGAGCTCTGATTCATATTCATAATTAAACACAAATACAACTGTATTGCAAAAGGGGCATTGGAAGTTGGAGAAGCCAAAGGAGGACCAGATTCAAGGAGCTCAAATGTAGTATGTCTTTAAAATACAGTTCAATTTCTTGAAGAAGTTTAAGCTCTATATTTTTCCTCTCTTGTGGAGGCATTGATAGACCTTTTAAAAGTTTGTTTTAGTTTAGGGCTGCAGAAAAATGGAATAGCTGAGGGCATAGGGTTATAGCAAGGACATCAATGATGTCACTTGGTACTGTCCTTTCTAGAAGTGAAGGGTGAGTACTAGTAAAAAAAATACTAAAAGAAGTCCTAAGCGTTGGTATTACTAGTGATACTTCAAATGGGATGTCAGAACCATGCCCAGATAGTTTATATGGGGGATTAGTTATCCCATCTTTGCTCAAAAAAACACCAGAAACAACAACAAAAAGTGTCCCCCAACAGTAAAAAAGATGCAAATTAAAAGCATGTACTCCCACGCTCAACCATCCTTGCCAAAAGCCCAGAGAATCTTTCATGTATTGAGTTATGTTGTATTTCATATATTGAGTTCTGTTCAGCCAGTCAAAAGGCAAATGATTTTTTTGAGAGGCACCACATTGTGGAGTGGTGTGGCTGAAAACCTCTGCACGCTTTGGTGGCAGCAGCTCAGACTGGCTGAGCCAAAAGGATGTGAGTGCTGCAAGGGTTCCTCAGAGAGGGCTTCCTTTGATCTGGGCCAGGCCCCCTCCAAGAACAGAAGGAAAATCACTTTTATAATAACCAAATAACATCTTGATTGTTTTCTCTTGAAGGGAGCTGATTGTGTTGGGCTGCGAGATACGCGTGACTGCTCAGAACCAGCCCCAGCTCACTGACTCTTTGCAGGGTGGCCACTGATAAGCCAACACTGAAAGCTCCTGAACAAACCTCTTGTAATGTGACAAATGTGTGGTTTGTTTGTTCATAATGCACAGAGGTGTTTTACAGATAACAATAGCAAGGGTTCAAGTTCTCCTCGACTGTTTCACTAAGCAAACCGGGAATTGAAGATTAATTCTGAAAACTCTATTGTAATTATCATTGTTGTCAAAATTTTGTTATGGTTTTCCAACTGATAAAATTATTGTTTTAAAGTAGTCATACCAAAAAATGGAATGTATGCATAGAACACAGTTGTGCAATTTATTTTTTTAATAATAATTTTATTTCTTTGCCCCTAAGTGGGGAAAAAAAAAAAGGTCCAAGTCTCATGGGATCAAAGGCTAGGATTTATCTAAGTACTTTGAAAACAAAAGGAATCATGAGTATAGTAGATGAAGATGGTTAAGTTTGGACACTTTTAGATTCCTGCTCAGGATAAATGTTTCAGTTTGGTGTATTGGAGAAGAGTGTGTCTGTGCTCTCACATCATTATTTCTGTGCCATTAATAAACAATGTAACTTATCAACATCTAATAAGTAATTTTAATTTGGCAAGCCTGAATAAACTGGAGCCCAGGTGCACTGGCAGAGAAGACCTGTGGCCTGCTCTTGAGTTTCTTGTTCTTGGAATACGAGGGGAATTCCATGCAAATGTAAATGTGCAGCAGATAGAGTAGCTAGAGAAGAAAAATCTTGTGGTAGAAGCACATTTACTGAAGAGCCTTGACCCAAATAACAGAAAGCTGCTGGAAGCCAGTGAGAGAGGAGATAGCGTCAGCTGGGGAAGAGGGGAAGGTCACACCAAACAAATCAAATCTCACTCTCTGATAAAGGGCCATCTTCTGATGCCGTGTGCATCCTATCAGTGTTTTAGGAAGGGCAGCAAAAGCAAGTTACCAAAAAGTGTTAAAAAAAAAAAAGGCAAACTTTCAGTGCTTGGAGAGTTTTTCATGCAACTGAAGGGAGAGAAGTAGTTTATGAGGAAGAAGATTGTGGACTGTGACCAGTACTCTGTGGTTGCACATGTGTACTGATATGCAAGCCTGGGAAGAAATGAGCTGGTGCTTGTGAGGTTTTATCTGTTCAGGAAACTCAAAATTACTTGAAATTTCAGCTAAGCAATTTTGCTTTTAAAGTAAACTGTGCAACTTTAATGGGGAAGATGAATAACTATTGAAGCAAAATATTATTGCAAGTGGTAGGTTCTCCAGATTTTCATGTCAAAGCAAGATGGATTTCAGCAAAAGAAATACTTCACTAAATGTGAATTGCAGAGCTTTCCATAGATGTGACTGTAAAGTTCAGCATCCTCTGAAAGCTAATTCATACTTACTGGTCCTTTGGTCCTTTTTCTTAAATCTCCCTGTGAGTGTGCATTCATTTTCTTCTCTCTAATGTCTCTGGTCATAAGAGTATTTTTAGATTACTTATTTTGTTACTAAAAAAAAAAAAGAAAACTTCTCAACAACTAAGAAACCAACCAATTTGTCGTTGTCTATCCAATACCTGGGGCAACGAGAATTAGTATTTCAGGTGGGAGAGTTTTAAGAGTTCTGTTCTTCCTTACCAAGTAATAATCATTGCAATACAGGAAAGAATTAAGTTCTCCTGACAAGTGTTACCTTGCTCCTGGCCTGTTGATACTCCTTTGGCCAAGATTTTCTTGTCATGCCATCTTTTCTTCTTAGTCCCCCTGGCTGCCCTGCGGGCAGCCCTTCATTCTTTTTGCTTCTCACCTCCTCGCAGGTGTATCTCTAATATGCTACAGGCTGCCTGCTGGCTCTCACACTGCACCTTTTTAAAGTGATTCTTTTTAAAGTCCTTTGCAGCCAGGTCCTGGTTTGGGGTCATTTAGGGATGCCGGTTGTCTTTGCCTGATTTGGTGACGGTACTGTGGAAGTTCTGGCAATGGAGCGTGCTGGAATTAAGGAGCAGCAATCAGGGGACTACAGTGTTCCCTTCAGTCATGTTGTCTGTGCAAGAACCTCCTGGAGTCTGAGCAGCTGAAGTGGCATTAAACCTGCTTGTTTCTGTGCACCAGGCCAGTTTTGCACCGAGGATGTGGATGAATGCCAGCTCCAGCCCAACGCCTGCCAGAACGGGGGCACCTGCACCAACCACAACGGGGGCTATGCCTGTGTCTGTGTCAATGGCTGGAGCGGGGACGACTGCAGCAAGAACATCGACGACTGCTTCACTGCCTCCTGTGCCAACGGCTCCACCTGCATCGACCGGGTGGCTTCTTTCTCCTGCATTTGCCCAGAGGGAAAGGCAGGTGAGGGCACAAAGCTTGCACAAGTCTGGCACTTGCACAGGAGGTGCTTCCTGGGGTTTATGCACTTGTTTAAAGTGGTGTGTTTATTTTTATGCACTTCATCACCAAAAGGAAAAAGCACTGTCCATGAGCAAAGAGTTGTTAAACTCCTGTAGCCTGGGACAAAGTATTTATGCCAGGCTTGAAGATTAACTTAATACAGTTTAGTTTGCAAGGAAAGATCTTTTTCTAGCCCTTAGCAGAATCTGTATTTGCTTGAGAAGTTGCACATGAGTGTGACTTGCTCTATGCCCTTTATAATAATTGTATGAACCCAGAAAGCAAATTTAGATATTTTTATGTGATTGTGTTAGGATCTGGGCATCCTCACTGGTATAGTGGAAAATTTTCTGGTTTAGGTTAGGCGAAAGTGTATCTCCTAACTACATGGAAATAAAAATGATCTGCATATCTGAATTAAATTGAGCTTCATGTGCACCTTTTCAGATAGCAGAAAAATTTTCATGCTGGTTTGAGAGAAGAGTTAGTTAACTGCTCCTAGGATGAGATTTTGATAATGGTCAGCTCTTTTCCTGCTTCAAAAGTGCTGGAGACACCTCTAAAGGAGCAGAATTTGTATTTAAATGTGATGTTCTATAAGTGTGTGATGAATTCTCTACGGTAGTTCATAAGCTCAAGCCTGTAAGATATTGCTCAAGTTTCTCGCTGTGGGAGTCTCTATCTGAAATATCAGGAGTTTGTGTAAAATACAGATGACTGCTGCATCTCTCTATTTTAATAAACTCTTGAATGCTTCTTTAGGTCTTCTGTGCCACTTGGATGATGCTTGTGTTAGCAATCCATGCCAGAAAGGTGCTCTGTGTGACACCAACCCTGTAAATGGAAACTACATCTGCACCTGTCCCCAAGGCCATAAGGGAGCAGACTGCACTGAGGATGTGGATGAATGTGCAATGGGTGAGTTTCTGTTTGCTCTCTTTCTGTGAGTGCAAGAATACACATTTTGCCATAGCGTCTCCACATACATGGGACTCCTTTTGTGCTCTCCCCCTTCCATTTCAGTGTCTTTAGATGCATTTTAAACCTTGTGTGAGACCTGGGGCAAAGGGCTGAACCAGAATAGTTGTCCATGTTTGAACTGGAATATGAAAAGCAGGGGGATGCTTAACCATTCTTCCTCATGCAAGAAGGCTTTGGCACTGTGTGGGGAGTGCATGCAAACAGATGTGATAATTAAGCTGTTCCTTAGAACTCCAGGGTACAATGAAAGCACCACAGTTCATGAGAGCTGTTGCAGCTACTGCCTCAGTAGAAATACATCAAGGCTGTTTGACAGTCAGAATATGGCTGGATCTTTTGAGTGCCTTCCAAGACTGGTGACCACGTGGACTTCTAAAGCTGTAGTTCTCTGATAGCATGCTGTTGTGTTGTTTTGGGGATTAACTGGACTCTTACAGGCTTACTTACAGTTTTGTGAGTGCTCGTTCATGCTTCTAGGGTGTGATGCGTGAAAGTAATGCCTAACCAGCGCTCATGGAAGGGTTGGAAGGAAGCACTTCTTTGAATTTCGTTCCTTGGACAAGAGTGCTGTTCCTTTTTGAAAACACAAAAAGGACAAGTTTGGCTGTTTTGTGGCTGTGGCGGCATCTTGTCAGCCTCAGGAATAAAGCAAATGTAAAATGTGATCTGGAAATAAGGCCTTGAAAACATTATTAATTCTCTAATCCCTGCTAGCTGATACTTTTCTCTTAAGAACTGTCGTTAGTAACATGAAGCAGAGTTACCCCTCTGGTCCCTGATAGTTACAGCAATCCTTCTTTTTGCCCCTGACAGGCAAGTAACTGCCTCTATTTTCTTCAGTGGCCTTTCCCCAGAAGGATGAACAGTCTTTCCCCAATATTACTTGCCAGAAAGGAATGCCCACTGGAAAAGACCATGACTAATAAAGAATGCTGTGGCTCTCCTGCTCTGAGGAGAGGTTTTGCCATACACACGTCTGTACTTTTCTTGCAGCAAACAGCAATCCGTGTGAGCACGCTGGGAAATGTGTCAACACAGAGGGCTCTTTCCACTGTGAGTGTTTGAAGGGCTATACAGGACCTCGCTGTGAGATGGACATCAATGAGTGCCACTCAAACCCATGCCAAAACGATGCCACCTGCCTGGATAAAATCGGAGGATTCACGTGTCTCTGTATGCCAGGTGAGGGGAGGTTCTGACCAAGGTGGGACTTTCCAGCAAAGGAAGAGACCAGAAGGCAGAGCTCAGGGAGGGCTGCCAGCTCTGCTGAGGTGGAACACAAAGCTCCAAAGGGGTGAGGCTAAATGGTGAGAGAGAGAGCCTGCTGTGATGGCACCAGCCAGCAGGAACTGGCATTTGTGTGTGGGAGGGAGAAAGCAATTAGAGGGATGAGAAAGAAACCAATCTCTGCATCAGCAAAGGAAGTTAGCCTTCTGAGCTGAGTATGTGTGAATGTATTTGTTACTATATCTGGTAAAGTGCACGTGCAGAGCCTTCTCTTTGTGAAAGCAAAGCAGGTGCAACCTTTAAAAGAGTAACTGTGTTTTGAGGTATGCATATGCTGATTTTGGATAATGGTATTTGGGGGTTTTTCCTTGCTTAAAATACCCCAGATAATGCAAGCTCCCATTGAATTGATGAAGTCACTATAAAAAAAGCTACTTGATTGAAATTGTGGCTGTAGAATTTGCATGGCCAATGTAACCAGTGACCAATGTTAGTCTTCTATTTTGCATTCTGATAGAAAGTGGTGAAAAAAAAAAGGATGCAAGTTGCCAGTTGTGCAGACTTATAAAGTAGTAAAAACATAAATATAAATAAAGAATTGTGACCCCTGCAGGAGATCAGCTGACACCATGACAATTACAATGAGTTTTTATTAATATATTATTTATTAATATATAATATGTTTTGAAAGGTGGAACAGGAAAGGCCTGTTCCAAGTCTTCACCCTTCTTAATGTTTTTCTTGTACTCTGCCATTAGCTAAAAGCCCTTGAGCTAAAACTATCTGTTGTTTGTTTATATACCTTTTACGAAGTAATTAATATAACCCCTTCTCAAGTGAAAGAAAACATTAGATGTGAATTCAGCATAGACTTCTGCTGTTGCTGGTTAGGTGACCATCTTCAGCAACAGTGAAACCTACAGAATCAACATCCCTTTTTAACCTCTGGTGTATATTCTTACCTCATAGTTTCTGTCCAGACTGCAAACTTGCAATGAAACTCTGCTTAGATTTTCAGCATTGGTTGTTGTTTCAACTGGCTGTTGCATTCTCAAGGCACTTTCTACAGCCTTCAATCACCTCTTACTATTTTTACTTTTTTGACAGGTTTTAAAGGAGTTCACTGTGAAGAAGATATTGATGAATGTCTAAGTAATCCCTGTGTGAACAATGGAGTGTGTCTTGATAAAGTCAACCGCTTCCTTTGTGTCTGTCCTCCTGGTGAGTTCTTATTTCTGGAACCTTCTCCTGCTTCACCCTACCAAGAACTGCACAGATGTTGTGGGTGATATGTTTCTTGTGAATTTCTGTTGTTTTTAGGGCAGCACCTATTTGAGTGAGTTGCAATCACTATTAAATCAGAATCATTTCGTATTGGTTGCAATAATATTGTGCCTTTAACTGAGTGAGCATTGACAGACGCGCAGTTGGACACCTCATCTAGAAGGGTAGCTGGTAACATGAACCTCTGTTGTTGTGGAAACTACAGTGAGATTCTCAGTGCATTTTAAAGATCAGACCCTCTGCGCACATTTTCTCTTTTTCTGAGGTTTTTAGGCAGAAGCTGGTTTTGCATCAGTATAGTTTATGGTGCTTGCATGAGGAGTGAGATGAATTGGGCTCCACCAGAAAAGAAAAAGAGCTGAGCTGAGAGATTAGTGTTAGCTGTAGAGTGAACATCACTTGTTTTCTTCATAGCTTACAAAAAATTTCAAGTTCACAATCTACATGGCAAAAGCCTGCTCTGCATCCCTTCTTATTGACTAATGATGTTCAGGCTTTTTCTTTGGTTCCTTCCTCCAAGAATTCCTGATTTTTTTTTCTCAAACTGCCCAAGGATCTGCATCACCTGATTTCACCTGTAAATACTTTAACTATTTCCAGAACTGTATTGAAGGTTCCAGTGCTATATTGTAGCACATTCCATACTGCTGTAGTAATTCTAGTCTGAAGGCTCTCGTGATGTATGCACTGTTATTTTGTTTTTAGCTACTTGCTTTGATTGCCTTAAAGATTTTTATTGATGGGCTCTCAGTTTTATAGGCAGGCATACTGTCCAGTGGTGGACACCACTTGAGCTCCATCTGCTTTATTTCTGTTTGACTGAATCTGAGTTTCTAAGCTGAGGCTCCTTTGACCTGGAAGACAGAACCTTTGGAAGGTGTGTTGGACGAGGAGCCAATCCACCCAGGGCGTGGTGTGTGTGCTTAATGATGCCACTGAATGCAGATTTGCTGAGCTTGTGTGGGTGGGTTTGAGGATTTGCTGAGGGGTAATTGCTGACAGTGAGGCTGTCTAGATGAACTCCTTCCAGTGACTTGTGGATTTCCACCTGTTTCTGTGCCTTTCAGGATTCAGTGGTGCTGTGTGTCAGATTGACATAGATGACTGTTCCAGCACGCCGTGTCTCAATGGAGCCAAGTGTATTGACCACCCCAATGGCTACGAGTGCCAGTGTGCCACAGGTCAGTCTCGTGTTCACAGCCCCTGGATGGAGATTACATGTAACCTAATACAAGAAAGGCTGGTCACAAAGATGTCACTGTTTTTTCTTTTTGTCTCTGAAATGCAGCTTGTTTGTTGCAGAGCTTTGTCTACTCCTCTGTGCAGGGAATAGTATTTAAGTAGAGAAAGCCTTTCACTTGTGGCAGTTAAGTTCACAGCTGATGGGAGTTCTGGCCTCCCTCTTTCAGCACCATCTTTTGCTTCCCAGAAGATGACAGCTTCTTCTGTATTAGCTGTGGAATCTACCTATGGAAAAACATCAGTGTGAAGGCTTTTATCTGTGGTTTACCTCCCTCTCTCCCAAGTCAGATTATGTTGTGTGCACTTGAAAAATAAGAGATGGACAGAGCAGTGCTACTGTGCATTCTGATTTCTGCTGCATCAGGCTATTTTATGTCAAAAGGCTAAGACTGAAATGAAGTAACAGTTATGGAAGACATTCCACTCAGTAGCTGCCTGCCAGAGAGTAGCTGCAGTGATTTGTCAGGTATCGCACAGAAATTTTGACAGAGCTGTGGCCGGAACTCAGGTGTTTTTTTAAATGCCTGGTGAATTACATATTCAGAAGTGTCAGGTTTAATTATAGGATTTTCTTATCTTCAGACCTCCAGGGGTGATGTAGTTATGTTTTTATCTTCACTTTTACATCTGGTCAAATAAGAGGGTTCAGAGCTGTTATATTCTAATTCTCAGTGAGGAGCTACTCTTGGTTGCTTTCAGTTAATGGTGCCTGATACGCCGCTCATGATACAGATTCAGGTATGAAATGCCTTGGCTTTTAGCTCTTTCATTAGGGAAGAAGCTGAATGATTCCTGAAGCTATTTTAGTCCCAGTAATATGCAGTTAAGTTGGTTAGATTTATGTGCAACTTTTCTCGTTTTGAATCATTCCACTAATCAAATTATTAAGGCAAATTTGACTTCACTACACAGAATGTAGCAGAGATTAGCCTAAAAATAGCCTTATTTTTCTCACACATGGTCTCCACCATTCCCAAAGTTCCTGAAGAGGCATTGAATTTGTTGGAAGAAGGAGAATGCAGTAGTTCTGACCAGGAGAGGAATATTTACTGTAGTCAGAATTTTCCTTTTGACTACTTCATGTGACAAACTAAGCAGACACTTGCAAATAGAAGGAAAAGCTCAAATCTTTTCCAAACTTGGAAACTGTTTTAGTCTTTCTCAAGCCGGTGTGTGTTCTGTTTGCTTTCATTCACTGGGAGTGCAGAGCTTATGAGGCCTGGCATGGGTTTGGGCAGTGTAGAGGAGGACAATGTGGAGAGCTGTGCCTTGAAAAACAAGTTCTGAATTTGGCACTAAAACTGCATAAATAACCTCAATACAGAAATTCTAGGTATCCCACCTGAGGAGGGAAGACAATTGCTTCCATGAAGGCAAATGATGTAATGGAGCATTTTCAGGCTGAAAGCAACCAAATGCATGTTACTGAAGCAGCATTTCTTAGTAAAATCCTTGGTTAAATCTTTAACTGAAAATGGAAGAGGGACACTGTATTAGGGCTGTTTTCCATCCTGTCCAAAGGAGTCTCATTCTGTATTCAAATGGTTTTTTCCTAGTCTAACTCCTGTCTGCAAAGAGAGAAATCATGTTTTGGTGAGGTATGTTCAGTTAAGGATCTAGAAATGTTACTGATCTCTTAAGTGGCTCAGTTGAGCTACAATAGCAGGCAAGGTAATGACTTTTGAATTAATGTGTGGTAAGTATTATATTTAATATTGACAGCCTTCTGTAAGACTGAAATGTGGAATTCTTCCTGGAGGCAGGTCAGTTACTGGACAATAATATTTGAGTGTGTTCTTGCTCTGCTAATCTCATAATCTGAGTGATGTGTTCCCTGAATGGTAATCGCCGGCTGCCGATATGATTGAAAACTGCAAAATGTTTGCCCAAATGCTGTACAGATAGCTCTATTTACTGCTTGCTTTTTGTCTTTTCTTTCCCTTCTGGCATTATTCCACTTCTCCTTCCCAGTGGTAGATCATGGCTTTTCTTTTCTTGGGTTGTTTCAGGTCTTTCATATTTTATTTGTCTCTGCCCTCTTTTTTTTTCCCCCTCTGCCACCATTTGTCCCCTTATCAGTTTGTTTTTCCTTCTTCCCTAACATCTTTTTATATCCATCTCTTTAACTAGCTTCCCTTCCCTCTCCCCACCCACTTCCACACCCATTCATCCAAGCATACGTTCACAGAACTTGGAAGTGTTAGCCGTCAGCTGGTATGTTTGACCACAGAAATAACCACAAACCTGTATGAAAAATGGGGAGCCTCTTATCCACTTATAACACTCAGGTGAGAACCACTCTTCAGCTGTTGAAATTCCCTGCAGCTTGGTTTGTATCAGTCTCCAGTTGGTGTCTTGAAATTGAAAGTTCTGCCTTCCTTCAAGCTCAGCTGCTGGGAGGCAGTGTGAGCTGTTGCTCCAAAACCTCAGCTATGAAAACCATTTATTTGAAGTTGTCCCCATCTTATATAGCTCTGCTCCATCAAGGAGAACAGGGTTCTGGAGGGACTTGTTTGCTGCTCTTACCTTCCTGAAACCTCTAGCCCCTTTTGTGCAAAGGTTCTGTCCTTCTCTGTTGCTCAGGATGTTTCCCAGCTGAAGCAGAATGAAATAGGCCAATTTGCTGCTTGTTTCATTGCTCCTAACCAAGAGGTTGCATGCAGCCTTCAATAAGTTTGCAGTTGGTGCTTGATTGCAGTTACTGAAAAGTTTCCCGGTGACAGAGGCAAGAAACTTTCTAATAAGCAGAGCTGCAGAAGCTTTGACTTGAGCCAAGGGAGTTCCCTTGGGAAGGTTTCAGCAACATCTTTGCAGTAATTTCTCATTCTAACAAGGTCAGCTGCACTCTGTCCCCCTGTTACTGTGTAGAGGAAATAATGGTAGGAGTGTGCCTTCAGATAGTTTATACTGGTGCAAGTAAATATTTCGGATGGATATTTACATGTTTCCTCTCATGGCTACTGTTCCAAATAAACTGAAGGTGACCACTTCCAGTGCCAGGGTTCTCCGTGCATGATGCTGTTCTGTAATGCTGTGAACAGTGGAGAGTGTTGTGTTCCAGGGCTGGAAATGCAGTTGAGGTGCCCAGTTACCTTTTGTGCTCTCTGCCACTTTGCTGATTCATGATACAATTCTTTCTATACCTGCATTATATTCACTGCAGCATCCTACCAGTTAACTCCTTACTTACTCCTGCTCATATTTTTCCTCAGGTTTTACTGGCCCTTTGTGTGCGGAGAATATCAACAACTGTGATCCCGATCCGTGCCACCACGGGGAATGCCAGGATGGCATCGATTCGTACACGTGTATCTGCAATCCTGGCTACATGGGTGCCATATGCAGTGAGCAGATAGACGAGTGCCACAGCAATCCTTGCCTCCATCAAGGGCGCTGCATCGACCTGGTCAATGGCTACCAGTGCAACTGCTTGCTGGGCACCTCAGGTATGGAAAACACAAGTGCAAGGCTTGGATTCGAGCAGAATTCAAGCATGTAATTATTTCTTATGTGTGCTCTGGTGTGTGCTAAGTTGAGAGTATCATTTTCACATTGCTTTTCTATGCTGAACTTTGGTGTGTTTGTGTGGATTGCCTAACCCTCACTGGTGCTGCAATTGATCTTGTGAAAATTTGCCTCCTCTTTACTCCAAAAAAATCAGGCCTGCAAAAAATTAGGCATAGTGTTCAAAATGTTTATTCCTTTGTTTAAATATTTAATACAAGTTCAGGGTGATATTCAGTCAGCACCCCGTGGCTTGGGTGACGTTCCTTGCTGTTGCAGTGCTTCTGCATCATCACCTGTCTAAGTTGCCCCCAATGTGACTTTGAAGCAGGTGGGATTCTTAATTTGGCTATTTTGGGAAAATAGTTTTGTTACCTTCTTTGTAAGATTTACCCTCCTTATTCCTCTAATTCCTTTTTTTTAAATCCAGGAGTAAACTGTGAAAATAACTTTGACGACTGTGCTAGTAACCCGTGCATTCATGGAGACTGTATTGATGGCATTAATCGCTACAACTGTGCCTGCAAACCTGGATTTACAGGTAAAGTCAGCTACCCAAGGGCTCTGAATTGTTTTCAAGATAGTTATCTGAGTAGCCAGGGAAGTGTTCTTTGCATACTGACTGCAAGGGATTCAGTTGGTAACTCAGTAAATCCTTCTAATCTTAGGATCTTAGCATCTTACCTTACAGCCAGTTCTACCAAACAGAAAAATGGCCTAATCTGTGCTGTGAGATGCCATTCTTGTTAGGTAATTAAGTCCAATTCATGGTTCTTGGTTTTATAACAAATAAACCCACGTGACTTTGGTTTATTATTTACAACCTCTTTCCAGGGACAGAGAGATTGTGGACAATATGGAGAGGTGTTTGATTAGACTCTGCCTTGGGGTTTGACCATGAACAGAATTTCTATTTCTGTGAAATCAGAGCATTAACTTGGTGTTCTCATGAGTTGCTTCCCACCCCCTCTGAAGTCTTCAGATCAATAACCTGATTTTTTCAGTACTTCTCTGTTATAGCATGGTCTGTTCTGTTTTCTTTTTAAACTACAAAATTTATCTGGTACAGTAAAAGTGGGGCTGAAAAAAAAAAGTGGTTAGACACCTCTGGATCCATGTTTAGAACTCTGAGCCAACATCAGGACTATTTCTGATTACTGAAGCACATCTCACCACTCTTTATAAGGGCATTTGTGTTTGAGCCATGTAGGGTAATACAAAATAATTATTGTGAGGCAATTGGTACTGTTTATTACAGCTTTCTCATCACATTTGTTACTGTTTATTACTGAATGATTCTAACTAGAATAGATCTGAAATGCATTAGAAAGAGCACTAAAATGTTTTATGTGTCTCGTGCTTTTCTCTTGGGGTCTTTCTGGCATGATGATACTCTCTAGTCCCCAGAATAAGATGAGGGATCGTGCTGATCACTCATGCCTACCACTCTCCTATGATGCTGGCATTCCATATTTGTTATCCTGCTGGATCTCTTACTGTTACACTGTTGAAATAATTCAGTAATATGATGAACTGGCATATTCCAGTCTTTAGGGAGCTGGTTTGCATGGGGTCTTGCTACTTTGTCATTTCCTTCTGTTAAAAATGCTTTCAGCTTACTGCATCATTCACTCTGTTTAGCTTTCCAGCCTCACAAGTCCTTTTGGTCACTGCTTCAAGGATCTTGCAGTCATGATCAGAGGCAGGCAAAACAGGAAACAGTGTTTTTTAGAGCCCCTTTTGCGCAATAAACCACAAGAACTGTATTTACTGCAGACATTTGGGCAGTATTGGTTGTTCAAAGGGTAGGTACTTCAAAGCAGAGGAGCAGGGCTACAACAAATGGAGCTCAAGAGGTTTGTTGCAAGCATGATACAGCTGAGTGATTTTTGCTTTCCTAATCAATATTAACCCGTGATTTTAGTGGAGATTCTGGAATGGTTTGTAAATACTTGCTGAGTCTAAGTGCTGTTTTCCAGGCACAGGAAAGTGTTGCATCTCTCAGAAATGCTTCTCTTGGCTTGAGTTAAAGCACGGAGGCATGTGAGCTCCATGCTGCTGCCTTGTCTTCCCTGAGCTGTGTCTCAGTGTGTGTTCTTGCAGATGTGCAAAGCAGGCACTCTTTTAAGAGATGCTGCTCAGCGAGTGCTGTTTTTTCTCTGCAGGCCCCCGCTGTAACGCGGACATCGACGAGTGCACGTCCAGCCCCTGCCACAACGGTGGCACGTGTATAAACGAGGTGAACGGCTTTCGGTGTGTGTGCCCCGAGGGTTTCCACCATCCCCACTGCCAGTCCCAGGCAGATGGCTGCCTCAGCAACCCCTGTGTGCATGGCAACTGCACACACACTGCCACCGGGTAAGGACTCATTAAACCTACCTGTGGCCTTCTGCATTATTGTGTCTTGCTGTGCCCAGACTTCCAGCTCCCGATTTTTCTCTAACTTCTCAGATTAGGATCCCAATTTATCTCATGCCTATGACATAATCACAATAAGGTGTAGACCTTCATTCACCAGCTGGTGTTTCAATATGGGTTCTTCTGCCCTGTCTTATGTTGTTTTCTGGTTTTGCATGGCCAAGTAGTGCAGGTTGTACTGCCACCATCTAGAGGGAAGCTTTGGTGGTTCTAGTGAGTTGAGTGAATGCAATTAAAATAAAGAAATGTTCCAAATTAAATCTTTGGAGAGCAACAGCAATCTATTCCATCAAAACCTAAAGCATTGAGCGTGGGGACTGTCTTTATCAGCTAGTGCTGTCCTTCCTAACCAAACACTGTATCAAAAAACAGGCTGACGACATTTACACTAGGGATGGATATTTCATCCAGGACACTTTGTTCACTGCTGAGATTTTGTCAGCTTTACTCATATTGTTGCACGTCTGAGAAGAGAAAGGAAAATTATTCTCTCTGGCTATTTTGATGGCAGTAGTTGCTTCTGAACCTTCCCATCCAGGAAGACCAAATGCTAATTTTGGAAGCCCTAAATCAGACTTCTTTTTGGTAATGATATGTCTGGTTATGTTCTGTTTGTGAAAGTTCTCAACTATACATGGAATAGCCTCCCAAATATGTGCTGCATCCTGGGAAGTGTTGTCAGCACTTGGGCAAGGAAGTGATCTGCTCTCTAGGGCAGGATGCAGCACTTTCCCTGGAGCTGGCAGGAAAGCTGCCTTTATTGCTAATTCAGCCTCCTAGTAAGCTTGCAAAACAGATTTTTGTTCATCTTGTCTGTCATCTGTCACTTTGCATTTATACCCACATACACCTCACACTGTGCAGTGTTTGCAGAGCAGGGAGAGAGGCCAGTGTGTGTTGTGTGGCCTGAGTCCAGGGTGATAAGTCCTTGCTTATATGTCATGTGGGTGGGGTGTGCTCTACTTCAGATTTTGAAATGTGATGGAGAAGATTGCTCCTGCTCCCAGCCAACTGTTTTCATTTGAAACCACTATTTGGTATTAAATCAGTCTAGTTATCTTTGGAACCAATTGTTCCCCTCCACTTCTTTTTTCAATCTTTTTTTTTTTCTGTCTTTGTTTGAATATGTTGAGATGGTCTTATCAAAGCAGGAACATATTGCTGGTTGACTGAACACTTTGTGAAAACTGTAACGAGGGGAGTGTGGTTTTAAGGGAGGGTTTCTTTTCGGTATTTTCAAAACTATACAGCTGGGGTAAGCAATATAAAGTAACTTAGGGCTCTTCTAAAGAGAGTTCTTCTGGTTTTCTCTCCAAAACTAATCTGCAGGAGAAACTGCTAGAGGAGTTACTTCAAAGTGCTCTAAAATTACTCCTGTTTTGCCTTTCAAGGTACAAGTGTGTCTGCAACCCAGGCTGGATAGGAGATTACTGTTCAACAGAAGGGAATGAATGTAAATCAAACCCATGCCAGAATGGAGGAACTTGTGAGGATCTGTTGAATGGATACAGATGTACCTGTAGGAAAGGATTCAAAGGTGAAAATGCAGAGAGAATTTGTTATCTTTCCCCTTTTTACTTCATTGTACCTTTAGAGTAATTTCTTTTCATTAAACTTTATGGAAATATTAATCAACATGGGAAACACCATGGCTGTATGAAGTTAAATTACAGTCAGTTCCTGCAGACACGATACAGTGATAGAACACTTGGCAAGGATTTGTCTAAGCCTTGCTTGGAATCATTAAAAAATGTCCTGTAAGAAGCTTAGCTTAATTTTCTTTGTAAATTATGAAATTTACATAAACGGCCTGGAAATTGGAGGGGCATTAAATTCAAAATGACCATGGCTGCTTCTACACTGAGCCCATGAGGAAGGCTCTTCTCTCCTTTTCCTTCTGCTGAGATTTTTCAAAATGTGGCAGTGTTGTCGACTGCTGTTTGGGATAATCATGTGAGTTATACCCTCTTTGTTCATTCTTTCAAGAAGCACCAAGCTCTTAGCAGCACATTCTTCTGCTTTTTCCCATTCTGTTCTCCAGGTGTGAACTGCCAGGTAGTGGTTTCTCCTTGTTCCCCTAATCCTTGTGAGAACTCGGGAATCTGCCAAGAATCTCCTGACTCTGAAGGCTTCACCTGCCAGTGTGCCCCTGGCTGGGAAGGTAACATGGATGGGGAACGTGTTGTGCTTTCAGTGCTGAGCAGTGCTGGCACTGAGCCTCTTGGCCATTGCTTTGGGAGGGGTCTCACCCTTGGACTCTCCACATTTCAGGGGAAAGGTGCACAGTGGATATCGACGAGTGTCTCTCCAAACCCTGCAAAAACCATGCTCTGTGCCACAACATCCAGGGCAGTTACCTGTGCGAGTGTCGGCCCGGCTTCACTGGAGGGGACTGTGACAGTAACATCGACGACTGCCTCTCAAGTGGGTATCAGCACATTGCTCACTGTTTTCCAGTTTTTCCTAAAAATAAATTTGGTGACTGCTGTTTGACACATTCTGGATGGTCTTTCATGACCTCTTGCCAAAAGGAAAAAAACCCCAAACTTCGGCTCTGTGATGTTTGAGTCAGTCAAAATCCATCGTGTTCGGCTGCTAGAAATGGACCACAGTGTCCTAACTGATTGCAGTTGTTGTTCCCAGATCCTTAACTTGAAAAGGCCTTTAGAGTTTGCATACTTTAATAAGAAGCACTGCTAAATGCAAAATTATATTTGCCTGAAATTTTAATCCACCTAGTTAAAGTGCCACTGCAGGGCTTACCTGTATTTCAACGTTGAGTTTGATTGAGGTGTGGTGGGAATCTGGGGTGTAGCAGTCCTTCCTGAAATGTCTGTCTGACATTAATATTCTGGGAAGAGTGGGTCCTGTTGCAGTTCCAGCTAATCCATATTTGAAAGCAAATTAAGCAGCAGGAAGGTCCTCTGTTCTGGAATAGGTATCAGTTGCAGGAGGGTAGCCCACACACTGATGAGTACTGAAATGGCTCAAATTGCAAGAAAACAAGTATTAATTTCATGTCCTTGACACTGCTGTTTATAAGGGAAACCAAATATATAGCTTCTTTTTCTTACTCGGCATATTCTGTATCATCACCAGATAAAATCAGAGTCTCCTGAGAAATGTCACGTGTTTAGAAGTTCATCTGTTACTATTTGAAAAGTGCTTTATCAAACCTTGGAGGAGTTCACAATGCTGTAATTCTTAGATTGGCCAGGTCTTTAAAAAAACCTAAACAAACAAACAGAAAAGCCTGAAACAACCATCCCCCCAAAAAAAACCAAAAAAAAAAAAAAAAAACCAACAACAACCAATCCCCTATTTTTTACTGTCAGCTTAAAACTAAAATGGAGTTTTGAAGACTTTAGGTGTGAACTTAGCAAATTGTGTTTTGCATTGGAAAAAAAATGTAAATTCTTGACTGCTGTAGAGAAGGATCCAAACAAGTCTATTAGCAAAAGTAACTGTGGGAGCCCCCAAAGCAGCACTGTTCAAAGAACTTCTGAGGTGTCTGGCTCAGCCTGAGCTTTTGATTCCTTCTTTCTGAGGAGACAGGTACAGTACAAAAAGTGTCACGGTGCAGTGACCCAGAGCTTTGCTTACCAAAGCCAACAAAATCATTGCCTGTCCTGTTAGTTCTGGTGTGGGTGCCTGAAGATAAAAACGTTCTCCGAGTGTTCGTCTTTCACTCTCGAACAGCTGGAACATCTCTCTCCCTCCTCCTAAGTATTCTGAGAGCTGTGAGATTCACCCCGTGTTGTCTTAGGCAGCATACCCATGAGGCTGAAGAAGCATTTCACATTACTGCCACAGCTGATTTCATTTAGCATAACAAAAACCTTCCATGCCTTGAGCCAAATGTCTTTAATCTGTGAAGCAAACAAACCCTCCAACAACAGGAACTTATTGAAAATTTGATACCCGAGTCTCCTTCTCTCAGTAAATGTGTGGCACAGAGAATTAATGCACAGCTTTTGGCTTCACTCATATGTGGCTGACTGCCACAGACACAACATTTTATAGCTGCCAGGGGTCTTGCTTTGAATGTGCTTTTTCTCTGCAGTAGTCAAATGACCTTTAAATGGATGCAGGTGTGTCTCATAATACAAATTTTTAACATGTGAGCATATTTCTCAGTTAATAAATGAGCTTTAATTACCTTTCACATTTCTTTTCTTCACTTCCCAGTAGACAGAATTAGCTTATGATACTTATGATAAACTGCAAAATTTTGGTGGAGTCTGTTTGCACTTTCAAGTTCATATTTTAGTGGTACTTAAAGATTGTCCTAAATCCAAAAAAAGGCTTGGTAACCTATTTTTCAACCCCCTTGCTTTCTCCCCTTTTCCTCCCCCCTCCCAGTTTCCCTCTCTGCCTTCATATATTAGGCTTTTGCTCTGGGGAATGCAGACTAGAAAAGGAATCTGGCTTCAGGAATGTGGGTCTTAAATCCAAAAGTGGAAGGAGACAAGCAGGAAGAAATTACTGAATGGCAGAAGTCTTTCAGGCAGATTGGTACTTGTGGAAGCAGAAGGAATACATAGTAGGAGGTGGCTTAGACCAAAAAACAGTGCAAGTAGCAAGAGCATGGAAGGGATAAAGAAAATATCAAGAAATGCAGTGATTGAGGAGAATCCAAGGTGGTGTAGGAGTTTGTGAACTTTTCTGCCAGCCTTTCCCAATCAGTCTGTGATGCTGGGAAAAATGTCAAGTGCTCAGTAATGCATAGTGCTCCTATATGTGCTAATATACACATACATGTTTGATTTGGACTGCTTTCATGCTAAAAATTAAGCACACAAGTTTTCTCTTGTGTTAAGCAGAGTCTGGAAAAGAGAGAATGTGCTGAGTTATCTGATGAATAAAACTTGGTAAGAAAGAAGAAACTGATGCTCTGAAGACAGTTGCTGCTCTGTTTTTATTGTATCAGTAGGCATCTGTCACAAAAGCAGCATTTGAATTTTAAACCAAGAGGCTTTGGGCTTTAGTTGAACAAATTCCAGCAGAGAAACCTTTAGGCTCTGGAGGTTGGCCTTGATCCACACCTTCTTATAAATTTATTATTGATAATGCTTTGCAGTTACCTGTTCCATAAGGTGGCTGAGAAAAACTTGTCAGTATTCTGTCACGCTCTGGGCTGTGTGACACCTTTTCTTTTTCAATAGAAACAACTGCTCTAAGCCTGGCCCTTCACTGTCACCCATTTTAACCCTCGTTGTGATGCTTCTGTCCTAGATCCCTGCCAGAACGGAGCCTCGTGCGTGGATGGGATAAACTCCTTCTCGTGCATCTGCCTGCCTGGATTCCACGGGGATAAATGTCAGACAGACACCAACGAGTGTCTGAGTGAGCCGTGCAGGAACGGGGGCACGTGCACCCACTTTGTCAACAGCTACACCTGCAAGTGCCCGCCGGGCTTCGAGGGAACCAACTGCGAGAGCAACATCGACGAGTGCACTGAGAGGTGAGGCACCTTCACACTCTGCCTGCTCCTGCCCTCCAGCCAGTCCTGCTCAGAAGAAGCTTCTAACCAGGGGAATTCTCCTGTCCTGACATTTGTCACAGATGTACTTGTGATTCTTGCAAGGAAAGTTGGCTTAGCTGAAACACAGTTGCCTGGTCCTCAGTTTCTTTTAACATTCTTCTAACAGTTCCATTACAGGATGAATGTGACAGTGTTTAACAAAAGTTAAAACAGTTAGGATGCTAGGTTATTGAAATGTAAATAGTTCATCCCTTTAAAAGACCACTATCACATAGGGGAGGGGAAATACTTGGTTATGAATGGTTACTCTGTTGAGAAATACAAAAGCTGCAAAAATGGAAGCAATGGCCGACTTAGGCAGCAAAAATAAATTAGTCCTGAGTTGTTGACAACAAATAATATGAAGAAGAAACCAGGAGAAACACTAAATCCGCTGAATTCTGTACTGGAAAGATATAATCATCAGAGATCTTTCAATGCTCACAAAAGCAAATTGGATGTGGTTTAGCAGTGTTGAGATAAAACCTCGGGTTGATCTAAAGGGGGAGGTGTGGAACTGAGTTAAAATGCTCAACGGCTGGTCCTTACATAAATGGTTCATGTGGTAGTTTTAAGAGCTCTTTGAGAGTTAAACATGTGATTCCATCATCTGCCTGCATATTTATTTTAAGCTTCGTTAGGATTGATGTAAGTAACTTCAGATTCTCAAATGGGAAACAATTCTAACAATTTCTTTAAAACTTGCAATGGTTAAAAAAATAATTAAGAAGTACTCTGTTCTAGTCTAGTTACCAGAGACCAATTATGCAAAACTCTTGGTTTTCTTAAGTATTTTCTGCACAAATAGAAAAGATCTTTCCTACCTTTTATAAAATTGCATTTGAGGAGGAGGTATTTTAATATCTTAAGAGCAGGATTGTGTCACTGATGAGGGTGTGTTTAATTTGCACAACAGTTGTTGAATAGAGTGAAGTATGCTGAGTGTTTTAGCAGAACTCCTGGCTCTTCCTTGAGGTTCATCCTGTTTTTGTTATCAGTCAGGACAGGAACCAGTCTTGCAGGTATGAATTAAGGATGTAGCAATTTTCAACACTCTGCCATGCTAAACCAGTCACACCTTCCCAACCAAAATTACCAAGCTGTGCTTAATAGCACTGTGGTGGTTGGCTAATTTGAATTTGGGTCAAATGATTCTTTTGTGAGAAGCTGCCTGTGAGAGAGTGCCCTCTCTTTTTGGTACCTGGTTTCAGTGAAACACACCAGGTGATTGGCAGTTCCTCCGTCTTCCCTGCTTTGCCATGAGTGTAAACAGCAGTTTGTTCTCCCTCTAAAACAGAATTCAGCCCCAAAGACAGAGGAACTTCTCTGATAAGCAGTTTAATGTTTGATAAGTAGGTTAATGTTGACATCTCTACAGTAATCACAGTCAGAATTTTGATATTTGAAACTTGCACTGTGGGTCCAGGGAGGTGAGTCAGTGGCTCCTCTTGTGGAAACACCCTTTGACAGGGCACAGAGCAGATAGCAGGGACGAATTTGGCTTGTGTACTTTATCAAACTGATTATCTCAAGTCTGATCTAGGGTTGTTCTCAGAGGAGCGGGAGTTACTTTACAAGGAAAACGGAGTCAATTTTGCATGAGGCATCAATTCTCCAAACTTTCCCAGTCACTTCTCCTTAGGACACCTAATCTGGCAGAATTTCTTATGATCAGAAGATTGGGGGGGAGGGGGATAATTCCTTTGATCTGAATTCTGCCAGGGCGTGTACGAGTAGTTTTACAAATCAGGACTTAAGACTCTCATGAGAAGAGAAGGAAGGGATTTAGCAATACCAATATTTTCACATGATTTCAGTGAAGAACATGCTTGTGTTTTGCATGTTGTATGAACCTTTTCCTTGAGAAAGCACATCCCTGACTCCTTTGAAGATGTAAAAAAAAGGCAAATTGTTTTGTTTCTCATAATTTGTAATACAATTGTAATTTGTAATAAAATGTATCAGTTTGAGCAAGTCACACAAGGCACCATTTGTGGTCACATTGAAGCTGGGAAGATTTCATTAAATTAGTTGCATCCATCACTAATGACTCATTAGAACCCTGCTTTACTTTCTTGGTCTGCTGAGGTAAAAGTGAGCCTCAGGGTGAGCTGGAATCCCCTAGGATTGCTGTTTTTTAACTTATGTTTCTTCAGCCAGAAGTTAGCAGTGATCAAAATATTTTGTTATCTGTTTTTCTCCCTTATTTCAGTCATGTTTATGTTCTCTTTTGTCTGTGAGCTAACTGCATTTTGTCTCAGCTTACCTTTCTTTCTCCTTTCTTGCAGCTCCTGTTTCAATGGAGGCACTTGTGTGGATGGAATCAATTCCTTCACCTGCCAGTGCCCACTGGGGTTTACGGGACCCTTCTGCCTGACAGAAATCAATGAGTGTGACTCCCATCCTTGCCTCAACAGGGGCACCTGTGTGGACAGCCTGGGCACATACAGGTGTATATGTCCCTTGGGCTACACTGGCAAGAACTGCAAGGTGGGTGACTTCTTGTGGCATTGTTGTTTGAGATGTCCAGCAGCAAAGGTGACTGGGAGAGGTGTGAGTGCCAAACGTGGCTGAGCTCTTGTTCCTTCAGTCCTGGTGAGGGGTGGTTGGCCCATTAGGTGCCCCTGTTGAAAACTGGAAATCATAGAATGGGCTGGAAGAGACCTTAAAGATCACCTAGTTCCATCCCCAGTCTATTCGTCTCTGCAAAGAGGAGAAAAGTGGTTATTTATGAGAACAGGTGTCACTGGAAATTTCTAGATTAGTTTTCTTAAGTGAAAACCAGCTGTTACCCTGGAAAATGTCTGTATTTCATTCAAAGCATAAAATTGTCCTGAGAGAGTCCTGTATTTAAAAAAAACCAAACCAGCAAACAAGCACAAAACAAAAAGCAGAATATCAGTCTGATTAGCAGGATTAAGATTTAACTGGTTCATTTTTTACAGGGAGGTAAATTTTAATCAGGGTTGATTGTAAATTTTTTTTCCACAAGAAGCCAGAAATGTTTTGGGATAGTAAATGACATGCTTGTCCTATTCACAACCTCAATAAAAATCTCTAGCCTTACTTGCACGCTTAAGTTCAGGCAGTTTACATTTTTCCACAGGAGCTGCAAACCCTGTATACTGTAAATGACTGACTAGTGCCTATTAAAAACTCTAACTTGGCATGGCCCAGTGGAAACAGAATGATGTTTTTCAAATCAGAGTTTTTTGTTTTGATTCTATTCTTATCAAAACAGCAAGAATGATTTGAGACTATTTCTGCTTTTGGAGTGTTGAACTATGTATTGGCTTCCTTCACCAGCAGTCTTGAATGCTGCCATTTAAAAAAAAAATTGGTGAATTTCTTAAATTGCTGGAAAACATTACAATTTTGTAAGAATTTTGCAGGTCTCCTTTGTGCCAACTTGTCTTTGTAAAGCAGCAAGTGTTGGAAAGAAGCATTTTAGTGGCAGTAGGGGAGGTGCTTTTTTCAGAAGTATGTTGCTAGACATTAAATGGTCAGGTCTGCTTCTAGGTATTGCTAATGGAGGAACTGAATGCAAAGTAATGAAGTGATAGAAAAAAGCAACCCCTCTGCTACCCTAATTATGCATTCTGGGCACACCACTTAAACCTCATTTGGGAGAATTAGCATTGAGAGTGATAGTGAAGTACTGTGAAGTTCAGGAGTTCCTCTTCTGTTATGTTTGCTTTGTTTTTACTGGAGAAAAGGATTAATGTTCCTTTGCCCAAATTAATCGCTGTGGATTCTCAGAAAGTCTGCTTTATGTTCAGAGAAGCTTGATTGTAATGTATTACCCATTTTATACAAAGAACCAGAACTTTCTAAATTTAGGTAAGTACTACTCAAAGCTGTATTGGGGAGATTTATAGATTACAGCTACACTGTAGTTCTTGTCTTAGTGGTAAACTGGCTTGACCTAATTAGCAAAGCTAAATAAGCAGCACAAAATCAGACAGTGATTCATAAGTTTTAGAATTTGCATGTAAAACAGTCAGCTACTCATTACAAATGCAGAAGCAAGAGGCTCAGTGTTTTTTTTTCCTTCACGCTCAACTACATGTGATAAAACTTAATTCCAAGTTTCCTTTTGGTTGCCTGTGAAAGCACAGATTTTTTTGCTTTAATCTTTGTGAGGAGACAGTTTGCATCTGAAAAGCAGAGCTTTCTGCAATTGAAATTGCATTTTACAGTCAAAATTTAGTGCTACTCACTTTAAAAACCTCACCCTTCCTCAAGTCAGCTTGAAATCAATTAAATAGCTGTATTAATTTGAAGATGAATTGCTTAAAAAAGAAATTATGGTTAGTGGCTGGTTTATATTACATCAGACAGTTATTTTGTGACTTCAGTTTCATATGATGATTTACTGAGTTTTAGACTCTTTGTTTTTATATGAGAAATCAAGAAAAGCAATATACTTTAGCCCATCTTCAGTTCATAAAACTATTGTGAGGTTTCAGTTGAATCTCGAAGACACAAAAAGTCAGAGACCATAGTGCAGCAAGTGGGGCCAAAAGCAGGTATGGTGAGCTAATGATAGAAAGGAAAAGTATGGATCAAAATGTGGAACACATCTGTCATCCTCAAAAAGCAGTGAAGACGGGGCGAGTTAGGGAGAATAGCGGGAAGCCTCCTGCTAACGTGGAACTAGAAAGCTAGTCTGAGATAAAACCCGATTTTCTCAAACTAAGCCAGCCAAAGATCCACCTTCATGGTGAGGTGTGAGAATTTGGAATGATGCTGCCATCTGGGGTTTATTCCTCTATACACTTGCACTTTCCTAGGCTTGTGAGACTGTCAGTAAAGTTCCTAGCTTAGGCTTGAGAAGTACTCTCCTGCTCTTTCCAATGCCACAGGGAACCAGTATTGCAAAGCTCCCTTTCTTTGCATCTTGAGCTTTTTCTCTGGGTGCTGTTTCTCCTGCATTTGCCATACTTCATGTGGGTTTTTTTCCTCTGCAGTCTCTGGTGGATCTGTGCAGCAAGTCTCCCTGTAAGAACAAAGGCACGTGTGTCCAGACTCTGGCCCAGACTCGCTGCGTGTGTCCGCCCGGCTGGACTGGCGCCTACTGCGACGTGCCCAACGTCTCGTGTCAAGTGGCAGCTTCTCAGAGAGGTAAATCAGCATCCTCTGTGCTTTAGCTGAAAACATTTTCCCAGGCATCTCCTTCCCCCCTGCACCTGTGCACATCCCAGAGAGCTTTGCCTCTAGGCGGTTGACGACGGTCACTTCTCAAGTAAAAATACTCTCTGCAAGGGTATGTTTGGGAGTCAAGGCTGTCTTGATTCTCCCCATCACAAAAATATCAGAAAGGAAGAATTAAATACTTTGAGGTCTCAGAGTTTCAGTAGTATTGTTTTACACAGACTGCCTTTTTGGAAAATGCATCAGCTATTCATGCTAACTCCCAGGCAGGCCTAAACCCCAGGTTTCTGCTAAACCCCAGGCAGGCCAGGTTTAAGATGTGTTGTCCTTGTACAAGAAAAGTATCTTGGAACTCATGATAAGCATTTTTGCAGAGAATATTGATTACTAAGTGCACTATTTAGCTTTATAGGTTATACCATAGTTCCTCAAAGTTGTAATTTTCTACTTCAGATGATGTAGACATAAGAGATCTGGTTAAGTGAATTTTGTCCGGCAACATGGCTTGTAGCCCAGGCAGATGGACACTGTCATGCCACTTTTGTCCAGGAAATCCAGACAAGCAGATTCAGTGTCAAAGGAGAAAGGTGTCAAGCTCCCATACTTTTTGGGGCCGTTCTAGGTACAAACATCGAATCTTTGTAGAGCAGCAATAGTACTTCAGATACATATTCACCAGCCAGTGCTAAAGTAACACAGCATTACAAATACTTCATGCCAGTCTTGAATCCAATGATCCAAAGAGGACAGAGCAGTGACTTCACGTGTAAGCCAGTTTTGGTTCTGATCCACTGCAATTTAAGGAGTAACTCTCCAATTTTAAAGTTGCAACTTTTCAGTTTGTTGGGCCTACCAATATCCATTCCTGTCTGAGCTACCAGCATTGGCAGCAAGCGTGTTTTACGTGTTTGTTAACTTGATTTAACTCTGTTTCAGGAGTCACCGTGGACCAGCTGTGCCAGCACTCTGGTCACTGCCTCAGCGTGGGGAACACCCACCACTGCCAGTGCCAGGTGGGTTACACGGGCAGCTACTGCGAGGTGCAGCTGGATGAGTGTGACTCCAGCCCCTGCCAGAACGGAGCCACCTGCCGGGATCACCTGGGCGGATACCAGTGCGAGGTAACCCCGGGCATTGAAGAGGGATAAATACTTAGGGCACAGTGATACAAGGGCATCAGAAGAAATCAGAAACACCTGCAAGTGGTAGAGTACCTTCAAATAGGGGATAAAAGCAGCCTGCATCTGGAAGGAATTTTTAATTTGGCTCTAGCAAAAACAGTGCTCCTGAGAGGTTTATAAGACTGAATTAAGAGGTATGATTGGAAGGAGCTGTGGTTGATGAGCATTTGAACTCTGTGTCATTGGAGAGGGGGTTCTTATCTGGAAAGCTTTTTGCCTGAGGTGTGGTTTATATTAAAATATTTGTAAAATGTGTTCATGGAATATTGTATTTTCCCTGTTGGATAGGCAAAGTATCCCTTGCCTCTCAGGGTGGGAAATGCTTTCCACTGCTTTCAGTTTCCAAACGCTGATGCAGGGAGCAGTGTAGGCCCTGAGATTATTGTATTTCAACCTCCTTAGGCTTTTTGGAATGATAGAACCCCTTGGAAGCCCATGTCCAGAGGGATAGGATAAGTTTTACGTAAACCTTAAGCCAAAACTACTAAGCCAGTTTCAGTGCTGGGGGGGTATCAGGATTTGATCTGCTCTGTTTTGCAGCAATCAAATCACTTGAATTCAAATTTGCAGTGCCCTGTTATGTGTCACATGGTCGAGTTGTGTGCTTAAGCTGCTGGCTGTGCAGCCCTTGAAATCACTTGCAGTTGTTCAGCTACAAAGGCAGTCCTAATCTGCTGTGCTGAGGCTCCTCTGTCTGTGTTAGCCTTTCTGAGATGTCTGCTGATGTGTCTGTTAGAAGATCACTCACGCGTTTCTTTGCCGGCAGTGTGTGGCTGGATACCAGGGTGTCAACTGCGAGTATGAAGTGGATGAGTGCCAGTTCCAGCCCTGCCAGAATGGAGGGACATGCATCGACCTCGTCAATCACTTCAAGTGCTCCTGCCCACCAGGAACTCGGGGTAGGAAGCTCAGCAATTAAGTGAATGTTACAAGGGGGAATTTTCCTCTCTGACTGCTGGTTTCAAGAGACACAGTTTAAAGGGAATGCATTATGTTCTTTGAAGAATGTTCCCAAAGTACACTGGATCCCTTGAGATACATATTTTCTCTTTAAAAATAAATGCTACTTTTTTTCCTCCCTTTTAATTTTTTTTCTTTTAAAGGAATAGGTCGTGGCAGTGCCCCTTGGGAATGTATGAGCCTCTTTGGCAATGTGGATGCATGAGATTGCTGTTAAGGTCCCTCCCAAACCAATCTGTTCTGATACAGTAAATCCAAGGTTTCTTTTTGGCTAAGGTGCTATGAAATAAGTAGGAAACTTTCTTAGTTCTTGCATAACTTCCAATGTCCTATACTTGCTTAAATTTTTGCCCGTCATTTTCCTCTGTCCTGGAGTCTTTTGGGGAAAAGAAGTTGAGTGACTGTAGGCCACCTTAAACTATTTCAGCATATTTGAGCTCTTTTATTAAAAGCTCCTTAGGGGGAAAAAAAAAAAGTAGTCCATAGTTGATATCAGAAGTTTTCAGTAAGCATGATTCCACAGCCTGTTTATTGTCAGATTTCTTAAAACCTAGCCTTCCGTTTTATATCTGACCTATGAACCTGGCTTCTACCTTTGAAAATATTCAGAATTTAACATTTTAACCCATCAGTAAATGTTTTCTCACTTTATGCTCTTTTTTAAGCTTATTTCTCAAGTCAGTTAAAAATTTTACATTGCTCTGAACTTTTTCCTTCTGAAGTGTGTCATCTCAATGTAGGCAAAATCTTCAGATGTCAGAACTAAATTCTTGGTTCATAAAGTAAATCTAAGTACAATTATAAAATAATATATTTGCCTCCTGCCCATGCATATCACCAGTTCACTCACTTTAGTGAGGCTCTCAGCATATCTCCTCACTCTGGATGAGTGTTTATTTCATTGTAAATCATTGCACTACTAATTCTTCATGTATTGTTCTTAATATTATTCTTCAATTTTAAAAAAACAAACAAACAAAAAAGGGCAATAAAACAAAAGCAGAAACAACCCTGCTTTTTAGGTCTCTATATCCAAGAGTGTATTTAGGTACCAGTATCTCCATTGCCAGAATTTCTGTATTCCATTAAATCCCCTACCATCCTTTGAGAGGTTCTGAGTGTACTGCTTTTAATCCTTCAGTCTTTCTTTGTTGAGATTAATTACTTTTTGGATGTAACAGATTTTTGTGGGGTTTGGTTTTTTTTTTTTTTGGTAAAGGAAAGGAATTGGAGGAGATGATACAATTATTTACTATCCTAAAATTATTTAGGATAGTAAAATTTAGCTTTTGTCCCTGGCCCAGTTTGTAATTAGTACTTTACTGATGGCAGTATAAGCATCCTCCATATTTAGGTGAAGGATTTTACTTGCTCTGGTTGGAACAACAGCAATAAACTTGCTCCGCTTCCCCTCTCTGCCCTTGTGCAGTGAAAGCAGAAACAGCACCAGACCTTGTCCCTTGAAAGGAAATACTGCAGGGAGGAGAAGAAATTGCCCTCCCTGGCTGCTGGTGAGGGTTTGCTGTAAGTCCCCAGAAGCCAGAGTGGAGGAATCAGTGTTTTATCACAGCTGCTTTTTTGGTTGGTTTGCTGTTGCTTGTTTTGATGCTGTTGCTACAAATGCTCTTTGCCCAGTTCCAGGGTAGCCTGGTGGCAGCTCGTGGCCTTTCAAGGACAGCACGGGGCTCCCAGGCTCTGCTCAGTCTCAGGGCTAAATCAAGTGCTTCTTTTTTGGGCTGTGTTTGGTTTTGTGTTTTTAATTATGCCCTTAAATTAAGTCAAGTATGAAAGCTGCCAAATACCAGGATGGCCTAGCGTTGAGGACAGTCTGGATGTAAAACACATGTACCCTAAGCCTGCTCTGAAGCTGGCTGTCTGCAGAGGGTGTGGAATGTATTAAACTGGGATCTTTACCTGCTTATTTCAGGGACTGTGTGTGACATGGCTTTAAAACTTGACGAGCAGTGCAGGTGATGCCTAAAGAATGCTGCCTATAACAGAGGCTAGACAGAGTTAAAGGAATAAAGTAGGGATTTATTAAAAGGCCTTTCAAGGACACACCTTGGGCAGGACAAGAGCCCGGCCATGGCTCTGCCCAAGGTGGACCCTGGATCACGAGTTTTCACACTTTTATAAGTTTTGGTCCATTTCCATATTGCGGTTAATTGTCTAATTACAGTTTCAGGTTATGAAGTCCCATCCTCCCAGTTTGCTCTCTTCAATTCACTGTTATTTACACTTTCGGGGCCTGAAGTTACAACGGTGTCCTTGGTTCTCAGGCTGGAAAAGGATTGTTTTGTCTGACTAAACTGTGGAGAGAACTCGCTAACACTTTATATGAAGTTCAGAGTTATAAACTAATGCAGTACAGAATCTGGAAAATATGAAAGCTAAAACTTAAGGCATGACAGGAGAGGCAGCCACGGCACTGTAGCCTCAAGCTGTTGCTCTTTGCTGTGTCAACAGGCCGCTTCTGTGAGCAGAATGTGGATGACTGCATCTCAGACTCCGGAGTTCCGCGCTGCTTCAACGGAGGGCAGTGCATTGACCAGATCGGGGGCTACAGCTGCCTCTGTCCCCAGGGCTTTGCAGGAGAGCGCTGTGAGGGGGACATCAATGAGTGCCTCTCCAACCCTTGCAACCCTCGAGGGAGCCTGGACTGTGTCCAGCTGACAAATGACTATAGGTGCATCTGCCGTAGTGCTTTCACTGGTGAGTAGTCATAAACGTGCTCCCGATTTAATGGTGGTATTGACTTGAGAAATGGTAGGTCTGTCCCTTCTTGGCAGTGCTGTTATCTAGCCAATGCTCTTCACAATGTCTGATTGTTTCCCTACAGCATGTTTCAATTTTTAAACCGGTCTTTCTTTTAAAACTTCTAAGAAATTTGGCTTCTGGAGCTGTCTCAGATGAAGGAATCTCCTGAGACACTTGGCTTCCAGGACTTCTCTTTCCTTGTGGTACTTTTCTTTCCTTCATAATTTCACATTTCTAATATTGAAAGTGTAACAGTTCATGTGTCAGCTTATCTGTGACTTTTCCTTTTGCAAAGCAGCCATGTGCATTTTCTCTATAAATCACTGTCATGGTATCATAATTAGCTTTTGGCCTCCTTTTCTACTCCTCGCTGCCTTTCCTCCTTACATTGGTGATGTGGTCAGGATGGAGTATTCTATGCGTAGACAGGCTGTACATTCCTAGCTTGGTGATCCTTCCACAACCCAAATTGGAATAACAACTTTGCAAGAATTTCACACTGTACAGACATACGTCTCATTCTCTCTAGATCTCCTCTTTGTTAGTATTGCTGCTATTCTGCTTTCTGCCTCCAACTGGGCTTAAAGTTTGGTCTAATAGTCTCCAGATGTGTCTTAACTTTCAGCTTTCCATTTTCCATGTCAGTTTAACTTCTTATGCCTTCAGTTTTCCTCCATTAAAGCCTTTCACTTTCCCTGCTTATCAGTGACCTTTCCTGCATGCTTTACCAGCAGGTTTTACTCTTATTTTTTCTTAAAATTTAAAGATGCTGTGATTTTTCACTAAATTTGAGTTTCAGATGCAAAGAAATCACAAATATATGTTTAAAGAATTCATGTAGTAGTTTTTGAATGCATTACTTAGCCTGCCAAAAGAAGTTCCTGAAGGAGTGATGTATGAAGGAAGTGGAGCTGGTGGGACACTGCTGCAGGCCACCAGATGGGTTTATTTTAAGCCTGTCTGTTAAGGTTGCTTTTATGAATTATGCCTCATGTGGCTTCTGCCCCTCATGGAAGGGTTGCTGGATCTTGTGCTGTGGGGAGTGCAGGCCTGCTTGCACCCCAGGAGGAGCAGGGAGAGCTGCTGTGTCTCAGGCATGAAGTCTGTCTGGAAATGTTAGGCACAGAGAGGGAGCATGCTTCCTCCCCTAGCTGTCTGTCTTCTGCACATTCCACACTGGCCCTCCTGCCTGGGAGGGGAGGGGGTGGCTTTGCTGTGGTCTGTGACTGGTGGGATGCCAGAACTCTGTGGGCCATCCTGCCCTGTCAGCTCCTGTCTGCAAAGTCTTGGCTGTACATGTCTGGAGACTTCTATTAATGTTTTCCTAGGGGGTCCAAGTCATGCTTAGATGACATTTAGAAGTTTGGTGTCAGTTTGACTCTGGAAGCTGCTGCAAAGCTGGTCAGTGCAGTAAGATCTCTGCCTGGCTGATCAGTCTGGGGAGACTCTGCTTGGTTCTCCTGTTCACTCATGGTACATCTGGTCCTGAGGGTTGTTTGTTCATGTTACAGTGTGATTTGCCATTGGACTCACTGAGCATCTCCCAAAAAGTAAGGAAGTCTTAGGAACCCTTAAACTGGTATGGTGCATCACTTTCAGCGTCTGTGCCTGGCTGACTTGGAGATGGCAGCAGCACATCCTTTGTGCCCTGTTGTGTGTGTTCTTGAGGAGGCAGACACAGTCAGCTGTCTCCAAATAAGCCTTGTGGATCTGGGGTTCTGCCTTCCTCTCTCACTGCTTAGGCAGCTGCTCCCTCCAAAAAAGTCTCACTGGAGTGCTCAGCTTGCTGGTTATTCACAGGAGTGTTCTGCATTGTGATCACACTCACGTTTCTCTCCTCTCCTCTCCCTGTGCTCCATCCCAGGCCGTCACTGTGAGAGTGTCATCGACGTGTGTCCCCGGAAGCCATGCCAGAATGGCGGGACCTGCGCTGTGGCCAGCAATATGCCCGATGGCTTCATCTGCCAGTGTCCCCCGGTAAGCACCATGTGCTCACACTGCACTGCCTGCCTCAGCTCCAGAGTCCTCTGCCTAGACTCTCACTGCTTCACTGCAGGTGGAGACTGGACACTCTTTACCCACATCCCTTAGTTTATCTGCTTAGCTGGGAAACCCAGGGCTTCCAGGTGCCCCAGGAGAGTGATGCTGGCTGTTGCTACCCCAAGCAAGTATGGTCTTTAAGTATCACAGCTGGCTTTTTTGTCTTAAACCTACCATTAAATTACATTAACTTAATTTAATTAACTTTTTTTTTTTTGCAGTCCTGTGTTTTCTGTGCTTGCTGCAAGCTTTGCCTTGTTTGTGGCTCTTCTATGCTATTTTTGAAACGTAACGGAGCCTTGTGATTTCCTGGTTTATCCATGAGGTTAGGTCCAGAAAGTCACGGCTCCTGCAGTGAGGCTAGAGGAGTTACAGGGGAGAAAGGATTTGCATGTGACATCTTGCCTCCAGCCCTCAGAGTGTTGAAGAATAGGTTTGTGACACTGATTGTTTTGCCTTTTTTTCCACCCCGTAGGGTTATTCTGGAGCAAAATGCGAGTTCAGCAGCCACAGTACCTGTGGACAAGTGAAATGCAAGAAGGGGGAGCAGTGCATCCAAACGTCTTCTGGTCCACGGTGCTATTGCCCCAAGCTGTCTGTGGGAGAGGAATGCCAGACAAACCTGGGCTGTGCCAGTGCCCCCTGCCAGAATGGGGGCAGCTGCCACCCTTATTCTCAGCCTCCTTACTATTACTGCCAGTGCCCTGTTCACATCCAGGGCAGCCACTGTGAGCAGCCCGTAACTTTCAGCCCGGAGCCCCGAGCATGTCTGGATTCCCAGTGTGCAGAAAAAGCCAGGGATGGCTATTGTGATGAAGACTGTAACACCCATGCGTGCCAATGGGATGGAGGCGACTGCTCCCTGACAGTGGAGGATCCTTGGGCCAACTGCTCCTCCTCCCTGCGCTGCTGGATGCTTTTCAATGGACAGTGTGATGAGTTCTGCAACACACCCGAGTGCCTGTTTGACAACTTCGAGTGTCAGCAAAATAGCAGGACATGCAAGTAAGGCTCGATGCTGAGAACATTTTCTCTGTGTGACTAACATAGCTCCTGCCTGTTGCTCCCTTCTCTCCCATTGTTTCTCTTGCTGTCCTTGCTGAAAGCTTGGCATCCAGCAGTTTCTGCTGCTTTGTGTACTTCTCGTCTATTTTTGGAATTTGTGTGCTGTGCAGTAAGTCGATAACGTGAACAATGGTAGTGTGTTAACCTGCTTGATGGATGTGCCCTGCTTTCCCTGGAAATGTAAATAGGAGGATTTCGCCTTGTACTAGATTTTAAGTGTACTGCCTGCTATCCTGAATTTTGCTCCATACCAGCAATACTTGTATTTTAATCCCAGCTGTGTTTGCTGCCTCTGAACATGTTTTCTAGCTTGTTTGTAGTGGCACTTCTTTCTCTTCAGTTATTTTTGACAAATGCTACAGCTTTGCAGCGATGATTCTCCCTCGGTGAGGCAGGAGGTGTTAGATATCTTAGGAAACAGAATAAGCAGCACTATTACACTGTTACCAGAATTAAATAATAGGTACTTGGGGTGTTCTGTGCTTCCTACTTGCGCCCTCTCGGGCTGCAAGCTTATCCTGGGGTTGTATTTCTTCTCCTGATATCCTGATTATGAGTGTTGTTTTACCTCAAATGATGCTGAAGAGTGTAAGAGCCGGGCCCCTAGAGTGCAGGTGTGCTGTGCAGAGCGTGTCAGTGCAGCGTGCTGCCCGTAAGCCTCTCCCTGCTGCAGGTATGACAAGTACTGTGCAGATCACTACGCGGACGGGCGCTGTGACCAGGGCTGCAACAGCGAGGAGTGCGGCTGGGACGGCCTGGACTGTGCTGGTGACAAGGCTGAGAAGCTGGCAGAAGGCACCCTGATCATCGTGGTCCTGATGCCCCCTGACGAGCTGCTGGGGGACGTCCGCAGCTTCCTGCGCACTCTAGGAACGCTCCTGCACACCAATCTGAGGATTAAGCTGGACTCCCAGGGAAACCCCATGGTGTTCCCATACTATGGGGAGAAAGCGGCAGCGCGGAGCCGTCGGTCGCTTGTGATGGTTCGCAAGCACAGAGAACTGGAGCAAGAGGTCATTGGGTGAGTGGATTGCTCTGTCTCCCTCGGGCCTTGTTGTGCTGGTAACTCTTGCTTATAGTTGTGTGGGGCATTCTAAACTTCCTAGGGCTATAGGCTGTTTTTTAAATGGGAAAATGTAGTGCTATTGCAACTGCCCAGTTCAGCATTGGGGTAGAAAGATTAATGTAAAACGCTGCTGCAGTTTAACTTGCTCCTTTGGCATAAGTTTCTGTCACTGATTTCTGTGCCCTCTTACTGTGTATCTGCAGCACCAAGGTGTTCCTGGAGATTGACAACCGCCAATGTGCAGAGGACTCAGAGCAATGCTTTCACAACACAGAAGCTGCTGCAGCTCTCTTAGCAGCTCAGGCCATCAAGGGCATGTTGCCCTATCCTTTTGTATCTGTTCAAAGTGAGTAATTGCAGAGGAAAAATTGCTTATTGAGGGAGGCAGTCATCAAACTTGGGCTTGCAAAATACTCAGATTATTGTTCATCATCTTCTTGTGTCTTGCTGTTCAGTATGGTTTCAGGGAGGTAACTTGTTTGTCCCCAGTTATAGGAATATGTTTGTGCAAAGTGCACAGAGGGGATGTCTGGTTAGTAAGGCCATTAAGGACATTTAATTTAGAGCCCAGTCACTTTAATACTTGTAGAATCAGTAATGTCTCATGCTACAGCACTGCAGCATTGATCTCCGCGCTAAAACCATTCATGTGCTTTAACCCATGAATTCAATGGAAAAGGTGCCATTTAGAGAGAAAGGCTGGGAGGCATTCCTCTAGTCTGCCAGATGTTTTCTCCTCTGGCAGTATGTAATCTCTTTGATTTCTGCTCCATCTCCCTCAGTCTGAGGCTCAGTTGCAAACCTGTTCTAGATTGGTATTATTGCTTTTCCTGTTTGGTTCATGCTTGCATCTTCATGTAGATCAGCTCTCTCTATGCCAGGTGAGGGTGTCTGGAGGAAGGAGCAAGATCTTTGGTTCAGCAGCTATGTACTCTAAAAAATCCTTTGAGAAACCAGACCAAGGGAAGTCAAAAAGAAGTGATATGTAGTGATGACAGTCTCAGTGAAGCTTAAATTCTGTGTAGAGACAATATGCTCCCTGTGGGAAGGACTGTGCTGAGAAAAGAGAGTCTGTAGGTTCTTTCCAAAGAACTGTTTCTCAGCTGAGATGCTAAAACATGGAAGAACAGTGATTGCCACATTCTTAAATGTCAACTGATAACAAGAACACTTATTAAACAGTAATATGAAGATCTATATCTAATTAACCTGCCAATTATGATGAAAAAATAACATAAACAATTAAGTTTTAATTATGTCCATTAAAATAATTTAAGTGCAATCTACTTGAAAAAGATGATTAGGCTTTAACTGAGATATTTGAAAGCAGCTACAGGTTACTAACCAACCCACTTCCAAAGTGTCAATTAGCACAGGTTAGCTACTTTCTTACTGATATTCAAATGATGTTTGAAATGCCAGCAAAACACTTTAACACACCTAGATGCCTGATAGCTTAATAAAATGGTAACAGATTGCTTTCCTGTTGTCTCTGTTGTCTCTGAGACTGTTGTCTCCATTTTATTAATCACACTGTGTTTTAACTGGAATTTTTAGGTGAGCCCTTGTTACCACCAAAGACCCAGCTGCTTTACCTGCTTGCTGTGGCAGCTTTGATCATCCTGCTAATCCTTCTCCTGGGTGTGATGATGGCGAAGCGCAAGCGCAAACATGGTTCTCTGTGGCTCCCAGAGGGATTCATCCTGCGCAGGGATCCCAGTAACCATAAACGCAGAGAGCCCGTTGGGGAAGATGCTGTTGGGCTCAAGTAAGTTTCCATTTAGGCCACTGACATTCTGTTTATTAGCAGCTTGAGGATTTTGAGAATGTGGCTGAAATATGTTTCATCAAAGGCACTTAACTCCTTAGAGAAAGCTTCCTTTTAAAGTAGAGCTTCTTAGGCTATTCCTCTAAATTTAAAAACATCTGGCTTGGACAGAAGAATTTTAATTCATTATAATGTATGAAATGGCAGCAAGGAATCTGATGATCTGGTTTTGTTTGGTTTTCTGACACTGAGCAGTATAGATCAGCAGCTGGGCAGTGTTTGCTTAATTTTCTCCTGGAATAGGTGAGACATTTTTAGGTTGATAGATGACAACAAACTTTTAATATCTCTAGCTCAGTGCATCAAAAATGTGACTCAGAAGTAATAGCAAATTTCAAAAGTTTTGTGCAGTTTTGGCTTTCCACGGAATTAAACAACTTTGCAGTTCTAATTGCATTTAACGCCACTATTGGCTGCCTGAAATTTGTAGTTTCTTGGTTCCTCCGTTTGCAAGCTACCAAACTTCCAGGCACCCCTTTGTTAGTCTCTGCAGGATAGTGTAAGTAGCAGCAGTAGCACCTGCTCAGGCTGCAAAGTGATATCTTCTCCTTGTTTGTCAGAAATCTATCAGTCCAGATACCAGAGGGTAACCTGGCCGACCCTGGGACAACTGAGCACTGGGCAGGTGATGGTGGACCTCAGCCAAAGAGAGCCAAGGTAAGGAGCTCCAAGACTTAAATACCATCTGAAACTGCTGGTGAGATAACCATCTGCATTAACTTCACTTGCTCAAAACCTCCCTTGGCCTAGGGATTGGTAATATATTATTAATGCTATCTGAGGAGCAAATCCTCAGGTTAACACTGCCACCACAGGCTGGTGGAGAAAGTTGACAAAGTCAGTACATTCTGTTTCAGTGTCCCCTCCCTACAGCAGCAGAAGGGACAAGAAGGTTAATGTCATGTCTTGCAGTTCAGGCCTGATAATGTGTGGTGAGAGTATGAAAGCTGAGAATGCCAACCAGAAGTAAAGGGAGACAACCATTAGCTTAAAAGAAAACAAACCCCCCTAAAACAACAAGAAAGCAAACAAAAAACCAAAACACAACAAAAAATTCCCACCCAAACGCTGAGAAACGCCACCAAAACTAAGAACACCCCAAGAACTTTGAGTGTCTTTGGCCACTTGGTGGGTATTTTGAAGCCACTGCTTGTTTGCTGTGCTCAGGCTGAGGACCAGGCCTTGCTGCCAGAAGGGGATGAGCAGATTGACCAGCGCCAGTGGACACAGCAGCACCTGGAGGCAGCAGACGTCTGTGGGAGCACCTCCCTGGCCCTCACACCCCCTCAGGCAGATCAAGAAGTGGATGTTCTGGATGTCAACGTCAGGGGACCAGGTCAGTACTCAGAGTGTTTGTGCGTCCTGCCAGCCAGCCACCAACGTCCCCTGTCTCCCATGGCTGGGGCTGCTGATGTTACAAATTAAATGGAGTATGCAGGAACACCAGCAGGAATTTTATGGTGCTCAAGGAAAGCACAGTGTGCACTTCTGGAAGAAAAAAAAGCTGGAAAGGTTAAACCATGGTCTGTAGAACATGGAATATCATGGAGCCAGGGGAGGAAAGAGTTCACTTAGCAAGCACCCGTAGAATTGCAATTATAACTGTGTGATTAAGTGATATTGTCAGAAATTTTGAATGCATAATTGTGCTGGAAATAACCCCCAATTTCTCCAGTTGGTTCACTGCAGATATCTATGCCGGACTTTTCTAAGGACCAACTTAGCAGATTTTTGTACCTGAGGTGTCTGTTAGCAGCTGGGGAAACAAGGATGGCCTTTTCCTGAATAAGATGACTTTTTGGCAGACACCTACCCTCATTAGCAGTGTGTGAGGCATCTGTCCTGAACAGAGCAGCCATGCAGCAAGATTGTTCATGATTTTTTTTAATTCACTGATTTATATCTTCAGCTTATGATGATCAAGCCATTGAATTCATAACAGAACTGTGGACTTTGAAGGTTTCTTTAACATGCAGGGAGGTTTGCTCTCTCTCAGTCCCAAATGACTAGATGCCCTGGGAACCCTCTCCTGCTTTTTATGAGTGTAGTACTAAAGCTGTATAAGATGGTAAGGGGTCATCTGGTAATAACTGATCTCTGGGTTCTGAGAGGAGCCAGTCGACCAAGAACTTTTTTCTGGTTTGAAGAGCTGCAAACATGGCTCTTGTTCACATGCAGAGATGTGATGCTGATGATATTGCTGCAATTCCTTTTTCTACTGCATTTTATGGGAATATTTCCATGCAATTTAAGGATGACTGGACCCATTCTCTCAGTTCCTTTCTATTGTCTTTTCTGCTCATTGACCCATTAGCTCTCCTAAATGCAAAGGGAAGGAGGGATTTTTGTGTAACGAGTGTGAGAACATAAACCATCAGTTTCTGCCAAATTTAAGCTTTTCTTTTTTTCCCCTATTGAAACCTCTAGTTGTGTGGCAGGGTAAAAGCTTTCCAAGTGCAGGCAATAATGTTCTTAAGACTCCAGACTGCTTATTTTCATGTTCACCCAAAGCTTTGTCCAACAACCACAATGAAACAATACTGATCTGTGAGTTGTTTTCCTGCCATCCAGATACAATTCTGAAGCTTGCAGCAAGCTGCTCTATGTTATTTCTCTCTGTGGTATCAGAAGCAAGCAACTGTCAGGGGCAGAAATAATTTTAAAAGTCTGAGAGATGTTGGAATAATGGGTTAGTAAGGAGGGGTAGGATTCCTCACAGTTAATGTGGCTGTTTCTCTGCTCTGGGCACCCTCACTTTTACAGGCAGATGGAAGAAATGGGCCCTTCTGAGATGTAGGCCCCCTCTGTCCCAAGAAGTCTGAAAACTGGATGGTTCACACCCCAGTAATGCTTTGCTGCCCCTAATTAATTGCAAAGGGTGTTCAGGCTGACTGACTTGAGTGCAGGTGTCTGGGCTGGAGCCACCTGAAGCTGGGTGAGTTAGATCCTGGCTGCAGGTGCAGGTTGAACAGTAGAGATCTCTTCTCGAGAGGGGAGAAACACCTCAGTGTACCAAGGGTTTGTTCCCTCTCTTAACCCACCACCTTCTGCAGTCTCTCAAATTTAGGGAGATCCAAGAGCTCCAGTGTCCTCCAGAAGCATTGCCTAGAGATTTTTCCTGTGGGTTCCTTATATCCCAGCTTTCAGTACCTTGTGCCTGACCTCCACGAGTACCTGGTCTCAGTACCTTCAGGAGTGTCTGGTGAACTCCTGACTTTACTGTCTCACTCTGCATTTTACATGTACTCAGGGGCTGTCCTAATGGAAGACAGCAAAGAGAAGAGATTTTATAAAATGCTGCCACCACCTTTGTCTCCCCGTGCTATTCTTTTGCTGTGTCCCCCAGAGCAGTGAGGACATTCTTTTCACTGGAGTTATTGTGACTGTGTAACCTGGGTAATGCAATTATAGGCATAACTGGTAACACCACCTATAATTGAAACTGATGAACAGTCTCTATTATATGCCCCTCTTTTTTTCAGTTACTAAAACTTCAGTGGTTTAGACTGGAATTTTCCATGCTCGGTGTCTGCCTCCAGCTGGATGCTTTTGGATTCTTTTCCAGCACTTTGAGAGAACAAGCTGGAAGGAGGAAAAAAGACATTGTGTCCACAGCTGTTTTTCTCCAGTAGTCCATCAAGCACTTAATTTTGACTGTCTAGCTGGATGTGCTTTTGCTAGCCTCATAAAACCAACCGTGTGTGGCCAACTTGCAAGGCTCTGAAACGAGCTGCACCTACCTGAGAAACTTTGTGGAGGGTGGCAGCTAATTATTCCAGGGATTTAATGCTGTGCTTTCCCTGAGGAGAAGCTAGGCACGAACGTCCAGGACAACTGCAGTGATTGAGCAAGCCAGACCTATCCTGCGAGTGGTTTTTCCCAGAGCTGTGCTGCTGGAGGAAAGGAAAGCTCCTTTCTGTGCTCTGTGTCTCTGCCCTTTTTGTTGTGGGAGTACAGAGGAGACCACAGCCTGACCAGAATACTGAGGAGTGTTCATTTGGGACAAGGGAGCAGAGCCAGCAGTGGGAGGGAGAAGCACAAAAGGAGGTGTAGCTTTGGAGAGCAGTAGAGAGGGTCTACAGACAGGACTGGATCTTGGAACTGAACCCGTGCCCGTACGTCAACACTTTGCTGCTGTCCGTCCAGTAAATCCTGGGAAAGGAGCCGGGTGGAAGGAAGGCTGTATGTCCTGTTGTGGGGAGCCACTAGGAGGAGCATGCAGGCTGCTGGAGCTTGGGCAGAGCCTCCTCCTCCAGTGCCCCGGCTGGAACTGTAGATTTCTAGAAAGTTTTGGAGCTGTCCTAAAGCAAAGAGCCAGGAAGACTTGGTGACCAGAAGCTGGGAAATGAGAGCAGGGTATTAGAGCTGTGTGTTACTTCCAGTAGGAGATATCACCTTGTTTATGTGCACAGAACCCCAGGGTGGCTTTGTGCAGTGCTCTGTGATTGAGAGCTGTGCAGGCAGAGAAGCTGTTGTTTGTCCCCTCCTTGCCCATGGCATAAATCAGGTACTTGCTGAAAAAATTGTCTTGTATTTCTGCTGGTGGGCTTCAGTAGAGCGATTAGCAGAGTGAGGTTCCCTTCTGCTGCCATCTCAGTCCCTCTTCCTTTCCAGGTGCCTCTGAAGGATGTGCAGGAAAGCAGTAAAATCAGCAAGGAAGCATCAGTGTCTACAGCTGCAGTTCTGGGGTTTTAGGGAATGTCACATAACATTCAGAGGCTGCTGGAACTGAAGCACTTGGCATTTTTATGGGTTGCTGAAAATATGTTTTCAGATGTTTTAAATCTTAATTATCCTGCATCAAGGAGGGTATTAACAGGGGTGAAAAATCAGCAGCATGAGGTGGTCTTCCTGCACTGTCCTCTCTGATTAGCAAAGAGGAAGATTATCAGAGGGAGCTAAGTTAAATTAGAGTTTTGTAGGAGCCTTTCTCCTTCCCCTGACAATGCAGGGATCCTGTTTGGATGAGTATGACTTTAACCTTTGTGGCTATCCCATCACTGGAGGCTTGAGAAGAGTAAGACCGGTATCTCCCAAAGTACTCAGTTTGTATGAGAGTATTCATCCTGGGGTATTTGTCAGCTTTGAGTCCTTGACTGTGACAACTTCAGGATCCTTCTCATGGTAACCTTGCTGTAGATATGAAGGCTTTTGTCTGCATTTCACTTCAGGTTAATATCTGAAGTGAATGTCACCAATGTCACCAATAGTCAGGGGCTAGTTGTTGAATAATTTTTCCTTCTACTGTTTCTTTTCCCCAGAGATGTGATTAGAACATCCATACAAACAGTTACACTTAGTTGTCAGATTACTTCAGTTTTTATAGCCCTTGCTTCTCTCAGCTAGCCTTTACTTTTTGTGGAAGTTTTACACTTTAGCAGCAAAGTTTTTTTTTTGTTTCATGGTGATCTTACTCTTTAGAGAAATAAATTCTGTTGGGTAGTAGGTAGTCATGCTTGGAAGGAAGATGACTTGCTAACTGTTGGGCTTTAAGAAGAGGTCTGGGTTAAAGCAGCTGGAGGGATTGTCTGTAGCTCAGGGGAGAAGGATTGTAGGAAGGTTTCCATGCCTTTGCCAGGTTACTGTATCCCCGTCTTTCTCCCCTGCAGATGGATGCACCCCACTGATGCTGGCATCTCTGCGTGCGGGCGGCTCTGACATCAGCGAGGATGACGAGGACGGGGAAGACTCCTCAGCAAACATCATCACAGATCTGATCTACCAGGGGGCCAACCTGCAGGCGCAGACAGACCGCACTGGGGAGATGGCTCTGCACCTGGCAGCCCGTTACTCCAGAGCCGACGCTGCCAAGCGGCTCCTGGATGCCGGGGCGGACGCCAATGCTCGGGACAACATGGGACGGACCCCTCTGCACGCAGCCGTGGCTGCTGATGCCCAGGGGGTCTTCCAGGTATGGCCCTTGGAGAACTCTGGGCTCTGTATTTATATGAGCCTGTGCAAGCTGTGCTCTGTTCGCTCAAACCCTGCTCTCGTGCCTTCCACGGTGTGGTGGCCAGGCAGAGCTGTTTTACATCCAGCTTCCTTGGGTATTCACAGCTTGAAGAACTCAGTGTGCATAAATCATCTGGCATGTGTTTATTTGGTCTGTTTGCCCCTGTCACCTATTTTCTGGATCCTTGCATTTCAGTGCTCATGCTGCTTTGTCACTGTAAAATTTCTCTTGAGATTCTGCCAAATCCTCAGTTTTGGTCTGTAGTGGTATTGAAAAAAATCCATCTTCCCCTGTTGTGCAGATCCTGATCCGCAACAGAGTGACAGACTTGGATGCTCGGATGAATGATGGGACGACCCCATTAATTCTGGCTGCACGCCTGGCTGTGGAAGGGATGGTGGCTGAGCTCATTAATTGCCAGGCTGATGTGAACGCCGTGGATGACCACGGTAATGTGAACACCATGTGCCAGGCTGGGCAAATATTTGCCATGGTGTGAGCAGGGAGGAATGGGTTCTGCTCTCCCAAAGTGGGGGTACTTAATGAATTCTGTACCTAAATCATACACTGGGTTCTCCTGCAAAGTCCTCCAGAGTCCTCCGGCCTCCACTACAGGCTGCTGCACAGTGGCTTGGTTAAACAATCCTGGAGGAGAAGCAAAACAGCAAAATAGCTCCCTGGCTTGTTACTGATATTGTTGTGTTTCCCTGCAGGTAAATCTGCTCTTCACTGGGCCGCTGCTGTCAACAATGTGGAAGCAACACTAGTACTGCTGAAAAATGGAGCCAACAGAGACATGCAGGATAACAAGGTACAGTGTGGCAGTGCTCAGCAAGTCTGTGCTCCCTAACTCAAAGAATCTCTTCACTGTAGGTAGTGAACTAAGTTCAGATTTTCTTAACTGGGTGCTCAGTGCAGGTCTTCCAAACCCAGACTGTGACTGGAGCTCTCCCCAACTGCTGGGTGTCTTACAGGGTTTCTGATACGGGAGAGCAGTTCTCTTCCTTGTTTGGCCAAGTGCTGGATATCAATGCTGACCTGCTTTCCTTGCAGGGAAGAAATGCAAGACACACTCAGTGGTGTGTGAGAGCAGCAGGTGAAGTGCTGCTGGTGTCAAACAGCTGGATTCCAGCTAGCAGACAGAAAAATACCTGGCAGCACAGCAGCAGTCATGTCCTGTGACATTTCCAGGGATCTCAGTGCAGGGTGGAGATGGGGGACAAGCCCCTCTTGGGCTTGACTGTCTGCACCATGCAGATGTTCTGTAGCTTCACTGTTAGTTTTTGCTGTGTCTTAGTCCTTGATTTCTTTCCTCTGCCTAAAGTATCTTTTCTTGGTTATTATGTATGGCTCAGTGGATTTTAGAGCTACCAACAAGCTCTAGTTCCTTACTGGGCTGTTTCAGCCCTTTGTACCTTTCCCTCATAGGGGGCAATAGGTGAAAGCCACCAGGTGCTTTCATGGTTTCTCCAAGGATCCAGGGCACAATAGTGCCCTTCCTAGTGGGAAGTTCAGCCTGTGCTCCACTACTGTGTATGAAATTATCTGTAATCTGCCTTTTCCAGTGGGCAGCTCTCAGGGTGGGCGGCTCTTGGAGATTTTTAATGAGACACTGAATTATACAGTGCTTGCCAGGATTATGAGTTGAAAGTCAGTCCCCCCACACTGGAGCTACTAAAATATTTACTCTCTGTGTTTCCAGGAGGAGACTCCACTCTTCCTCGCTGCTCGGGAAGGCAGTTTTGAAGCTGCAAAAATCTTGCTGGACCATTTTGCCAACCGAGACATCACGGACCACATGGACCGGCTGCCGCGGGACGTGGCCCAGGACCGGATGCACCACGACATCGTGCAGCTCCTCAATGAGTACAACGTGGCCCACAGCCCTGCCGGGCACCCGGGGGCCATGCTGAACTCTGCCCTCTCCCCAGTCATCTGTGGCCCTAACAGGTCCTTCCTTAACCTGAAGCATGCGTCACTAAGCAAGAAGTCACGAAAACCGAATGCCAAAGGCATGCCCACCAGCCTGACCAAAGATGCAAAGAGGAGAAGGAAGAAGTCCCTCAGCGAGGGCAAAGGGCAGTTTTCAGAGAGCTCAGTGACCCTGTCACCGGTGGATTCCCTGGAGTCTCCCCATGCTTTTACATCTGAACCAACCTCTTCTCCTGTGATGCCATCACCAGGAGTGCTGCACTCGTCGCCCAGCTCGCTGCTGACCGCTCCATCGGTGCAGGCTGCACACACCATGTCCTTCTCCAACCTCCATGAGATGCAGCCCCTGGGACGTGGGTCCAGCACAGTGCTCCCATCTGTCAGCCAGCTGCTCTCGCAGCATAGAACCACCCCTCCCAACAGCGGGCTTGGCAGGCTGCGGCCAGGCAACGTCTCCACCGAGTGGATGAACCGCATGGAGGTGAACGAGTCCCAGTACAATGAGATGTTTGGCATGGTGCCCCAGGTGATGCATTCCCATCCCAGCGCTTCTCAGCAGAGTGCCTTGGTTCAAGCAGATGCGAAGCACCTGGGGGTGTCCAGGGAGTCTTTGCCTCCCATCATGACTTTCCAGCTGGTTCCCAAGGGCAGCATAAACCAGCAAGCACTGCCACAGCAGGCCCAGTCAAACTGCGCTCAGAACATGGCTGGCCCTCTTAGCTCCATGTACCAGATCCCAGATCTAGCCCAGCTGCCCAGCGCCTCGTTCTCCATGGCTGCCATCCCTCAGCAGGACGGGCAGGTGGCTCAGACGGTCCTCCCGGCCTACCATCAGTTCCAGAGCTCGATGGGGAAGTACCCCACACCTCCCTCCCAGCACAGCTGCTACTCCTCAGCCACAGAACGGACTCCTAGCCACAACCGGCACTTACAAGGGGAGCATCCGTACCTGACTCCATCGCCCGAATCTCCAGACCAGTGGTCAAGCTCTTCCCCACACTCTGCCTCTGACTGGTCTGACGTGGCAACCAGTCCCACTAACAACCAGCGCGGGCCAGCGGCCGCCCACATGACGGAGCAGCAGCGGAACAACATGCAGGTGTACGCCTGAAGGCTGCCCGTGGTGCAGCCCGATTAAAGTGGACTCCAGAACTCATGAAGGTCTTCCAGGATGGAAATGAAGAACCATTTTAGTATCCAAGAGTCTTAATGAGCCCAGGATGTTCTTTTGTTGGAGGGACTGTGGTTGCTGTAGACTTGTATGCTTTCATGCTAAACGGAGAACTGTAGAAGCTGGTGATGGAGAAGACCAGCTGGGTCACTTCTAACCAACTGGATGTGACTGCTGTCTGCACTGGATTCTGCTTTTAAACATGTTCCACCATTGCTTTGGGGAGACAGCTCTTCAGCTTAATACATCTTGTGGTCATTTCTCCAGAAATTTAGCCAAAACCAGCTTTGTATCCTTATTTTGTTACTCCTCCTGTTACCCACGTAACCTCTCTCTGAAGCACCTTCTACTAGTTCTCCTTGAGTTCAAGTTGCCTTGTTTTGACACAGCTCAGAGCTGCACCCCTATTCCTAGGCCCCCTCCTTCCCTCGTCCACTCTTGCTCAGCAAGCGAGCCGGGCCTCCCAAAACACCTGCAGGTCAAGTGACGTCTCCTGTCACGCAGCTTCACCCTTTCCTCTTCAGGAGTCTTTGTCTTATAGAGACCCACTAACACCCCTTAGCGTTCTCACTGCCTGTTCCCCAGGTATTATGAGATAATATATACATATAGTCTTTTTAGGTTGTTTTGTTATTTTCCTTCCTGAAAACGCTGGTCTGACCTGGTCTTCCCACCACGGTGGCTCGTGGGCCCATCTCTTCCCTGAGACACCCCTGATCATTTTGACACACTACCCTCCCGGTGCCCCCATCCTCCAGGAGTTTCCATGACTGCCTTCATGGGCCCCCATGCCAGAAGAGATGCACTGTAACTGATACAGGCTTTTTGGGATGAGCACCAGTGTTTCAAAAACTGGTAACACAAGCTCCCAGCATTCTTGCACAGTAGTCCTCTCCCCTCCATCCAAGGGTGTCTGTGTGTCCTGTCCTCCAGATACCATATGCTGCCTCTTTATGGTATTATCAACAAGTGTCAAACGTGTGGTTACACGTTTGCGGTGTGTGTCCTCCTGCGTCAGGAATGACATCCAGCCCTTTGAAAAATGTCCCTTTTGCTGCAGCCCTGGGTCAGAGCTGCCTTGTGTTCCCCTCCCAGCGCATGGAGGCTGCAGCACTGACTGGTGAGCAGGCTTCCAGCAGCACCATGGCAGCAGACCAAATAGCTCAGAAACCATTGCCTCCTGCAGTTTGGTGCACAGGTTTGGGGCTGTCTCTGCTCTCAGCTTCAGCATGGATGGAGATTTCCCAGCCGAGGTGGCCCACGTGCTCTGTGGAACAGTAGGGCCGCTCATAGTGCAGCTCCCCTGATAGTTTTGGAGCTGGGGAAGCCAGCTGTCACTGACCTTAGGCAAACAACCACTCTTTCTGCTTTGTCTGCAAGAGCAGCACTTCTCTGAAGGGCTTCAGACCAGCCAGCAGCCGAAGTGAACATTTGTGGGGATGGTTTGCTCCTACCTCTTCAGGGGAATGCTGCAGACACGTCTTCCAAAGAGCTCGGGGCTGCCGGCTGCTGCCAAAGGACTGAGGGCTGCTCCCCTCCGAGCAGGCCATCCAACACCCTACCATGTACAGTATTGTCTCTGGTGTTTCTTTTATTCTAATCAAGAGTCAAAGTTGCTTTTCTTTTTCTTTTTTTTTTTTTTTTTCTATTCCACTCAATGGTACATGAAGGCAGGGCCTCAGGAGGAGCTGGTTCCCGGGGCCATCGTTCTGGGCTGAAGTTTTTAATTCTGTGTGAAGTTTGTGCTTTTCACGGTCACACAGCGTTCCTCGGCACGCTCACTGCAGCCTGGCCTCTGAAGTGCAGCTGCAGCTGACTCAGACCTCCAGGGGGGTTTGTCCAGGTACACGTTTCACTGCAAATAATGAAGTGTTGCTACATCAATGCTAAAGAAACAAAGGGCTTTTGCTCGCTAGCTCCAAATAACCAAGTGCCTTTTTATACATGTGGCTCCCTTTTACAAGATGAGCTCTTTCTGTGGAATGAAGCTGGTTCCGTGCCTGGCCTGTTAATATGATGGCCCTCTGCCTTTCTTCTCTTTTTATTTTTTTTTAACTACTTGTAAAGATAATATCTCCTTAAGGTGGTATTTTATCTCATAAGTTGTAGAGTAACCATTCACACAGCAGCATTTTCCTATATTAATAATGGAAAATATTTGCTTATTTTTACATTTTTTATAAAAGTCTTTTATGAAAATAGTTGCTGCCAAATGTATAAGCAATTTTTATCCCCAGAATAAAAAGTATGTGTCTGTGTGCTGCTGTTTTCATTTTGTTTTCCTGGCTACTGTGGCACAGCCACCGGCTTCTAAATCAATCAGGGTGCTCTGTCTCAGCACCACATGAACCCCACCACTTAGCTCCACCCAAGGGAGCTGGAAGCAGCCTGGTGTGGGTGTAGCAGATGGATTTTGGGTCTCTTGGTTAGCTGAGAAAGGGGCAGTAACCAGCAGCCAAGCAGCTGGGAAGGATGAGGAGGGACTGGGATGGGTCCTTTCTTAGGCACTTTGGGTAAGAGCTCTTGCTTGCCTGTGGGAGCCAGGGAAGGCTTTTAAAAAGATGGTGAGTGAGTGTGGGTTGGGCAGTGGTCAGTGGGGCTGTGGATTCACTCACTCTCTCAGGTCCTGCTTGCTTCCCTTGGCTGTTTCCTGCCCTTCCAGCTGGGAAGAGGACCCTCAGCCCTGGAGTTGGGGCTGCCTCCCTGGCAGTGCATCTCAGCGGCTGATGCATGGAATCCTTAAGATTGAAACAGCCCCCTAAGATCATTAAGTCCAACCTTTAACCTTCTGTGTTCACTCCTTAACCATGTCCCCATATGTCACATACAGATGTTTTTGGAACATTCCAGGGATGGTGATTCCACCACTTTCTGGGCAGCCTGATCCAATGCCTGGCTGCCCTTTCACTGACAAAATTTTCACTCATATCCTATCTAAACCTCCCCTAGTGCTCCCCTGAAGCCATTTCTTGTCATCCTGTTGCTTCTTACCTGGGACAAGAGACCAACCCCCACCTGTCTACAGCCTCCTTTCAGGTTGTTGTAGGGAGTGATAAGGTCCCCCCTGAGCCTCCATTTCTCCAGACTAAGTGCATGAAGATGTGTGATTCTCCAGCTTCTGAACCAGGGAATCGCCACTCCTCTGTGCTGGTCTCAGGCTTGAAGAGTTTGACTTGAGCAATCAGAAAACAAACTCCCAATAGCTGCTGTGCTGTGTTTGGAGCACAGAGATGCCACTGACGTCCTGGGCTCCATGGTGCTCACCTGGCTGTTCTCCAGCTCTTTCTGAGGCCTCAGATGGCGCCAGTAGCTGAATTACAATGCTGAGCTGGGGTAAAGTTGCCGAGGGCATTTTAAGGGTTTAATATTCAAACAGTGCAGCTCTTTTATCTCCTGGTAGAGCCAGCTGGGTGAGTCCAAACCTCCAGGAGGCATTCACCCATGTTCTCCCACAGCTTGCACATCTTGCCAAAGTTTAGCAGGCTCTGCCGAGTCCCTGGCACAGCTGCCTTGAGCTTTCTGGTGCTCAGGCTGAGACTTGAAGCTGTGTCTCCTCGGGGCTGCTCATGCGTCTTCCCCAGCCTGGGATGGCCAGGGGCTTGTGGAAACTTGCTGTGTTGCATCTAAAAGGAACTGTCCAGGCAGGGAGCTGCCACATCCCTTATCTAACTGAGGAGTAGTGGAGGAGCCTCAGACTCTCTGGGGGAGCTTTTTCAGTTTTTCCATAAACCAAGGGTGGAGTCCTATTTTCTGAGGAGTTGCTGTGTTTGCAGGGTTTTGCCATTGATCAGGGCAGCTGATGTGTGTGTGGCAGGTTGTTTCTTTCAGAGCTGATAGCAGGCAGCAGCTGTGATTGGACACAAGAAGATTGGACCCCTTGGATCCTGGAGGATGCCTAGCAAGCAGCAGCAGCTCTATCCTGCTGTGTGGGTGAAGGAGAGGGGTCTGATCCTCCTCCCTCCCCGGGGCAGAAGCCAGACTTGCCTCTGCACGCCGGCAGGGTGCTGCTCCCTGTGGGTGTAGCAGCATTCACCGGCTGCGTGTTTCAGCAAATGCTGCCGCAGAGCAGATCCCGTGGCAGACCCCTGGGCTGTACATGGCTTGAGCCTGGCAGGAAGCTCTCCATGTGGGGGGAAGCAGAGCTCAGCCCTGGGTCTGGATCCTCTGCAGGCAGACCCAGCTGCCTCCTGGGTCACACTAATGCTGGCGAGCACCAGGCCCTCAAGGGCAGCTCCCCTCCTGCCCAGTGGCCTCCACCGAGGGTTTGGGGGAAGGAGAGCCAGGCATTGGCCGGAGCTGGCAGCAGCAGGATGACCTTTCAAAGCCACTTTGGTCCATCAGGAGCCAGCGAAGTGACGCTCCAGAGCAGTGTGGTGGCAGCAGGAACGTGGAGAACTCCAGCTGCCTCCCACAGGTGCAGAGGACACCCCGGGGCGAGGAGCAAGGACCATGGCAGGGGAGGCTGTGGCAGACCTTGCCGAAGGGCTCCAGCTGCTGGGGCCGGGAGCTCATCCCTGGGGCTCCATGCCGGCAGCAGCCTCCCCGGGCTGGGGGTGCAGGGAGCCGCCTGGGGCAGGGGCAGTGAGGGGCTGCTGCTGCGGGAGCTGCCCCTTCCTCCCGGCGGGACACAGAGTGGCGAAGCCTTGCGTCACGGCCGGGCCCGAGGGCTGGGCACGCTCCCCGCTATCTGATGGCATCGCCAGTCCCCGGCTGCAGGCTGTTCCCACATCCCGGCGTCCCGCATCCTGCTCGCAAACATCCCCCGGCAGTTCAAACAAGGGCGGTGTGTGGGTGACGCATGGCAGAGCCGGGCAGGGCGCGGGGCCCGGCCGGGTGCCATCCCTTGGCTGGGGACAGGGGCAGTGCCAGGGGGTCGGACCCACGGCCCGGCCGCTGGTCGCAGGGATGCTCTGGCCGGGATCGGGGGATCACCCCCGGGGCTCAGCCCCGCCAGCCCCCGGGCAATCCAGGGCTGGCCCAGCGGGCATCCCTGCCAGGTGCCAGGCTGCTCTGGGCTGGATGATTATATCTGTATCGCAGGAGCAATTAATGATGATTGCAAGGGATTTATTGACCAACTAGGACAGGTTCTTCCTGTCTGTTTCTGGAGATACCTTAAATGCAAACAGAGTGGAGATCTGGGCAATTTTCCAGCAAAGTGGGAGGGATGGAGGGGGGTCAGCAGTAAGATTTTTATGGTGAGAATCACCTGAGTAGGGCAAACACAGATGCTGGTGAGCACCAGGCTATAAAAGGCAGCTCCTCTCCTCTCCTGTCCCGGTGACCCGCGACAAGCCGCTATTCCTCACCATCTCCGGACAACAGGTGAGGAAGAGGAGCCTCACAAGGCAGCTGGGGCCTCGGGATGCTCAGACCTGGCGAACGGGAGCTGGTCCCTCTCCCTGGCAGCTCCCGCGGGAGCTGAGCTCTGCCCTCGCTGGATGGGGCAGGCTGTGATGCTGCACTTTTCAGCCCTGCGATGACTTTTGTCGCTGCTTCTTTGAGGGGAAGACCAGCTGAATCTGCAAATCGGCCCCAGTGCCCAGGGATTAGCCCAGATAAAGGGGAACTGCGCTGATGTGGCCGATTTGCCTCCCCAGCCTGGGCAGCACTACGAGCTCAGGGCGTGAAAACGCCGCCGCGCACGGAGTGCCTGCAGCCCCACCCGTGCCATTGCCTGGTTGGGGTCCCCCGACCCGTGTCCACGACGGCACCCTCCCCTTGTCCCCACGGAGCAGCTTGGCTCTCCCAGATGCCTCCTGCCGAGTCTGGGACTGGTGGAGCCAGGACAATCTGCTGCCAGTGCGGGCTGGAGACTCCAAGCCATGCCTGGGGCATGGGGTGCAGGCATGGGGCAGTGACCTGTGCCGGGGAGCGGAGAGGGAGGCACAGCCTGTCATCTCCTCCAGGCGGATCAAAGGGGCCAGGCTCAGCCCACAGCGGGGCAGGTTTGCACTCTCTGGGCACAGGTAGCATCCTCTGTCCCCAGGGGACCTTGTGTGACCCTCCCGAGCCTTTACAGGGAGCAAGGAGGATGGCGGCTGCGGCCAGACTCGCCCTCCTGCTGCTGGGCTGCGTGGGGCTCCTGCGGCCAGTCGGTGAGTGCCACGGCCCAGGGGGCAGCTGCTTTTGTAGCTGGGCCAGGAGGGAGCCACGCTCTTCTCCAGGCAGTGATGCCGGCTGTCCCTCATCCCTGCCCGCGGCTGTCCCCAAACAGATGGCAGGTACATAAACTACTGTCCCGACGGCTGGTCCTACTACAAGCTCAGCTGCTTCAAATATTTCCCCGAGCCCCGGACCTGGGACGAGGCTGAGGTAAGCCCACCGGGGTACACAGGGGAACAGGGACACCCCGTCTCCCTGAGGCGCCCTGGCACTGACACCTCTTCCTTCAGAGTCGGTGCCAGGACATCAAGGAAGGCGCCCACCTGGCCTGGGTGGAGGACACCCCCGAGGCAAACACCCTGCGGAGAGCCATCTCCTACTACCAGCGTGTGCAGCCCGTCTGGATTGGACTCCAAAAAAATAAAGAGGTCAGGTGTGGGCGGCAGAGGTCGTGGGGGGCTGGGGGACAGCAGAGCCATGCGTCTGAATTCCCCTCTCCCTGCACAGAGCCAGGCCTGGCAGTGGACGAGTGGAAAGGACTACAGTGCCACCAGTGAGCTGCCCGGGAACGGTGCCCGAGGGGGGAGCTGCGCGGCGCTGACCCATCACAGCGGTGAGTGCCCGGTCCCTGCACCCACCTCCAGCGCCTGCAGGTGGGTGCAGAGACCTCGGCCGGGGTGAAGATGTTGCCACCCACCTCGGCCGGCACTCCCCCGCCTCTGTACTCCTGCAGATCCCACCTCCTTGGAGGGCTGCGGTGGGCACAGCTGGTGCCCGTCCTCGCCGTGGTCCCCGCCAGCCCCCTGCCTGTCTCTCCTGCAGGCTTCTCTGTGTGGGCCAGTGCCGACTGCTCCGGGAAGCATCACTACATCTGCAAGTTCTACCCCTTGCACTGAGCACAGCCCTGGCCCGTGGGGGACCCCGCGCCGGCGACCTTCCTCCCGTGCCACCTCTCTCTCTCTCCCCGCAACTCCTATAAATACGTCTTATAAAAAACGAAGCATGCAAGTGCTCTGTGAGCTTGGTGTTGGTGCAAAGCCCTGGGCTGGTCCGTGAGAGAGAGAGACGGGCTCTGCCACGGCTCCCCGAGCTTCCCGGCATCGGGGCGCTTCTGCGCTGCCGGTGCGGGCAGAGCTCTTTGGGGATGCGTCCCCAGGAGCTGCGGGCTGAGCAGCTGACAGTCGCTGCAGACAGTCGCTTTCCAGGCTGAGCATTCATGCCCTCACTCATACCAGCCCTCGGGTGCCAAATACACCGGGCGTCCCTGAGGAGCAGGTGGAGGGGACAGGAGTGTCCCCAGAGTGCAGACATGGAGACGTGAGACACAGATGTGGGTGGGGATGGGAGCTGTCGTGGGTGTGCAGGCATGGGGACAGGTGGTCCCCCAGGTGCAGACAGCTCCACAGGGATCTGGGGGCTGCAACACTGCCCCATGGCCATGTTGACAGCAGCACCGGGACCAAAGGTCCCTTTTGTGTCGCTGTTATCTTGCCACAGGCATCACGTGGCTGTTTGCTCTGCTGCTTTGAAGATGTCTCTGCCCCCACCCAACTCATGGGGTTTTTACCCCCCACCCCGAGCTGCGGCACGTGTCAGACGTGGACTGCGTCCCGGGCAGCGCCGATGGTGCCGGCACCAAAGCCTGGTCGCCCTCTGCTCCCTGCCCGGGACCGCGGGGGCGGCCAGAGAGGCCACACAGTGACCACAGCCGACCACTGACCACAGTGACCTGACGCACAGGAGAGCCTGGCACCGGAGCTGCCATGCCCCGGGGCAGCCGGGGCTGCGGGACAGCCCGTCCCGCTGCTCAGCCCCGGCTCCAGCTCCGTGTCCCCAGGCTTTGGGGCACAAGACGAAGACACCTCGCAAGCTCCCCCCCTCCGAAAGCTCCGCTGCCCCTGTCGTGTTGGCTGGCGTTCGGTGACCTTTGAGCGCTAGGGTCCGGCAGGCTGATAAAGGCCGGGAGGGCTGTGCCGAGCTGCCCTCGCAGTTTATAAAAGCACTACGCAAGGCACATCCCGCTGTCCGTCTGTCCGGCCGGCCGTCCCCTCGTCCGTGCAGCGGCCGGGCTGAAGATGTTGCGCTGGCTCGGGCGCGCCGCGCGCTGCTGGGGGGCGAGGTGGGCACCGCCGGGGCCGGAGCGGGCACCCCGGGGCGCCCAGCATCCCGCGGCTTGGCAGAGGGCATGGTGAGCATGCACATGGACCGGGGGGGCTGGAGACATAACCAGAGTAGGGCTGGGGAGCTGGCTGAACTCTTAAACCTTGCTGAGGAAGGGGAGCCTCTTCCTCCTCCCTGCAGCACTGCCAGGCACAAGGAGCTACCAGGGATTTGGGGTGCTCCCAGTCTGGGCTGCTCGCCGATGGCATCTCCGCAGGGCCGCCCTCTGTCCCCAAGGCTGCCACGGGATTGTTGTCACTTGCTCTGTCCCACAGCCTCTCCAGTGCTGCTGGGACAGGTGCCTGGCCCAAGGACGTGGGCATCCTGGCCCTGGAAGTGTACTTCCCTGCCCAGTACGTGGATCAGGAGGAGCTGGAGCGGTTTGATGGCGTGGAGGCCGGCAAGTACACACGGGGCCTGGGCCAGAAGCAGATGGGCTTCTGTGCCGCCCATGAGGACATCAACTCCCTGTGCCTGACCGTGGTGCAGCGGCTGGTGGAGCGCGGGCACCTCTCCTGGGACGCCATCGGGCGCCTGGAGGTGGGCACTGAGACCGTCATCGACAAATCCAAGGCCGTCAAGACCGTCCTCATGCAACTTTTCCGTGACTCTGGCAACACTGATGTGGAGGGCATTGACACCAGCAATGCCTGCTATGGGGGCACGGCCTCGCTCTTCAATGCGGCCGCCTGGGTGGAGTCCAGTGCCTGGGATGGTGAGTACAGGCAGGGACCATGCCATGGGGCTGGATGCTGGGTGAGTGTCGTGGGATAGGAGAAGGAGGCAGGACGTGGCCTGAAACCCGAAGATGTTCCAACTGCAGAGGGAGCCGCTGTACCTCCAGGCTCTTGGTCACCCCTGTTTCTTGCCCATCTTGGTGTGACACCTGGCAGCATGAAAATGGGAACACACAAGGGCCTCCATGGGATGGAGGCTCCCACCCGCTGGTGGCCCTGCCAGTCCCTCTGTCCTCCCCCAGGTCGCTACGCCGTGGTGGTGTGTGGGGACATCGCTGTCTACGCCACGGGGAACGCACGGCCCACGGGAGGTGCCGGTGCCATTGCCATGCTGGTGGGACCCAATGCCCCACTGGTGCTGGAGAGAGGTCAGTGTCATGAGACCCTGTGGATGGTGAGCTGATGGGTGCTGTCCCTGGGGGCCATGCATCCATGTCCCAGTCCTGGGCAGAGCTGCTCAGCCAGACCCTGCTGGGTACTTCAGGATGCTGACTAGCCACATCCCTGTGAGCACCACGGAGTGACTCAGGGAGGCTGTTGGATTCCAGGGCTGGCATGGCAGGCATCACCCCTGGGTGTTTGCCACCGGGCTGGGACCTCCTGATTTTCTCTGCGAGCTGTGTCTCCCTGTGCCCCCAGGCCTGCGTGGAACCCACATGGAGCACGCCTACGATTTCTACAAGCCGAATCTGTCCTCTGAGTACCCGGTGGTGGACGGGCAGCTCTCCATCCAGTGCTACCTGCGGGCGCTGGACCGCTGCTACGCTGTGTACCGACGGAAGGCACAGACCCAGTGGCAGCAGGGTGAGTGGCAGCACCCCTGAGGTGCCCACCGCAGCCCCCCAGATACTAATGGCCCCGTGTTGCCTCCCAGCTGGCATCCAGAGGCCCTTCACCCTTGATGACTTCAAGTACATCATCTTCCACTCGCCCTTCTGCAAGCTGGTGCAGAAGTCAGTGGGGCGGCTGCTGCTGAATGACTTCTTGGCCTCCCCCAACCCCAACACAGCCTCTGGCCTCTACAAGGGGCTGCAGTCCTTCCGGTGGGTCCCTGTGCTGCATCCCCATCCCTCAGCCCAGCCAGGGATCTGCTGGTCTGGGGTTCCAGCTGGTCTCTCTCTGGACAGCGGTGTGAAGCTGGAGGACACCTACACCAGCAAGGAGGTGGAGAAGGCATTCCAGGCAGCCAGCCAGGACATCTTCAACCAGAAGACCAAGCCCTCCCTGCTCCTCTCCTCCCGCAATGGCAACATGTACACACCATCCATGTATGGCTGCCTGGCCTCCCTCCTGTCGCAGTGAGTTCCCCAAAATGCTGGCTTGGGGAGAGAGAGGAGGTAATTTTGGGGAGGGCACTCCGTGATTGGGTAGGGGGGCAGAACTCATCTCCCAGTCCTCATCTCCCCCTGCCTCAATAGCACCTGACCCTTTCATTGCACACAACCCCCAGTGTGGATGCATCCTGCTCCAGGCCATTTCCCTGCCAGACTTTTCATCCCAGCTTGCTGGAGCTGGGCCAGTGCATAAAGCCTTTCTGTCATCACCAGGAGGATGAAAACTCCTGTTGTCATGCCCAGTAGAATGAGTGATCCCATGGGAAAGGACTCATGGGAACAGACAGGCTCTGAGGGGAACAAAAGCCTTGTCCTGGGGCTCCCTGGCACCATCACACTCCAGGGCTACACTCCCTCAGGAATGTGGCCCCAAGGATCTGTCTGCCTACAAAGGAGGCAGCCTCCTACACTGCCCCTACAGCCCTGTATCCCCATCTGCCCCTCAGCCCAAATGTCCCGTAACCCTCTCACCTCTTACTTCAGGTGCTCAGCACAGGACCTGGCTGGCTCCCGGATCGGTGCCTTCTCCTATGGCTCGGGTCTGGCCGCCAGCATGTTCTCCTTCCGTGTCTCGCAGGATGCAGCCCCAGGTGAGCCCCAGGGGAGAGAGGGACTAGGAAGGGAGGGCAGCATGGGGCTGTCATTGGTGCCATCTGACGTGCCGGGTGCCCATTGCCAGGCTCACCCTTGGACAAGCTGGTCTCCAGCCTGGCTGACCTGCCTGCTCGCCTGGATGCCCGCAAGCGCGTGGCCCCACAGGACTTCGCCGAGATCATGAAGCGACGGGAGGAAACCCATCACTTGGGTGAGTGGGGCTGGGGGGATGTGACCCTGCCCTGTGGGGACCCCACAACACCCCTGAGCATCACTGCCCTCTCCCTGCAGCCGACCATGCTCCCCACGGCTCCCAGGCGGATCTCTTCCCCGGAACCTGGTACCTGACACGGGTGGATTCCAAGTACCGCCGCGAATATGCCAGGAAGCCCATCTAGAGTGGGATCACCAGAGTGGTGAGCCCTGGGGAGGAGGATGCTCTCTTTCCCACTGTCATCCCTGTTCATTCCTCACATCTGGGGCTGGCCTGTGTGGGGAAGTTCCCTTTGTATGGGTGGGGAATGGCCAGCAGTGACTCTGGCCCCAGAGCTGTTGGAGGTGGCAGCGTCTTCTGCAAACATCTGGGCAGCGCAGGGGAATAAAGGTGCGGATGGGAGGGGGCAGCAGCCCAGCTCTGGCTCCTGGTCTTGAATGGTCCCCTCCCACCCCAGGTCTCTCCCAGTTAACAACTATCAGTCTGGATCACAGCTGTTTATGGGATTTATCCCATGGGCACCTGCCCTGTTAGACATGGGAGTATGCCCTGACATTCTGGGGGAATCAAGTCAGCCCCAGCCTCTCAGTCTCCAGTTTATGGGGGCAAGATGGCATTTTCCCCATGATGTCATTAAATTGAAACATCCTTACGCCAAAACCCATCGGCAGGAGGGCACAGTGGCTCACGGGAGGGTTCATGCCCCTTGCAGTGCTGCTCTCTGGGCCATGTCCCATCATGGGACTGTGGTCAGACAGGACCTTGGCAGCCACAGAAACCTTTGCACCCTTCAGCAAACAGCAGCAGGGCCAGGGAGCAGCAAGGGCAGGAGGGAGGGGGTTTGGGGTTGAGGACAAAGGACTGTACAGACAAGGCACCACATGCTCTCTTCTAGGCCTTTTATTGAACATGGGGCCACCCCAAACCCAGTGTGGGGGTCAGGGATGGCCATGTGCAATGCTTCCCCAGCTGGGGGAGGGTCCAGATGCTGCGGACATGGGCAGAGTCCTTGTCGGCAGTCGGGGTCTACAGCAGGTGGAGCTGGAAGAGTTCCGTGACATGTGGCTTTAGCTCGCCAAGGTTGGACAGGGGGCCTGAGAGCCCCACGACACTCCACTGCTCCCCTGCCACCGTGCTGGAGCTGTGGTAGGACAGGAGCTGGCCTCCTGCCTTGCTCAGCAGCCCTGGAGAGGAGGACAGGAATTAGGGACCACAGGCTGCCCCACAGCCCCAGCACCCACCAGGGAGCTGAGCCTTTGCTCACCCCAACCCCCTGCTCAGAGGTCCATGATGCCATTTCTTCCTCCCCGCCAAGTCCTTTGCTCAAAATCACACAACCCCCTGCCCAAAACCCCCAACCATCCATCCATCCATCCATCCATCCATCCATCCATCCATCCATCCATCCATCCATCCATCCATCCATCCATCCATCCATCCATCCTCTGCTGCAGCAGGGGCTCAGCTCTAGGTTGGATGTGGGGGTTCCCCAGGCTGTCCCTGCAGCTCAGGGCTGGCACAGGGACTCACCGGTCAGTGTGGCCAGAGCACTGGTATCAGAGGCTTTGGCTCTGTAGATGAGAAGAGGGCCAGACAGCGGGGCTGGCTGCTTGAAGGTGGCCCCGTTGATCTGCTGCAGGACTGGGGTGCTGCCCTGCACTGTCCCTGTCACCTGGTGTGGGGTGCCCTGCAGGGACACCTGCACAAGACCAGTGCTGCTGTCGGAGTCAGGGGCCACATCACTGTGGGTGGTTGTGACCTGCCAGAGAGACACGGCCACTCAGTGCCCAGGTCCTGTGTGTGGCTGGGGCCAGGAAGGGATGTCCTTGGAAGCTTCCCAGGGAACACCCAGCCTCAGTGCTGCATTAGCAGCCCAGTAGGGTGTCCCCAGGCTCATGCTGCTTGGTGGAGAAGGCGCACCGGGCTGGGGTGCAGAGCCTGGGTGTCCACGCACCTTCAGCCCAGCCTCCTGGGCCAGCAGTGTGGCATTCACCAGGGTCACCTCCTTCTGTGTTCCTCCAGCCAGCATACCCGCGGCCACAGCAGGTGTCAGGTAGCTCCCAGCCTCCTTCAGGGGTGACCCTGGGGTGCAGGGAGGAGGTGTGCATGAGCCAGCAGCAGAGAGGTCAGGCCCGCAGTGGAGTGGCCAGTCTGGGGCTGGTCCTTCCACCCACCCAATCCATCCCTGCACACTCTAGGGCTCCAATCCCACTGTTAACCACTTTCCTATCTATGTGTTCTCCTGCCTGCCCATTGTGGTCCCCACACCCAGGCTCACCTAGGGTGCAGACCTGCACGCTGCCCTGCACTTGCTTGCCCGCCATGCACAGCACCGTGCCCAGGGCCCTGGCCAGGGTGATCCAGGGCTTGGTCTGGGGTGCAAAAGCCTTGCTGAGAGCCTGCCCATTGACCTGCAGGAGAGAGTGAGTGGTGAGAGCCTGCCAGGGATCCCTCATGGAGCATTGTTCCCAATGCACCCATGGGTTGCAGCTGGGGTAACTGAGGCACAGAGGTCAGGTGCTGCAGGGGGACTCACTATGCCAGTCAGGCCCTTCCCCATGGCCATGTCCACGATCTGCATGGCGATTTCCTTGCCACAGCGGCTCTGTGCCTCCCGTGTGCTGGCGCCCAGGTGTGGGCAGGAGATGACGTTGGGGTGGTTCACCAGGTCACGGTCCTTTGGGGGCTCCTGCAGACACAGTTCCATCCTGCCATCAGCTCCCAGAACCTACCTGGGAGCTCGGAGCAGGGGGCATTTACCCCACCTTCTTTGCAAGGAGAGAAGCTGAGGGCTGTTCCTGGTCCCAGCCCCACAGGGTTTGCTAGGCTGCCCTGCCCTGGTTTGGGCAAAATTAAGGTGGTGCTGAGAGAAAGCCAAGCTTGGGGGGGGCGGTCCCCACAGCCCACTCACCTGTGTGAAGACATCGAGGGCGGCCCCACCACACTGCCCCGACTGCAGCGCCCGCAGCAGCGCGCCTTCATCCACGATGCCACCGCGGGCACAGTTCACCACCTGCACGCCACGGCGGCACTTGGCAAAGGTGCTGTCGTTCAGGAGCCCTGCAGAAGGAGAGCTGTGAGCAGAAGCGGGCTGCCCCAGCTCTCCCAAAACCTCCCTGTGATCGTGCCCACTCCATACCCGTGGTGGAGGGCAGCAGCGGTGTGTGCACCGTGATGAAGTCACAGCGGGGCCAGATCTGCTCCAGTGGCAGCTGCTCCACACCAAAGGTGGCTGAGACATCGGGAGTGATGATGGGATCGTAGCCTATGGTCTGAGGCAGAGCGGGCACTCACTCTTACAGCCTGGCACAGCAGCTCTGGCCAGCTCAGGAAGGTGTATGCTCCCCATCATTCCTCCCTGCCCTGTCTCCTCACCTTCATGCCAAAAGCCTGCATGCGAGTGGCCACCTCCCTGCCGATGCGTCCCAGCCCCAGCACGGCCAGCGTCTTCCCATTCAGCTCCATGCCCATGTACTGGGGAGTACAGGGAGAGTGAGCGAGCACACCCCACATGGACACCCCTCACCCAGAGGTGCTTCACCTGCCTCCTACCTTCTTACGGTCCCACTTGCCCTCCTTCATGGAGGCAGCTGCCTGCGGGATCTGCCTAAAAAGGAGGCTGTGGTAAGTGCAGGGCAGGGGTCTGTAGGGCACACCTGCCTGCATCCTGCCTTGTGCTCACCTGGCTAGGCACAGGATCATCCCACAGGTGAGCTCGGCGGCGCTGAGGCTGTTCCCAGTGGGTGTGCTGGGGATGGAGAGTGGTGTCACTGGTGTGTGTCCCCCGGGCTGACAGGGATCTGTGCCCCGTGAGGATGGAGACACACAGGGTGGTGCCAAGGGTGCCATGGCTGGGGACGGCACCCTATTGAAGCCTCCCCGGCCTCCCCAGGATCACAGGCACGGATGTCCCCACACTCCTGCTCTTACTTCATGACCAGGACGCCCTTCCTGGTGGCTGCCTCCACGTCCACATTGTCCACGCCGGTGCCAGCTCTGCCCACCACTTGCAGCCTCTCTGCCGCCTCCAGCACCTCGGCCGTGACTTTGGTGGCCGAGCGGACGATGAGCCCATCGCAGTCCTGAGGGGTGACAGACATGGCAAATGGGACCAGGGTCGGGGCCGGTGGCCCCGGGTGGGTCACGGGACGGGGACAGCCGCTGCCGGGGTCCGGGATCTGCCGTGCGAAACCGGCCGGGCTCTTGCATCAGACGGGAGGCGGGGACCGGTCCAAGAGGTCCGCTGCTACCCGGGACCGCCGGCTGCAGCTGTGCCCACCCACCCACTCACCCACCCACGCGTGGGTGCAGTCCTGCCTCACCCGGATCTCCCGCAGCAGCTCCTCCTTGCTCAGCCCGGGCTTCTCCTGCACCCGGAGCCCGCCGGCCTGCAGGATCTCCCGGCAGCAGGGGTCCAGGCTTTCGCTGATCAGCACTTTCTGCAGCTTGCCCAGTGCCATGGCGGGAGCGGGTCCGACGGGACGGGGAAGGACGGGACGGGACGGAGGTGCCGGCTCTCCCCGCACACCGCCGAGAGGCTGCTGCTGCCCCTCCGCCGCGCTAAAAGAGCTGCGAGCGGTGAACGTTTTTCGGGCTCATTGGGTCCCGTCTCCATAATCCCACCTCCTTCCCTTTCCCTCTCCGCCCCAGCCCGCCCGGTCCCACCCTCATCCCCCCCGCCCCCCAGGGGGAGGGAGTGAGGAGGCGGGGGGTGCGGGGCCAGGGCTGGGCCGGGCCGGGCCCCCCAGCAGCCCCAGAGAAAAGGAATGGGTGCCCCGCCAGGACCCTGTGGGTCGGGTAACCACGAAAACCGGGGCCAGCGTGTCCTCGCGAAAACCTTGCGCACCGCGTCCGTACCTCAGTTTCTCCGACCCGCATATGACAGCTCAATAAGGCAGGAGGGGGACGGCAGTGGCAGCCACGATGGCGCGGGTAGCTCCCCACAAAGCTGGCGGTGCCGCTGGCAGGGAGCAGCCCAGCCCATGGCGAATCCAGACATGCCCTCCCCAGCTCGCACAGGAATGGGGGTTCCCCAGACCCCACAGCTCAGAAGTGAGGCGGTGCCGTGGCCCCTGCACACCCCCGACTTTGTGCCTGCTGTTGAGCAATGCCCCTGATAAGGGGCCGGGGACACGAGGCCAGCCCTGGCCACTGGCTCCCAATGCCGTGGAGTGCATGGGAGCCACCCAGAAAACGCCCTCCATGGGGCAAGAGCCAGGTGGTGGGTCCGGTGACCTCGCAGTGGGAAGTGCTGGCCCTGAGACACGATGGTGAGGGGTCCGTGAGACCGGGCATGTGGATGGCAAGGGATGTGGCCAGATCTTCACAGGGCACCTGCACCAGACATACTCCAGATGCTGCCCACGGGGAGCAAGGTCTGGCCCTTCCTGCCGTCACTTTCCACACATGGGGAGTGGGCAGAACCTACCCAGTGCTGCCAAGCCAGGTCCTAATGGGATTGGGCCCTTCCCCAGGCTCTGCGTGCTCCGGGCAGAAGGTCTGGACCAAACTGCCCTGTGTGAGAGCTGGGTGGCCCTGGAGGCTGTTTAAACCAAGCAGAGGCCAAGTGACGGACCTGTCCTAGCAGACAGAAGGTGGCCAGAATAGGATGACAGTCCTCGCCACAAGCAGCGCCGTCGAGGTGGGAGAGCTCAGCAGTATGCACAGCCTGGCACCCCCTACAGCCAGTGCTAGCCCGCAGCCACGGCCAGGGAACAACCGTGACGCCAGAGCGGGGAAAGTCCAGGGCGGCCGGCACGGGCTGAGGGATGCGGTCAAGGGCAGCGGCTGGTAAAACCTGCAGCGATCCCGAAGCGGCCCCTCGGCAGGGAACGGTGACCCGGGGACCGCGACAGGGCTCCCTCGCCACGGCCTCCCGCGTGGCTGGGGGCACCCGCACTGCGGGACCTGCTGTGGCCGGGACACGGCCCGCGGCCCCGCAGCCCTGGCACAGCCGGGCGCCAGCCCCGGCATCTCTTTTAGCCATTAGGACCTTGCTCCAGGTGCTCGGAGGACACACCAGGACCTGCCATCCCGGTGCCCTGCTCCCCGTGCCGGCACCGCCCGGGCTTGCCCGGGGCCTCGGTGGCTGCTCTCCCGCGCCCGTGGCATGTTTGTGCGGAGGACACGAGTAGTCAAGCCATCGCTGCCAGCGCATTTGCCGGCTTTTCCCGGCCAGCTGGTGCCCTCTCCTGGGGATTGTGGCCAGAGGCACAGCCCCACGGCACCCCGGGCCTCGCCGCCGGCCTGCTGGGACAATGGGAGTGCTGGTGGGGTGGCTGTGCCAGCAGGCATGTCCCCCCACTCCTTGGCCCCCAAGAGAGCCAGATGGAGGGCACCCAAAGGTGGCAGGGCCAGCGGGATGGGTGCTGGGGGACTGGGGCTGTGGTGCCTAATGAGTCACAATGGGGATCAAGTGGGGAGGGTATGGGGGCACAGCACCCCTCTGCTGACCCCATTTGTACCAGATGTTGCATTTAAAGTAAGAAATTTGACAGAAAATAAACCCACCTGTGTTCCAGCTGGTTTTCACAGATCAGAGGGCTGGGGATAGCTGAGCTGAACTTCTGAGTATAACCAATTTGGTGCTATAGGTCTGGTCGTGTTCAGTAGGAAATTCCACGAGTGAAGCTTCACAGATAGGGCAGGTTATTAATTCAACACCATAGGTTTGGTTACATTCCATAAAAACTTCCATAGTCACAGACCCATGAATAGTGCAGTAGATGGAAGCAGCAGAAATGCAGATACAGAATTGCTGTTGATAAACACACCAGTTGCAGTAGTTTTAACAGTAACAATAATGTTGTGTAATGATAATAACAATTGTATGCAGAAACTTACCACGAAGGTGTCTCCACTTCGGAGGAGGGAGAGGAGAGTAGCCCATTCTGTCTTCATGGTATTTTTGGGTCTTCCCACTAAGCAGGTAAAATTCCTATCCCCCTTATATCCAGCCCAATCTTCTCCCCCTACTCCAGTGTTATGTAGAGCACAACCTAAGTGGAGAGTATGAAGCTATAGACGTGGTACCATTAAGCTTATTAGCATATGCAGGGAGTGTGTGTTAATATTTAAATGGCCCTTAATCAGACAAAGGTTACCTTTTTTTGGCCACTGTGTCCTCCAAATTTCTGGTCATATGACTTTGTTCCATTTGTCAGAGCCAAAGCAGAATCACCCCATCACCACAGGACCTCCTACTTCTTTCTTGCCACCAGCTCTGTGGTTCTCCATCCACACAGGTAACAAAGAGGGTATGGATAGTAACCTTTAGCCCTCGCCTGGCTCCTTGGTCATCATTCCACACAAGGGTCCTGAACAGACTCTGCTGTCTGGTGGCAGGTGGGTGGCCATGGGGGATAGCTGGTTGAAGGACTGTGGCAGGACAGGACAGAGGAGAATGGGGCCAAGCAACAGGAAATTATGGGGAGGGTGCCTGCAGAAAGAATGGGGCCGGGGGAGGAGTCAGGGGCAGTGCTGGTATTGGGGTGTCAAGCAGATAAAGGAGTTAGGGGTGTCACAGAGGACTGGGGTTATTGGAGCCGGGATGGGGAGTGCCAAAGAAGAGGAAAGGGATGGGGGAGATTGGGGGTGTTTGGTTGGGATGGTGGGTGTTCAAGGGGATTTATGGGGATCAAGGGCTATAGGAATGTGCCAGTGGAGGACTGGGAAGTCATGGACAATTAGAAAGCAGTTTCTAATTTCTGAGGGTGTTGAGGGACTGGAACAGTACCCAGGGATTCAATGGGGCTCTGGGGTGGCAGAGGAGATTTGGGTGTCACGTTGGGATGGAGGCATGAAAGGACAACTGGGCAAGTAACTGGGGTGTCAGGATGGATGTTTGAGGGTGCCATGGAGGATCTTGGCTAATTGAGTGTCTTTTGGGGAGACTGTGAAGTTGGAAGGATTGAGAGGGGAGAGGAAGGAATCATGGATTGTTTCTGTGGGACTGAAGTGTGAGGAAGGACTGGGGCTCAGTCCAGAGGGACTGGGTGGAGTGGGGAATAGGGGCGGGAGTGTGGCTGTGTCGGCCAGGACAGGATGGTGGCTGTGTGGGGGGCGGCTGGAGAGATTAAGGGTGGATGGACAGAGGGATCAGGGAGAGAGCAGAGGAAGGGAGGAAGGATGGATGGATGGATGGATGATGGATGGATGCGGGGTCAGGAAGGAAGGAGGGATGCCGGGAGGCAGGAAAAGATGAAGGATGGAGGCCGGGAGAAGGAGGAGGAGGAGGGGAAGCAAAAGCGGGGGGGGGCGGCCGGTGCCGCAGAGCCGCCTCCCCGGCGCACGCCGGGCTGGCTCGGCAGCGTCTGCGGGGACCCGGCGGCCAGGCCCGGTGCCCCCGGTGGCCGGCCCGGTGCTGGCCCGGTGCCACCCGGTCCGGTGCGACGGAGCCCGGCGGAGCAGGATGCGAGCCCCGAGGCGGAGGTGATGAGCGTGTCCGTGCGCGCGTGTGACATCCGCGGGTGCGCTTGTCCGGGGTGATGCGGGTCGGGATGTCCGTGTGTCCCGGGCACGCGAGGGGCCGCGTGTGCCCACGCTGGGCTGTGATGATGCCGCGACAGGTTGAGGCCCAGGTACCCCCTAGCATCGGCGCCGCCGGGATGCGGCTGGGATGCGGGCGGGATCAGAATGCGCTCCCTCGGGGAGGTGCAGCGCCGGACGTCCCCTCTCCCAAGCCCCATTCCCTTGGGCCGTGGGTGTCCCTTCCTGCTGCTGGGGCCCCGTGAGTTGGGGCTGGTGGAGGGGCTTTGGGACTCCGGGTGGGTGGCTCCCTGGGCCCTGCACCAGGCAAGCCCAAGAGAACTCGGGAGCCACTCGTATGCATGAAAGGGACCAGGAGTCCCTTGTCCAGCACCGGGGGCACACTGGTGTTCGCTGCCCTGTGCCGTGGAGCCCTGTGGGTGTCAGGGCAATGTGTGTGTGCCAGATGAGAGGGCAGGAGCTGTCGGGTGCTGTAGGATCCTGGGCTGGTGCCTGCACCATCACTAAGGTCTCCTCGGTGCGTTGGGCATGTGAGGTTTGCTGGGAGGTGCTGAGCCAAGCACGGCCCTGAAGGAAGAGGTTCAGGGCGCTGGTGTTGGTGCGGGGAGCTTGGCTTGCCCCATCTCCCCTGCCCCGTTTTCATCGTCCGTGCTCTTCCCCTACCTGCGCCCATGGCCGGTTCCGCGCTGAGCCGCCGGCCTGGCCGCTTGTGCCGGCACCTCTCCGGGGCTGCCGGGCCCCGGGAGCTGTGCCGGCTGCCACGCCTGCCGTGCCGCCCAGCCCAGCTCCCCCCGGCCTGCCATGCTCAATGAAGACCTTGTTGCCGTGCCCCGTGTGCGGGTCGGTGGGTGGCCGTGCCGTGCGCTCCGTGCTCTGCTCGGCTGTCGGGCCGCCGCCGTGTTCGGGGACGGCTGTCCCCGCTCCGCCTCCTCCGTGGTGGCACTCCGCCCCTGCTGAGACATTTGTGCCAACGAGTCAGCGGGGAGCTGGGATGTGCCACGCTCGGCATCTGAGCTGCCACACTCTCCCTGGCCTTGCCTGGCCCTTGCCACAACCCCTCTGCCAGCCTGGAGCCACTGGCACACAGTGGCTGCCGCTGAGCACGGGGCTGGGGCCTGCCGTCCATCCCTCTGTCCATCTGTCTTCCTGCAGGAGGTGATCCAGCAGCAGAAGGAGGTGAGTTGCTGTTGCTGGGTTCTAGTGCCCTGTGCTTTGGATGCTTTCCCCATGGGCAGCAGCCACTCTCACACAGCCAATGTGCCCTGGCCCTGGCTGCCAGCACTTCGTTGTCCCTTCTCCCTGATGGCACCTCGGGGTGCTAGTGCTGGCAAGTGGCTGCAGTGGCCCTGGTGTGATGCCATGGAGATGCTGTGAGTCAGGGAGTGCTCTGAGTCAGGGCCTCGTGGTGCCTCTCGTGCCAGGGCTTGGAGGTACGTGGGGCTGGGTGGGCAGTGCTGCCCGGTGAGTGGGGGCCCCAGGGCTGAGCCCCCCTCATTCTGTGCTCTGCCGGCAGCTCTGCTCCGTGCTCCAGGCTGGCATGAAAGGGCTCTTGTCCTCCTGCAGCCCCAGCAGCACTGCAGTGGCCTCCCCTTCACAGCAAACAAATTCCCAGTGTTGGGCACAGGGGCAGGGAGGGGGGAGCCCCCACTCAGCCCAACCAGCCATGGCAGAGCCCTGGGCTCCTGCTGGCCCAGCATTCCCATGGCCAGGCATGGGGCTGCGACTGTGGCTGTGTAGGGGTGCTGGCTGGGCAGCTGGACTCTGGGAAAGCGGGTGCTTGGCTCATTCTGCTCACAGGCAGCCACTGCTCTGGGCTGGCCCCACCTCAGGGTGGCCCTGAGCAGCAATACTTTGTTTCCCAGGCATAAGGTTATTTTTGGGTTCTTAATACCACTGCCAGGTCCCAGTCTGAAGCATTGTAACTAGCACAAGATGGCCTGATATCAGTCAGTCGGGTATTCCCCCAAATATTCTCACTCTGTCTTTTCCTTTGCTCTTTCCTTATCTGTTCTGCTTGTGTCACTGCCCCACCAGGGACAGCAAGCTCTTCTCGAGATAGGAATATCTTGTTCCAGTGTCATTGAAAGAGTGGCAGCTAATGTCTAGTCTTTTTTCTAGCTCTTCCAGCCCATTTTGACACAGATTAAAAAAGGAACCATGTACACTGAACTCCCATTCCCCATAAAGATATACGGTATATATTTATGGTATATGGTACCATAGGTATATTTGTATCAAGCTGATGGAACAACCTCAGTTCTCTTAATAATAATTCTAAAGTTCCCAGAACTTGCTGTCACTCCTTTATGTTAGGTAGATTCTGTCCGTGTGCTGTTTTTTCTGGGGTCTGCAGGAGTACAGAAGTGGCCTGGGGTCTGCAGGAGTACAGAAGCGGCTTCTTTAATCCAGTAGACTCACAGGAACTTACCTCCTACTTGGGCCCCCTGATGGTGGGGTGTAGGACTGCTCAAGGCTCACGTTTTTCCTTGTGGGGAAAACCACCACAGGCTATTCTCCAACCAAATTCATTAGAAGGATGGAGCCCTCTATGAGGGAATTTGAGAGAATTCTCTCTATGAGACAATTTGGTTTGTTCAGCCTGGAAAAGAGAAGGCTTCAGGGACACCTCACTGTGGCCTTCCAGTACCTGAAGGGAGCCCACAAGAAAGATGGAGGGAGACTTTTTACAAGAGCATGTAGTGACAGGACAAGGAGGAATGGCTTTAAACTGACAGGGGTTAGGTTTGGATTGGATAGTAGGAAAAAATTCTTTACTGTGAGGGTGATGAGACCTGGCCCAGGAAGCCCAGAGAAGCTGTAGATATCCCATTGCCAGAAGTGTTCAAGGTCAGGCTCGATGGGGCCCTGAGCAACCTTGGCTAGTGAAAGGTGATGAGACCTGGCCCAGGAAGCCCAGAGAAGCTGTAGATAGCCCATTGCCAGAAGTGTTCAAGGTCAGCCTCGATGGGGCCCTGAGCAACCTTGGCTAGTGAAAGGTGTCACTGCCCATGGCAGGGGGCTTGGTATGAGATGAACTTTAAGATTCCGTCCAAACTAGGCCATTCTGGGATGATTTGATGATGATGATGATATAATTGATCTACTGATATATTGTAACCTTTGGTGGGGCATGATTTTGGCTAAGACTTTGCCAAGGCTTTAGAAGCAATAAGTGGGAGAGTGTTTATATCCCTGGAGCAGCCTATTAAAATATGCTGCACTCCTTCCCAGGTGAAGGTGAATGAAGCCTTGTGTTCCTGGAGTAGAATCACAAAAAACATGTATTTTTCATCCAGGGTTGCTATCCATGAGTGGGGCACTCCCTGAAGTTGAGTTACCAGTTCCTCGATATTTGGCACAGCAGTGGTTAAAGGTGCAGTATTGGCATTGACATCTTTCTTTTCTCCAAATCTGGTCCCACCTTGCCTATGTGCCAGTAATCAACACGTAATTGCCATCCCTGTTCCAGTTTTTTAGCCAAACCGGTGAATTACATGGAGTGAAAGTTTGGCGAATTATCAATCGGTGAATTATATGGGGAGTGGGCTCTGGAGCTGATTTGTCTTTTTTCCAAATCAGCTGTAACTTCAGGAGCTCAATTCCACGCTGCAGCAGAGAATTGTGTTGTGGTACATCAGCAGCTTTTGAATGAGGGAGGGTAAGCACCGTGTGGGATGAATGCACTGTGGTATCTGGATTTCTTTTAGGGTCAGGGTTGAGCGGGAGGACCAAACATTGCTCTGCATCAGCTGCCAGGTTTGGCTGCTCAGAACAGTGAAACCCAAAATGTTTTCATTGTGATCTTTTGCTGCAAAGTGAGGGGAGGACATGTGCTTATCTCCTGGGAGCCATAGATTAGCCTTGGTGGTTTGGCACGTAGCACTTGCTCTGTTCACTCCAGTGATTTCAACTCTGTCCAGTTTTTCAGTGTCCTGCTGTGTTAATACTGGAATTTGTGTTCCCTTATCTATTAGAAATGTCATTAATAGTTGAGGAGGCCCACCTGGAATCAATGTGTGGGCTGTTATTATGTATGCACTGATAAGATTCCACCTGCTGAATTTCAGTCCAGCTTGGCTGATGGCCACAGCACTTTTCAAACTGAATCAGATTGAATGGGATTGTTTTTCAGCTATGATTTCCCACTCTTCACCAAGGTTCAGTTGTTTCTTCTGTTTCTATAATGCATCTGGCTTCATACTCAGGGGGATTTGAAGGAGACAAAGAATCATCTTCCCCCAGTTTTCTGTCATTTGGCTCACCCCATATGTCTCCATCCTGTTCCTCAGGGAATATTAGTTTTCTGATTTGTATGATGTCAGGGGGATCAGGAGCTCACACAAGCATCATCTCTACCTTTTCTTCCAATTTTTTTCTCCTTCTCTTCCTCTAAGTGTTTCTGCAGTTGCTTTTCCCTATTTTCAGCTGTGGCCAAATGCATTTTAAGTTGCTCCTTTTCTGGTTTCAAAGCAGTATATTCTACATCTGCCATTTTTTAGGAGAGAGGGTGCTCTGATTTCCTTTTGCACACAAGGTCAGTGAGCCCATAATACTGTACCAACAATTGCTTTATTGTTGTTTTTCAAAAAATTTTGGGCCCACTCTGTTCCCTCTCAGGATGGTGCACACTTGTGTTAACCCAAGTAATAATAACAGTGATATCCAGAAACTTAGCAAGGTGTCCCTGGCGTGGGACAAGGGAGAGAAGGGTAGCCCATTGACTGTCTCCAAGGTATTTTTGGTATATTTCACTTAACCAGGTGAAATTTTTATCCTCCTTATGTACAGCCCAATCTTATCCCACTCCTCCTATGTTACATATGGTATGATCTAGAGTTGAGTAACACAATCATATATGTGGCAGCATGTACTTCATTAAGCTTATTTGCCTGTGCAGTGGTGTGTGTTTCATTATTTAAATAATCCTTAATCAGGAAAAAATTACTTTTTTGGCCCTGGCATCCTTCACAGTTCCAGTCACAGGACTTTAGTACGCTCTGTGCAGTTTTTCAGAGCCAAAGCAGGACGGTCCTATCTCACAGGACCTCCTCCTTTGCCCAGCTTATCGTTTCTTTCTGTCAACTATGCACATCTCCACCTGCAAAGTTAACAGTGTAGGCTGTAGATGGTAAGCCTTAGCCCTTGCTTGGCTCCTTGGTCATCAGCCCACAGCATCCCCAGGATTTGGGCTATTGTACTGTCTCTATGGGTATTCTGCCTCTGGACATTGTGTCTTCTTGTGCATCAAGTGTTTGGTTGTGAGCCCTCCTTGCTTGTTGTGCCTCTGGGTATTACCCTTCTGGGTGTCAAGCCTTGCATATTCTGTCACTGGTTAATGTGCCTTTTTGGGTATTTTGCCTCCAGGGATATCATGCCTTAGGATATCATGCCCCTGGGTGCTATGCTTCCTTCAAGTGTGGTACATCCTTGTACATCCTGAATCTTGGATGTTTTGCCTCTGGGTGTCACATCCTGGGTACTGGTCCTCCTGGGGTGTCATGCCTCCAGAGGTCACACCTCTGGATATTGTGCCTCTTGATCTCCTCAGGTGTCACACCTCTGGTTATTGGAACTTGGATGCCTTTGCGTTCCACACCTCTGGGTAAGATGCCGGGGCACTGCACCTCTGGGTGCCGTGCCTGCAGGTACAACACCTCTCATTGCTTTGTCTCTGGGTACCATGGTGGTTATGGTGTCTGGCAGGGCAAACAGCCACGCCTCACCAGTGCTGGTGTGTTTAAAGTCATCGTGCCTCAGTTTCCCTCCATGACGGGTTGTTGCTGCAGGGTCTGTGGCACCCTGTGTCTGCCTCTCTTCCTCCCGTCCAGGCTGGCAGTGCTGTCCCCTGCTGCAAGGTGCTGGTGTGGTGTGCAAGGCTCTGGGGACGTGGTCCCGGGGCCCCTACTATGGCTTGTGCCACAGGAACATGCTGGCCCTCCTTGGCTGCTGGGGCCCAGCCTCGTGCATGTGGGCAGGGCACTGTGCCCACACTGATGCTGGGGCAAGTGCCCACCTCCCTGCTCATGGGAAAAACCTGTCAGGCTGAGATTAGAAAATAAACATTCCGATTTCTTTAAAAGGAGAAAAATCCCCAACAATCCAGGGTTCTTTTTTTATTTGTTAGGTTTCTCTTTCTTTCTTTTAAATAACGAAATGACTCACACTTCTGAGCTGAAAATAAACCCGATTATGAGCTGGTGAGCCATGACAGCACAGAGGCACAGGGTCCCTCTGAGAGCAGCCAGGGCCACCCCTGCCTCGTGCCCCCAGATCCTCCCCGGGGGGCTGTGGGGGTCTGCTCTGGGGGCTCAGGTGGCCCTGACAGGGCTGCTAATGGAGCTAAAGTGCTGCTGAGGGGACACTGCCATCTGCACAGCCCCCAGGGCCTCGTGTCTTTGCACTCAGAGCCTCTGCCCAGCGGCTGTGGGGACACACACATGTGTCCCCACGTGTGCACAGACACCAGTGGCACCTCCATCACTCTCCCCGGTCCCTCTGGCACAGCACGGGGTGGCACAGGGGGGGCCCGGCCTGGACAGGCCATGTCCTGTGCGTGACATGGCTGTGTGCTGCTCTCCACAGGGACCTCTGCAGCGGTGACACTGTGCCAGCCGCGGTCCCCGGAGCCAGACACATGGCGGGTAAGGCACCACAAGAGCCCCCGGTACCCTGCATGACCCGTTCCCGTGCTCTGCTTTGCCCCGGGGATGGCCAGTGGCTTTCTGGGCCCCGAGGCATCCCCTTGTTTGTCCTCTCCTCTGAGGCACACGAGGTGTGGAGCAGCCACTTTGCTCGTCTGACTGCTGCTCGTCCTTGCTCCCTGCCAGCTTCCCAAGAAGGGCTGTGGGGTGAAGGTGATGGAGACCCTGTGCCAGCTGAGCCGAGGGGGTCCAGTGGTCCCCCGGGTGCCCAGCTCCAGCCTGACCCCTTGGTGCAGACGTGTCTCCTCCGGGATCTGGAGATGGGTCCCCTCGCCCACACGCAGACCCTGCGGGACTTCGAGCAGGTGAGACCGCGGGGCGCTGGGACCCGCATGGCACCGCCGGGGCCCTCCCGGCACTGCCGGGTGCTTGCAGGATTCCTGCCGGGTCCCCTGGTCACACCAGCGGGGTGGAGGGGCAGGTGGTGGTGGCAGAGGGAGAGGGGGCCGAGCCCGGCCGGGCGCCATGCTCCCCTCACCGCCCTCACGGCTGCGGCGCGTGGGGGCCTCCGGGGCTCGGGTTTCACCAACCCGCTGTCCCCGCTCCAGCGATTCCTCAAATAGCTCTGGGAGGCGGAAAAAAAAGAGGAAAGGGAGAGCAGCGGGGCCAGCGACGGGAGCTGCGGGCGGGCAGGGAGTCCAGGCTGTGTCCCGGCGGCGCCATGTGAGGGGTGCCGGCATGCCCGCCCCATGGAGCGCCGGCCATGGCTAACGGGTACCGCACGCTCTCGCAGCACCTCAATGACCTCAAAAAGGAGAATTTCAGCCTCAAGCTCCGCATCTACTTCCTGGAGGAGCGCGTCCAGCAGAAGGGCGAGGACAGCCGGGACGATGTCTACCGGCGGGTGAGTGCCTGTAGGGGACAGAGTGAGGGGGTTTCCTTTCTTTTCTAGGAGGGAATGGGGTGAGGGGCGTGTAGCCGCGGGGATGCCAGGGAGGGCTTCGGGCACTGGGGCTGGGGGAGCTGCTGTACGGGAGTTTGCTCCTCGTTTCCTTTGACAGGAGCAGGGAGAGGGTTGGTGGGGGGGTGGGTGTCCCCAGCCCCGTGGGGTGCCCGGGGTGGGTGACAGTGCAAGTTTTGCGGGCAGACAGATGGAGTGGGTACACCTCATCCCGGCGCCGACAGGCTAAAATACCACCTGTGGCACTCACTGACAGGAGCACCCAAAGCCCTGCTATGGCGTGGGGGTACCCCATGCCACCTCTTCATTCCTGTGGCCAGTGGGGCTGGGGTGTCCAGGCAAGCGTGAGGGCATTCTACCCACCTCCTTCCTGCTCCATAGAACATTGAGCTGAAGGTGGAGGTGGAGAGCCTGAAGCGGGAGCTGCAGGAGAAGCAACAAGCCCTGGACAACACATGGTGAGTGGGGCTGGCCAAGCCCCTCACCCTGGGGCAGACATGGTGCTCATGCTCCGCCTGTGGTGGCTTTGTGGGCACGGAGACAGGGGGTGTCTGCCTGCACCCTGCCCATAGCAGGCACTAGAGGGGCCTGTAATGGGGCTGGAGTGGTTTGCAATGGGGCTGGGCACCCACAGGTCTCCTGTTACAACCCTAGCGCCAGCCAAAAATAAAGGACAACACCTGTTTGTTGGGGGAGGGCAGTGCTGTGCCCAGGGGACATGGCATGGGTGTCTCACTGTGGGGCACCAGTGGCAGGGGGGCCAGTGGCATAGCAGCTGGCGAGCCCCTGGTTTTGGGAGTGTGTGGGGAATGCTCTGGTGGGTCAGAGCCTAAACATGGCCTGGTGCTGCCAGAGGAGCCGTGTCCCCAGGGCAGGACGTGGGGGGAGCCAGGCTGAGGGCACCTGGAGAGGTACACATCACCCAGCCCAGCTGGTTTGGGGTGGAAGCTGTCACAAAGGCTGTGCTATGCCATGCCGTGCCATGCTGCACACTGCCAAGCCATTCCATGCTGTGCCAGGCCAGGCCATTCCATGGGAGATGCCATACCATAGCAGGCTGTGGCACACCATGCTGTGCCAGGCCATGCCATGGGAGATGCCATACCATAGCAGGCTGTGGCACACCGTGCTGTGCCAGGCCATGCCATGGGAGATGCCGTGCCATAGCAGGCTGTGGCACACTGTGCTATGCCAGGCCATGCCATGCTGTGGGAGATGCCATACCATAGCAGGCTGTGGCACACTGTGCTATGCCAGGCCATGCCATGCTGTGGGAGATGCCATACCACAGCAGGCTGTGGCACACTGTGCTGTGCCAGGCCATGCCATGCTGTGGGAGATGCCGTGCCATAGCAGGCTGTGGCACACCGTGCTGTGCCCAGCAGGGTGGCTGTGGAGAACCAGACGAGCCGCAGCCAGGCCGCGCTCCAGCAGCAGTATGAGGAGCGGCAGCGGGAGTCAGAGCATGTCTATGAGATCCTGGAGAACAAGATCCAGCTCCTGCAGGAGGTGAGTCAAGGGATGGTGGGAGCCAGGGAGGAGCCAGGGTCTGCTGCCTGGGGGCTGACCCTGCTGCCCTGCAGGAGGCCAGGCTGGCACGGAGTGAGGCTGAGCAGGCCACAGCACTGGCCAGAGCTGAGGCGGAGAGATGCCGGGAGCTGACAGGGAAGCTGAAGGAAGCAGCGAGGACAAAGCAGGAGGACAGGAGTGACAATGGCTGCGGCTCCATGGCCCAGAGGTAGGTGCCCAGGACGTCTCCTCTATTCTGCCAGCCTGTGTGTTGTGCCAGTTCTTGGGGACTACCCAGGGACTCGTGATGTGCATGGCTGTGCATATCTGGTGGGGTGCAGGGGTCACCCCAGTGGGGGAGAGCTGGGAGCAGTCCTGAGTCTGCTCTGCTTTGTCCCAGAGATTGATCTCTGTCAGCTGTCCCCAGGGTCCTCCCAGGGCCAACCCAGTCCCTGAGCATCCCATGCCCTTTCGTTGCTTTCAGGAGGATCGAAGAGCTGACCCAAGAGCTGGCTGCCAGCAACCAGCTTGTGGAAATGCTGTCAGCAGAGAAGCATGACCTGCAGCAGTGCCTGGAAGGGTCTCCAGTCATGGAGGGGCAGGTAAGTGGGCACGGGTGGGGAGACCCCAGGGATGAGCACATCCATCTAGGGCTTGGCTGGTTGTTGTCATCCCTGTCCCCTTCTGGGTCTGTGGCCAGGGCTGTGCCATGTTTAGCCTGGCAGGGTTGGCTGATTGCCAGGAGCTGAGAGGAGCAGGCGGGGGGGTCGGAGGACACCGTGTGAGCTGTCAGGGGACAGGCCACCAGCCTGTGCAGTCCTTCTGCGGGTGTTGGTGCTGCTTGCTCCCATCTGCCATTTAAATCCCAAGTCTTAAAATACTCCAGGCGGCCTGACATGGTGCCAGGCAGGATTTCGGGGCTGTGAGAGATCAGAGCGGCATGTTCCTGGCAGCTGCACAGCTCTGGCCATGCTGCATGTTGGAGGCACATTGCTGTCCCAGCAGCCCTGGGCCATCAGTGCGTGAGCTGCCCGTGTGGTGGTCCTGCAGGACCCTGCCGTTTGCCCACCGGGTGGCACGGGCTGCTGTGCAGGTGTTGGTGGCACTGTGCTGCGGGGATGTGCCCACCCACACTGCCTGCTGAGGCTGGGCACTGCGGCAGGCTGGTGCTGGGACATGGCACTGGCGCTGGGGTGGGGGCCTGGCACTAAGACAGGCACTGGGGTGAGGATCCGGCACTGGGACAAAGATCCGGCACTGGGACAGGTGCTGGCATTGGGACAAGGACGTGGCACAGGCACTGGGCTGAGGACCTGGCACCGGGACAAGCACTGGTCTTGGAGCCAAGCACTAGTGTGTGTGTGTGTGTGTGTGTGTGGCTCTGGCACTGAGACTGGACCCCTGCGCTGTCCCGTCGCGATCGATCGCTGTCGTTGTCTCCGTCGCGACACCCACCACGGCCGGTGTGCCTGGGCGTGGCGCGGGCCGCCACTGCGCA
>VXAX01007750.1:1422-65797 GCA_013399835.1 Leptocoma aspasia | reverse complement strand
CCCCTGCGCTGTCCCGTCGCGATCGTTCGCTGTCGTTGTCTCCGTCGCGACACCCCCCACGGCCGGTGTGCCTGGGCGTGGCGCGGGCCGCCACTGCGCATGCGTAATCACGTCGTGGCAACTACATTTCCCGGCAGGCTTTGCGGGCACTGCGCATGCGCGGGAGGCTGGACTTGGCCGCCATCTTGAAATCTGAGCCAGAAGCCGGGCGCTGCCGTGGCAGGAGCATCGTCCGCTCGGAGCGGTGGGGCCGGGGCGGGACGGGCAGGGGCAGCCCGCGGTGAGGGGCAGCCCCGGGCACGGGGGCTGTGAGGAGAGAGGGAGCAGCATCGGGGGCTCGAGCTGAGAGGGGAGGGAGCAGCATCGGAGAGGCGGGGGGGCCAGCCTGGACAAGGAGGCAGCCCAGCTGGGGCTGTGAAGATGTGAAGGAGGTGGTGTAGGGTGGGATGTTTCTGTTGCATCAAGAGTCCAGGCGTGTCACCACCCTAAAAAAGAGGGGATAGGTGTGGTGTGACGTGCCGGCGGGCTCAGGGATTGAGGGAGATGTGCTGACCTCGAGAAGGTCTCCTGAGAGCCCGCAGGAGTAGCTTTGGGTGCCGGGAGGGAGGGAGGATGAAGGAAAACTGCCGGATTTGCGGCCGGGAGCTGTGCGGCAACCAGCGGCGATGGATCTTTCACACGGCGGCCAAGCTGAATCTCCAGGTGCTGCTCTCCCACGTCCTGGGCAGGGAGCTGTGCCGGGATGGCAGGTCCGAGTTCGCTTGCAGCAAGTGTGCCTTCATGCTGGACCGCATCTACAGGTTCGACACCGTCATTGCCCGCATCGAAGCCCTCTCCATTGAGCGCCTGCAGAAGCTCTTGCTGGAGAAGGACCGTCTTAAGTTCTGCATCGCAAGCATGTACCGCAGGAACAATGACGACTCCAGCACAGAGGACAGGGCTGGGGAGGGGACTGTGGACCTTTCCAACCTGCCTGATGCACGGTACGCTGCCCTCCTCCAGGAGGACTTCACTTACTCTGGGTTTGAATATTGGATGGATCAGGAGGAGCATGGCCTGGAGCCGCACAGCTGCCACGGCTCCGCGGGAGCAGGGAGCCGCCCACGGCGCTGCCGGGGCTGTGCTGCCCTGCGTGTGGCTGATGCCGACTATGAAGCCATCTGCAAAGTGCCCCGAAAGGTGGCCAGGAGCATCTCCTGTGGGCTGTCCAGCCGCTGGTCAGCCAGCATTGGCAACGAGGAGTCGTCTGTATGTGATGTGGCTGAGTCCACCAGCTCCAGGGTGGCTGTGGATGGGGACAGCATGGAGGAAGGCACACCTGCATCCTCTGTTGAGTCTCTGGACACCACTGTGGAGGCCAGCCCTCCGCAGCAGAAGGATGAAGATGCAGATAAGGGGGTGAAAGGGAATGGGAAATGCGACGATTTCTCGGATGATCGCATGACCCCAAGCTCTTCACTGAGCGGGAACAGGCTGGAGCTGGCCCTCAATTTGATCAAGACTTTGGACTACAAACCCCTTCAGAGCCCCCGAGGCAGCCGACTACCTATTCCTGTGAAGTCCAGCTTGCCACCTCCCAAGCTCAGCCCTGACTTGGCAGATGGCAGTGCTTCTGCTGGTTTAGCATGTGCTAGTTCTGCCTTCCTGAACACAGACAGAAAATCGTTTTCCAGAGCTCCTTTGGGCCTTCCCCTGGAAATTTCTGAACTGCAGGAGCTGTGGGATGACCTCTATGAGGATTATATGCCGCTGCGGGTACAGGTAGAGGTCACAGTGCCGCCCTTCCATTGAGCATTGTCCTCGTGGGCCAGTGCTGAGCCCACTGGGGATTCTTTTGTGCTGAGATAATGCAGACAGCCACGTGTGACTGATCGGGGGCTAAGAATAGTCAACTCGGTCCTTTTTAGGTGTGCTGCCTCTCTCCTCAGTCATTCTCTTGTCTCCTGTTTCTTCCCGGTGTTCTGGGAAATGAACCATTCCCCCCGCGCAACAGTCCTCCCTGACAATGCAGCCTGCTAGGTGCGTCTGAGCTCTTCTTCCTGCTGAGAAATCACCAGTTTCACTTCATCTTTAAGCTTAAAGTCGGTGTGGCTTTTAGCCACAACCAAAGGGAGTATTTTAAGCTTCTGGGCATGTGTTTTCCAGCGCATGTGTTTTCTTTGTGCCTGAGTAAAGGTGGGAGTGTGAGGAACGCCTGCTTCCAGCCCTGCCTCTGCAGGTCAGGCCTCCAACCTGCCGAACATGCAGAGCCACCCAGCTATCTGTGGCGTGTGCCCTGAGGAAAAGGTGTTTTCCTTGCAGGTGGATTTGTGCCAGAGGGTGACCTTAGCGTTGGTATTCAAGATAATTGGTTTATTTTCTGATCCTTTGAAAAGATCTATCAATTAGTGGCAGGTGTTGCTGAGAGGGGATGAAAGGTCCTGCTTTCGGGATGCTGTTATCTGTCTTGATAGCAGTCCTAGCTCCAGGTTGCCTCTGTTTCGCTGGCTTTAGTGAAATATTCTTTAGTATGCAGTCAAAAAGCTGAACTTGTAACTTCTTTACCACTTTCCGTAATGCATAGAAGGCCTTAGTCAGCTTCTATTCGGGAATATCCGTGTCAGCCTAATTGCATTCCCATTAGCAGCCTTAGTGCTGCCTAATGCTGCAGGTAGCCTGAGGGATTAGGAAAATGCTGGTATATTACTATGGCAACTGAGGCAGTGCTGAATTGCTCTTCCTCTTTAGCCGGCGGCTTGCTGCCCCATCTGCTCGGGCGTTTCCCGGAGCTGTGTGCTTTTTTCCATAAAAGCCTGCTTGAGAAACCATGCTAGGGAGGAACATAGGAAAACTAGTTTTCATCTGGAGCACAAAGGCATCGCGCTGGCAGCTGAAGATGTGAACCAGGGCATCGTGTCATTTGCTGATGATTTTCACTGCTAGGGGTGTGTTTGCAGGAGAAAAATGGGCTTTCTCTGAACAGCCTGGCGTGTTTACATGTTGCCTTTTTGTTGCATATGGCCATCCTCTTCTGGGAGCTGTGTTTTGAGGAGTTTCTCCAGGCTCTGACATCTGACCGGCCCTGACAGGAATTTATCCTGCGGGATTTTTTACTGCCGGTTCCTCGCCGTGACAGCAGCAGCTCCTCAGCGCAGGGTCTGGCTGGAGGGGGAAGGGCTTAATCCTTCGGATGGCTTTAAGAGCAAAAGTGGGGGGGGCAGATGCAGCTAGTAGGCTGACTAGTTCTTGTACAAATTGTTTTTCTTTCGGTTTGTAAAAGCAACACCCTTCCTTTAAGTCAGGTGCTGCTGCTGTCCAGCGATTCCTGTGCATAAATGTGAAAGGAATATCTAGAATGTATAGGACCACAGTTCTCTTACTGCTTTTGCAGTTCTTTAAATTTTTGGAGAATCTGGTGTCAGGGCATGTGACCTTGTAGGTACCGACTTCCCTGGGGTTTTCTTGAAGCGGCAATTCCTCCCCTTCCCCACCACAGCCGCAGGGAACTGGCACCAAAGGGAGCCTTTGTGAGACGCTCCCGTGCGGGAGCCCTCCTGACAGCCAGGCTCTTCCCCACTCTGCTGCGCGATCTGAGCTTGGCAGGCTCCGAGAGTGCCGTGATTATTGTTTTTTAAAGAAGAGTTCTGTTGGGGTGAGTGTGTACTGGGGCTGTGCTGAGGAGAGATTGGCAGTAAAATGCTGATGTTGGAGAAGTCAACATGGCTGCACGGAGGCACGAGGGTGGCAGCTTGGGCTTTGGAGCTTTGGACTCTGGAGCTGTCGCTGCCTTTTCCCTCCCTGCCCTTTCCAGGTTTCTTGCCTTTTTTCTTTTTTTTTTTTTAATGTGAAAACTGAGGAAATGTGTTTTCCTTTTTTCCCCTCTCTGTTTTAATCAACCTTATTTCAAAATAGCTGCTGTGACAGATTCAAGTAGCTCTCCCTGTCTCATCCAAAACCTTCTGGCAGAGAAAATTTGTAATCACCATGACTGTAGTTTTTCACTGAAATCCTAACAGAACATCAGAGTAAAGGGAGGTGCTACTTCTGTCTGTGAGGGGCAGTGCACAGATCTGAGGGAGCGCCCCTGTGCTGCATGGCGTCCCCACAGACAGCATTTCTGTGGCTGCTGAGGATGAGGATTCAGCCTGATAGGGCTAATTGTAACTGACTGTTCTGGCTGTGCTGCACTGCCTGGAGCTGGTGCCCATGTGTGTGCTCCAAAAAGCCCTGCCATGTTTCCACAGCCTCTGTGCTGCACCCCTGCAGCCCTTTCCAGGGCTCCCACCTAGAGCAGGCACCAGTGCAGTCAGTCTTGTGTCGCTGATAATATTCAGGAATACTGAAGGAGCCCTGTGAGGAGTAAAGAGGGTGGCTGGGATGGAGTGCTGCCCTAAGGAGTTAACTCACTGGGTTGGAGACAGCAAAATTGTAAGGAGGGATGACAAGGGATTAGTGTTGTGCTCAGCCAGCCGGCTCTGGCAGGCCACGTGTCACAAAGTAGGCTGTTTACATTCCCAATAAATGGGTATGTGTCATGAAAAAAATCTCAGCTGTGGCACTGAATTTGCTCCTGTTTGAGGAGCTGCAAGGAATTGTACATGGTGTGGGTGCTGGAGCACGGGAAGTGGTGAAGGAGAGCCCAGAAAATCACAAGTTGAGGGGTTCAGACCAGGGCGTGACTGCTAGGTCATTGCAGGAGGGGAGCTGGTGGGAAGGATTGAAGGTTGTAGGCTTGATAAAGACACAGAAGCTCAGCAGAACGTGGGAACCATTTCAGTGCAGGTTTTGAAGCTTTTATAAAATGCCAGCAGGGCACATGGGAAGGAAAGCAGGTTTCAGGGATATGGCTTGGGTGTGGGGAGAAGATCCATCATTAGCCCACAGACAGTGGTTACAGCTCATGGTGCAGCAGTGAGGACAGACAGGGAGCCCAATCAGAGCCTTGGGGCACTAGGGCACTTGTGGCAGATGAGGCAGAGAGCTGCCAGGTGCCAGCCTGCCACCCAGATGAAGGGAGACATGGGCAGAATAATGTCTCAGAGCCAGTTAGAAAAGCACATGGAGCATGTTTAAACCTGTGCTGCAGGGTCTGTGAAGCTGGCCAACAGCTGAAGAGAAGCCAGTGCAAGAGTTGAGCCATTCTCTCATTTTTTACTGTTTTTCTCCTTCCAGAATTTGCAGGATGAACGTCAGCAGCCAGCTCCAGGTAGTGCTGCAGCAGGGGAGCACGTGTCCGATGTGCATGCAGCAGAACTGCAGGGCAAAGTCCAGCACTTGGAAGCTGGCAACAAGGTATTTCTTCATGCAGAGCACATCCACTGCTCCTGAGTCTGATGTGGTTAGTGTCAGAGGGTGCCTCCTGGCCTGGCTGGAGGCAGGTACCTACACCTCTCTCCCAGCAAGGGTGTGTGCTGGTGTGTGATTCTCAGTGCTGTTGTCTGTCAGCTTCAATTAAAAGCATTTGGTTTGGTTTTTTTTTTTTTTCTGCAGCTGTGCTGCATAAATTTTCCATGTTTAACTTTGCAAATCATTATTTTGAAAGAACTCTACACTTGCCTGGTGAGCCTTCCAGGAGCTGGTGAAGAAGAGATGCACAGGGCTGTTTCCCTGTCTCTTGGATTTGCATGGGCTGAGCCTGGTGTAGGAGAGAGGGGCTCCTGGTTTCATTTCTGTTTTTTTTTTTCCAAGCATCAAGGGAGATCAACATAGAGGGGGTCCTGGTTTCATTTCTGTTTAAATACTTGGGAAATAAACATGCATCTGAGTTCTCTTGAGGCAGATCAATATTAACACATGTTGAGAAGGGTATATGTTCTTAATTATGCTCTTGAGCTCTAAGGTAAATCCTCTGGAAAAACAAGTTTAATGTGGAAAAAAAAATTGAGATGGAATATTTATTTAAATCTGGGGATGGCCATAAGGTGCTGCAGCTGCCTGGACTGCAAAGCTTGATGGAAATAGAGACCCAAGGCCCAGTAAATGCAATTAGAAGTGTTTAAACAGGTTAGGGGGAGTGTCTCAGAGAAGAGATAACAGGACAGGTGTGTCAACAAATGAACAACAGGAGGAAATTATGTGGCAGCACCAGCTCCAACTCCAGAAGTTGAGTCCTGAGTAAGTTCATAAGAAGAGGTATATCCAACTTCGAGAATGCCAACAGGCAGCATGTTTAAAAAATGCTAATAAGCACTTGTTTAACCGCACAACATGTGCTGTGTCATGAGCTGTGTGGTGAAAGCAGCAAACTGTCCTGAAGCTGTTTGAGTGGGTGGTGTTCTCTTTAGGGTGAGAGTGTCAAAGGCAAAGGTTTCTCAGGTTGTAAACCAGCCATAGAGACTGGTGAAAGGTTCCCCTTTGCTTTGCAGCCGTGCTGTCAGCATGCTGGCACTGGCCAGGCTCTTTTGTGCTGAAGCCAGAACTTAATGCTAAATGAGCCCCTGATTTGATCAGTGAATGTGTAGCTTCTTCATGCTGATATTTTTCTTTCTGATTTTTGGGAGGATTTTGGGCTGAAGCAGCCCCTTTCTTTTTGAGGAAACAGAAACAAATGATAGAAACTGGGAGGGAGGGCTGTGGGGCAGCCTGAGTGAGACTCTCCTGGAGTATGTGGGAGGCAGTATGATCTGTAAACCCAAGCCTGAAACCTCTGCCCTGCACCTGAGGGAGCAGAAGCTCTGCAATAAGTCCTGTGAAGGGCTACTGTGTTCACTCACTGGTCTCCACCCAGCTCCAGCGGTGTTTACAGACTCTGGAGGGAGCCACGTTGATCTTGCTGTGGTCAACACCAGGGCTGTATGGAGTAAGGAGTGGAGGAATCTTAAGGATGTTTACACAGAGCATTAAGGGGGATTAAATAAACGCAACCTATTTCTGTCTTCAGTTGTTGCAGGAAAAGCTGAATGAATTGAATTTTGAATTAAAATCTGTTCAAGAAACATCACAAAGGCAAGATCGTACTATCCAGAGTCTGAACGAGGCCCTGAAGAGCAAAGAGAGTAAGGTAATAGTTTAGGATGGGCAGGTTGGTGCTCACAAAAACAGGGAACTGTGCTCCAGCCTTGTGGGCAGTGGCTGAAAAGGAATATTTGAGCCACTGCTTGGCATCTTGCATCTCAGTAAATTATTTCTTGCAAAGCCTCTTTTGTGTGGTGCCGAGGTGTCATAATCCAGGCTTGAAGCTTGGTTTGGGAGAGTTTGTGCTTGGTGTGCCACTGACTGGGCTTCCTGTGCTTGGACTCAGACAGAGGAGCTGTACCACATCATCGAAGGGCAGAATGAGACCATGGCCAAGCTGCGGGACATGTTACACAGAAACCATCTGGGGCACCTGCAGGTATGTCCTGGAAAGCCTCACATACATCAGGTTTCATTCTGCAGGGATCCTGGTTTTTAAATCCCTCACGTGAAGAGAATCTCTGAGTTTCTCTGAACCCTGCTTTTTGGTAGGTGTCAGAGAGCTCACTGTCACCCCAGGAGCAGCAAATGTCACCACTCGATCTTCAGAACACACTTTTCTGCACCAAACTGGAGGTGCAGAGACTGAAGAGAGCTCAGCGCCAGAAAGAGCATCAGCTGGCTGAAGCCAAGAGAGCAACCCAGCTCCTGGAGACCACAGTGCATGAGGAAGAGCAGCAGAAAGAGGCAACATGGAAACACAATCAGGTATGGCAGGCACTTAGCCTGGAAGTTTCTGGGTTTACACAACTAAGAAGCACTGATGTAGTCAATACTCTGCTCTCGTTCATCATTTCTGCTGACAGCAGACTGGGCACACTTGTCTAACCCCTTGTCACATGTGGCAGGGAAAATTCTCCAGCCTCTTTAGTGTCATAGCTGAGGATTAAGAATCAAAGACCCTTGATAGGGGGTATGTTGTCAAGTGTACATCATTGGCTGGTGCAAATGTCCCATATCTTTTTGTGATGTTCATGTCCCCTGCTGCACAGCTTTGCTGTGATTGACTAAAGCTCTCTGCCTGTGGCCAGAGCAAGGGGTTTAGATGGATGGATACCCTGGGCAATGAAATAAATTCAAATACCATGCCAGCGTGTTTTGAGATGTGAAAGTTGTAGCATTGCAGACAGCTGTTCCCACAGCCCTTCCTCAGACTGGCCTGCTGTTTATGGTTGTGTTGAGGACTGAATTCCAAGGTATGTGCCTTTTCCTTGCAGGAGCTGCGTGCTGTGGTACAACAGCTGCAGACAGAGCTGCAGGACAAGGCTCAGCAGCTCCAGACTTTGGAGTGGGAGAAAAGCTGTGAGCTGCAGGCCCAGGAGCAGAGAGTTCAGCGTTTGACTCAGCAGCTGGCTCACAAGGAGCAGCTTCTGCAGGTGAGATGCAGAAAGACCTGAGTTGAGCAAATTAAATGGAGTCCCTGATCCTCCTTTGGTATTTGGCCATGCAAAAGTCTGTCTGTAGCTTTCATGCATGCCCTTTGAAGAAAGGAAGGAAGGAGGACCCCTAAGGTGAGGAGTGAGGCACAGGTATTCATGTAGCTCAGCCCACAGCAATGCCTGGTGAGCCCTGGCAGGTGCAAGTCAGCCAGCCCCAGGTGCTGGGACTACCACCCTTTAATGCTCTAGTCTAAAGGCTAGAGCAAGCATTGGGTGGAGGTAGTTACCCCTGTGTGCTGCTCTTGGGGGTGGGGGAGGTTTCTGTACTGTCAGTTGTACTAGGGGCTGTGTGTGTGTGTGATCTCTAGGAGTCCAGGGAGCTTCTGCAATGCCAGCAAAGCTTGGAGAAGAGCCCTGCAGCCATGAATGCCATGCTGGAGAAACTGCAGCAGCGTGTCAGTGACAGGGATGCTGCTCTGGAGGTGAGCACATATTGTAGGCAATGTTTCAGCTGTCTCTGAGGCTCAGCCTTTGGGTTACCATCAGCCCCAGGCTGACCCCAGCGGTGACCACATCTTCTGCATGCTCTTCATGGCTCGTCCTTTGAGAGGAGTCCCCCAGGCAGGGGGAGCTGAAGTCCAACATACAGGGAGTGTTGGCTGCAGAGCCCCATCACCCCATTCTGAATGATCCCCTCTGTCACACAGCGAGCAGTAGATGAGAAGTTCTGTGCCCTGGAGAAGAAGGAGCAAGAGCTGCAGCAGCTCCGTCTGTCCGTGCGGGAGCGCATCGGTGACCTGGAGAGGCTGCGCAGTGTCCTCTCCAGCAATGAGGCCACCATCCACGTGAGTGCTGGGACCTGGGCCTGCGCAGTCCAGCATGGCTGTGGGGACGTGGTGTTAGACAGACCTTCCATGTGAATGCTCTGGGGACAGTGCTTGCAGGTGTTTGGCTTCCTCTGGCCTTGTGTGTGGGGCAAGTTCCTGGGTCACTTGTTTCTGGGCCGGGCATAGAGGACACCTGGAGCAGATGAGTGAATCTGTGTGACTCTGCCAGCAGTAGACACTGATGTTTCAAGTTTTGCTTAATTCGGAATTAAGTTTCTGTCCCTGCTTGAGCTGCTTCTGTTGTGGTACTCAGAGCCTGGAGAGCCTCCTGAAAGCCAAAACCCTGGAACTGGAGCAGGTCTCAGCAACCTGCCAAAACCTCCGCTGGCTCAAAGAGGAGATTGAGGCCAAATCTGGCAGCAGGCAGAAGGAGCAGGAGGGGATCATCCAACAGCTGCAGACCTGCCTGCATGACAGGAACAAGGAAGTGGAGGTAAGGCCTTAGCTTGGCTTCCTGAGCCTTCAGCCAGATGGTCCATAGAGAGAGTGGTCCCAAACCAGAGTCCCAAACCAAAACAGAGTCCCAAACCCAAACTGCCTGCCACACCTGAAGCTGTGCTCAGCATTTGGAGGCTGTCTGCTTTTGGCACTTGAACATACCTGTGCCTGCTGACATTGCTCCCTCAGCTACACCCAGGCTGGAGAGTCTGTGAACAACTTCCAGTCTCTCCCCTTTCCTCCTCCTTGCTCAGGAACTTACAGCAACTCTGCTGTGCAAGCTGGGCCCTGGGCAGAGTGAGGTAGCAGAGGAGCTGTGCCTGCGTCTCCAGCACAAAGAGAAGATGCTGCAGGATGTCCTCAGTGACCGGAACCGTCAAACCGCGGAGCATGATGCTGAAATTCGGGAGCTGCTGCAGGCTCTGGGCACCAAGGAGCAGCAGAGCAGAGTGAGTTTTGTGCAGTGCCACAGTGGGAGACTGAGGTGGGTGGCCCTGAGCTTTGTTAAGCAAAGAGAAGCCCCTGAGTGAGCTGAGAGAAACAGAGGGGGTTTGCTCCTCTGTATGTGGGAGGCTGGTCAGCAGAGATGGGAGGGCTGCACTGGAACGGGTGTGAGTGGCCAGGAGCAGTAACTGCCAGGCTGGTTTGCAGAACACTTGGAGTCTCCAGTAACAGATCAATATTGAGATGCTTTCCCTTAGTCTCTAAGGAGGAAGAGGGACCAGGACCTTACCCCTGGTCATGGCCCTATCCCTAATTTTCCCCCTCAATCAGGTGGCTGCAGAGAAGATGGCACAAGCTCTGGCTGAAAGGAGCTGTGAGCTACAGCTGCTGCGCCAGCACATGTTGGGGAAGGACCTTGTTGGGACCCAGTCAGCTGGTGCCAGGCCACTGAAGCAGGACAAACAACCCATACAAGTAAGAATCTTCCTCTGTGTTTCTCTGCCTCTGGCTTTGGGGCTTCAGAAAGAACCGATTGCCACAGAAGGAAATAGGAGAGAGAAGAGCACCACAGAGAATGATAGAAATGAAAGTGGGATTACCTTCCTATAGGAAGAGAAGAAACTGAGAAGCAGGAATGCTGCCTGAATGTTCTGATCTTGATTTCACCAGCCTTTGTCACTCAGTGGCTCTTTTTGTTTTGATGGAGCAGTAATTGAATCCCTGGGGCACGTGAGAGTATGAAAGACATCCACCCTTTGACCTTCCAGCGTTGACCCACTCCTTCATTGGGCTGGGCTGCCTTGCTGTATTGTAATCCCCTCCCTGGCATTGTCACATTCTGGAGGGGACAAGAGAGCTAAATTTAGGTCCCACTAATTCTTGGCAGACCCTGCTGGCTGTTTGCTGTCTCTTCCACAATTGGAATTGGTATTTTTAGAGTGGCTTTGCTAAAACCCCCTTTGAGGCTGAACACAGCTCCAAGGCTGCATATGCCATGGCTCCTACTTGAGCAGCTGTTAATGGTTTATTGGTGAGCTGACATGTTGAATGTTTTTAAGCAGCTGTAAACAGGTTTCTATTCCCAGCTCTAGAGACTTCCAGGGATGTGTTTTCCTTCCTGCATGGTCTCTTTGGGCCACATCTGAGATAAAGATGAGTCTCAGTTGAAAGATGGTCTTGCTGCAATTGAGTGAAATTAATTTAATCTTTACTGTGAAGACACTTGCTGCCAGCAGCTTCCCAGTGTCAAATGAAACAAGGCCAGTGCCCTCTTCCCCACACATACAACTTCTGGGTGCAATTCACTTGTTCCTGCTGCCTGGCTATATCGCCTTCATTGTTTTTTCACATTTTAGAGGTGTCAACAGAACAGCCAGCAGCTTTGCTGGAGTCCTGGAATTCTGGGGAAGCTGTGTGTTCCCCATAAAAATGCAAACCTGCAGACATTCATGTTTTCAGGCGATGCTGCGAAGAGCTTGTGGAGCTACAGTCATTGCTGGATCCCCACAGGAGGACAGCAGCTGCAGGACCGAGGGAGGTGAGTGTGGGACAGCTTCTTTTGAGGTCCCCAAATATGACCGGGGCTTTCTGCTGTGGGGGGAAACATGATTACGTAAAACCGTGGAAGAGTAGAGAACTTTGAACAAGAGAATTTTGAAATAAAGCTCTGCCTTTCTTCTGGGTGATGTCTGAGGATGGGAGTAAGGGAAAGAGAAAGGCTTCTGCTGGGTTTCAGGTGGGGTGTTTCTACTCAAGATCTGATGCTGTCCACTGGAGAGTTTTTGACTGTGTTTCAGGCTGAGCTGAGGCAAGTGTAACTGTTTTGAGTTTTGCCTTGGGACCAGGACACTTGAACTTTGCCAGGGGTAGGACAGCAGGCCTGTGATGTTGCCACTGCTTTCAGCTGCTGTTGAAAGATCAAGCAGGGAGGAGAGCATTTACTGAGAAACAGTGTGATAGGGGCACAAGCATCAGGGCCCTGTCTTGCCAGAGAGGGATTGTATGTGATCCTGGGGTCTAAACTGGCACTTGGTGTTCCTGCAGTAACCAAGTTGTCTTTGCAGTTACAATGTCAGCAGCAGAACTGGAGAAGGATCTTGTCAATGCCAAAGAGGAGCTGGAGCTAATGGCGAAGAAGGAAAGGGAAAGCAGGGTGAGCTTGTGATGGAGCCTGTGCTGAGCTCCTTTGCTTTTGGGAGACCTTAGGGCTGCCCCTCACTGGAGGTTTTGGACCCTACTCTTGTGAGGGTACCCCCAGTGAGAGAGATGGAGCAGGGTCCTGCCAGGGGGGTGTTGGCTTTCAGAAGTCCCTGATGGGCTTCTCTTCCCTCTGCAGCGGGAGCTCACTGCTCTCCAGTCTGTCCTGGCCACACAGGAGGAGGAGCTGCAGGTGCAGGCCTCGGATATTGAGTCCTTGACCAGAACCATCCAGATGAAGGAGGACCTCATCAAGGTGAGATGCTGTGCTAGGCTGGGTGAGTTCCACCTGGGAAGGCTGCAAAGGAGTGTCTTTGTCCCCCATATCCTCAGAGCAGTGTGGCTAGCTGGCTGTGGATGCTGTTGCTGCTGGTTTGCCTACATGTCTGTGGGTTCCTTTGGCCAGAAGGCAAAGGCCCCAAACCGCCAGGGTGTTCTTATTTGATGTTTTGCTCTTTCCGTACCAATCACCGTCCTTCAAGTCTTTTAATCAGAATGTACCCTTCTTGTGTCCCTTCTTGGTTCTCACTGAACACTGTGGTCTGTGCCTAATCTACTCTCGGTGCTTTGGTATTTTTTTTCTTAGAAGACCTGGATCTTTCCAAACACTGGAAACTTCTGGCAGTTGCATTCCAGGGAGGTTTGCGAAGGTCCAGCTGTCTTTGTTACTGATCCCTTCCTCATTGAGCTCCCCTGCTGTTTGTTGGGTTTCAGGATCTGCAGATGCAGCTGGTGGATCCTGAAGAAATTCCAGCCATGGAAAGGCTGACACAAGAAGTACTGGTGCTTCGGGAGAAAGTGGCTGTAGCAGAGTCCCAGGGACAGGAGGCTACTGGAAACAGAAGGCAACAGGTAGTGTGCCAGTGGGGCAAGCTTGGATGTGTTTGTATTTCTGCTGGCACTCAGTTATGAGGCTTTGTTTTCAGCCTTTAGATAGGCCAGGATGTGCTTGTTCTTGGAAGCTGGCTGTGTGTGATTGTGGGAATACAGAGGAGGTCAGTTCTCTTTAGCACTTGTCCAAAGGGCAGAGCCTTTTGGGAGTCCAGGGATGACATGGACCAACTTGGACACAAGCAAGAGAGGAAAGGGAACCCCCAGTTTGTCAGGCACCACTAGATAATCTCCTTTGATTTCTGTCTCTGTTTGAGAGCTGCACCTTGTCTCTTCTCTCCAAGCAGTTGTTACTGATGCTGGAAGGGCTGGTGGCTGAGAGGAATCGGTTAAATGAGGCTCTCCAGGCAGAGAGGCATCTCTATGGCAGCCTGGTGAAGTTTCACACACACCCAGACAGGTAAGTGAGGCTGCCTTGGCTCTGTGCTGCCCTGCTGTGCCAGGGCAGGCATGGCTGGTCCAGTGGAGCAATCCCTGAAGCAGGGATCGTTCTGCAGGTCTGACAGTTTTCAGTGGGGGAAGAGGGAGTCCAGGCAAAGGATCAGACAAATGCCTCTTTGAGAGTCCAAGTTTTAGGCTGCCTTTTTCCTTTGAAGAGGCTGCAGTGGCCAGCTTTAATGGCTCCCTAAACTCCGCCCGTTGCCATGAGATTTCCATCTCTGTTCGTTGGCTTATCTTTTCCCAAATGGCCAAGTTTCCCATCCACACTTGGCCACCTTTCAGAGATTGCTGTCAAATTCTCAGCCAACTGTTGGGTTAAGGATCCCTCTAGGTGCTTATCCAGGCAGTTGCCTGTCCCCTGATTTAATCCCCTGCCCTTCACAGGGCTGCAGCCTCTGGGGTATTTGAGCTACCTGATAGCAAGGGAGCACATAAGTGGAGTGCTTGGGAAAGTACTGCAGAACAGCTGTGACTCCAAGGCCCCTACCATGGGCTGGGGCCTTTTTTGGGGGTGGCTGTGCTCTGGGGAGGTTCGAGGTGAAGCAGGAGGTGGCTGAGCTGCCTGGGGAGCCCTCGGGGCCCTGCCTGGCTGGGTGTCCCCAAGGGAGGGGCCGGAGTGAGGTGCACTGGCTGCAGCTGGTCTAACCCTCTTCCCTCCTGTGCCGCGCGTCTGCTCAGCGCTGCCAGAGACCACGCCCTGCAGGTGGAGCTGGAAGGGGTCCACGAGCTTCGGGGCCAGCTGGAAGAAGCTCTTGGAAGAAGCTTGGAGTGTTTGAGCAGGCTGGAGACACAGGGCACCATAGGAGGTGGGGAACAGGAGCGTGTGAGAGTCCTACCCCAGCATGCCTTCTGAGCACTGGCGCTCACCTGCCTGCCACGGAAACAGTTCACTAACCTGTCTCACTGACTCTGAGCTTTGGTACTTAGTGATGGTACGATAGAACTGCTGCAGGGCTTTTTTTTTTGTTGTTTTGTTTTATTTTTGAGCTGCTTTGGAAACAGCGATCAGTGCAATCCACCTGTGTCTCATGTATGTTCCTGTCTGACCCACCCTGGTGGCCACTGATGTATTTGCACATTTAAATCATTCCATTTTAGTTATTCCCCTCTATCTCCCTTCTCTTCCCACCACCATGGGCCAAATAAAGATTCCCTATTTCTGAAGGAAACACCAGATGTTTTCTATCATCTCCCAAGTGCATGAGTGTGAGTTTTTGTATTCCCTCACCATTTTTCTTACCCGGTAACATCCACCCCTTGGGTTGATGGTGGCTGGCCCAAAGGGAGGCAGTGTATAAAGAAAAGGTGTTCCAGAGACGGAGAATTCAAGACCTGGGGACACTTGCCTGGGCCTTTTACACAAGACTTGAGTGTAGAACCAGCAATTCAGTTTATGCTTAAACCAAATCCTACTTCAGTGTTGATTTTACCGACTGGCTTTTTTTTCCTAATTGTAAGTTGTTTCAACCTAACTTGGAAATGCCTTCATGGGAGAGCTTCCTCCTCTTTTTGATAGATGGTTTGGGGGGACTGAGACCTGTCTTTGCTCCCAGGGTCTGGGCTGGGTCTGCTCCCTCACTCGTATGTGCACATATCCCTTACATGCTCCACGTGCTCCTTGGGCCGTGGACAGGACCCTGTTTCTGAGGTGCTGGGGTCTGTCTCCCTCGGTACCACTGCATACCTTTTCCAGGCCCTCTTACACCTTCTCTGGAAATGTGAGAGCTCGTGTGAAAGCTGAAAAACAGTAGCAACAACCTTCCAATGACCAGGGCTTCCCATGCACAGTGGGCTGTGGACCTGCTAGCTTGTACTCAATCACTTCTCAAAATGGCAGGAACAAATTTTGCACCTCTGAGCATCTGTTTGTGCTTGCTGGGGAGGCTGAACTAGGGGCAGGCGGAGCAGAACTCCATGGTGCTAGGCTGCACACCTGGACCTGTGACTGCTCTGCTGCATGGCTCCTTGCAACTGCTTCAGATGGCACTGCCTGTGCCGAGCCTTGTGCTGCCCTGAGGGCTTCTCCTCCCTGTGCCACGTGGGGATGGGAGGCAGCAGAGCTCTCCCTTTGCACGCAGCAGGTCAGCACTGCCCCTCTGGGTCAGCACTCAGCTGCCTTGTGACTGCAGCAGTTCCCCTGTGGCTTGAAGGGACACAGCTGGGAGCTGCTGGGCAGCTCTGGATTTTGTTAGATTTTCCTTTCGTGTGTTTCATCTCATTCCCTTCCTCCCACTTCTCTGTGTAGCACCATCTTCTCTTCATCCTTTTGCTTCTCACTTTGTAGAAGCTTTTGTGTCCCTGTTCTTACCTTTCTATTTTCCCTCTCCCATCCTGGCACTGACACCCAGCTGGTCCCTTGGGTACCGTGGAGCCCAGGACTCAGCCCAGACTCATTGCCATGGCCTGAGAGGAGTCTTGGCTGGTGCTCAGGCATCTCTCTTCTCCGCCTGTGTCTGTTTTGCTGTAGGTCTGTCCCTGCCTCTGTTAGCATCACTGCTAACAGTGCCCCTTAGGGGCAGTGTTATCCTAGGCTGACGTGCCCCAACTTTTCTGGCCTGTTCTTTAAGGCCTCCTCTTATCCCTGATAGTCCTGGCTGAGCATTCCCTGACTGAGATCACCCTCTGTCAAACTGTGCAGTGCTTTGTGCTGTCTCATAGCTCCTTGTGGAAGTCATTCCTTCTTCTCTGAACTTCCCCAAGGACCTTGCTTCCTGTCCCTTGTTCCCAGCAGTGTGAAGGTTCCTGTGCAGCCTGGGTGTCTGGTGCTTGTGGGCCCTGTACAATTTGCAAACATATAACTAATTCTCTGTGCCTTCAGGCTGGGCTGAAAGCCGGAGGAGTCTGTAGAAAAGTAGAGCTGTGATTGCATCTCGTCTCCTGTGCTGGTGGCACACACAGAGCTGAGCAGCCTGCTGTGCTCCTGCTGTGGTGGTGGGTTCAAGCATGTGGTGACCACCAGCCTGGGCACAGCTGCCTTGTGTGCACACATCTCTGCTCCTCAGCACCGGCTTCCTGTTCTGCCCCTTGATTTTAGTTGTTTTTGGAGTTGATTTTCCTTGAGTATTGCACTCTCTTTTACTTCTCAGCCCTGGGAGCTGTGCGGAGCTGTGGGCAGTGGTGAGAAGTGGGATGCTGTGCCTTGGCACGAGAGCTGGTTCTTCCATGTTCCCAGAGCAGCTGTCTGTCACCCTGCTGTGGTCCCTCAGCCATCGTGACCCACCTTGAGAGCCTTGTGGCCCTCAGCCCCCCCGCAAAATCTGCGGCCGATGGTCTGCATCCCCTCACCCTTCAGGGCCCCGCAGGCACTGCTGGTTCCCTGGCTGCTTCAGCAACCAGCAGGTTCTGTCCCTGGGGGCTCACAGGGCTGTGCTTTGGCTGTGCCGAGTGCCACCTACAGGAGCTGCGTCTTCTCTGCGGTGCTGCTGTCACTAAGAGCTGTCGCTGAGCGTTTTGCTCCCAGAACAGCATTTCTCTGTGCTGGCAGTCCTTGCTCTCTGGGGCAGCGATGGCTCTCTGTGCTCCCTGGGACACGGCTGCTTCCGTGGACAGGCTCCACCATGCAGGGTGATGTCTACCCAGGTCCAGCAGTGAGGTGCCCCAAATTTTTGCAGCCTTATGGCACATCTGGGTCTCCTGAGTGTGTCCCCATCTATGAGCACAGTGCCCTGTGCAAACGCCTGCCCTGCTGCAAGGCACATTCCTGGCTGGTCCTTGGCTATTCCTCCTGAGAGCCAGATGTATCCCTGCTGGCTTTCCCCTTCAGCAGTGATGCTTGGCATCTCTCTGTGTTCCCCTGCTCTGTGTTCTGCCGTGCATAGGCAGCTGTGGAACCTGGCCCTTCACAGCCCTAGGGGATAGTCTTGGGCCCTGTCTAAACATCTCTCGCCCTGGGGAAAAGAGGAATTGGGGATATACACATCTCCCAGACGCTGCCCAGGGAGAGGGGTTCGAGTCCTCACCCAGGCTTTGGCACCAAGGGGACAGGAGCAGAGCTGTGTGCGAGCAGAAAACATGACCACAGCTCCACCCAAGCTCCCATGCACTGTGGTATCGACACAAGCGTCCCTTCACCTCTGCAAAGCCAGCACAGGGCTTGCAAGGAGCCCCAGGCCATGCCTGACAGCACAGCTTGGGCACTGTGGGCAAGGTGGCTGCTTCCAAGCTGCCCCTGCCTGGGCAGGTGCTGGTGGGGTGTGTACCCCAATCCTCCCACTGCGTTGGGAGGTCCACAGTCCAGCGAGGCTCCCTGACCAAGCTTGTGCTGCTGCTGCTGGCTGTGGCTTGTGAAGTGGCTGCAGGGGGGGTGGTGCATGTGCCTGTGTGTCAGGGCAGCAAGCACAGGGTGTGGGTGGGGCGGGAGCCATTGCTATGCTCCCATTCCCGGGGACGTCCCCTCCCTCCGTGATGGGCCAGCACAGGGTCCGGTGTGCAGGGAGGGGGTGGCAGCACCCAGGGACAGCAGGGAAAGCTCGGTCCAGCTGGGAGTATCCCAGCACCAGGTGTGTATGAGAGCAGACACCTGCCCTGGGGCTGCCTGCAGTGACCGTGGGTATCAGCAGGGAGGAGGGGGTAGAGGCTGTGCTGCCAGTGCCGCTGCTCTGAGCGCCTTGTCGTGCTGTGCTGTCCCCTAGGTCAGGCCGCAGGTACACACACCGATGCCAGCACCAACTTCACCGACAGCATGAAGGAGGAGGCAGCCCGTGGCTTGTCAACACAGCAGGTGAGTCGGGGCAGCGCCACTCCGGGAACAGGGGTGGCGGAGCTGGGCATTGCGCCACCGCCAAACTGCGTCCCAGCCCCTTCGGAAACGTCCCTGTCATCCTCCGTCTTTGTGCCTCTAGAGCAACCCCCGGGCCCGCAAGGAAAATGGGGGCACTGAAAGGAGCCCAGCACCCAGCGTGCCCGAACGGGAGCTGCGAGCTGAGGAGGAGCTGCGAGAGCTGAAGGCGCAGCTGGAGGAAGCCGGTTTCTCCTCTGTCTCCCACATCAGGCAAGAGCTCTGGGGCTCTGGAGCCAGGGGTGGCAGTGGCCAGAGGAGGCACCCAGCATCCCGGCCTGTGCCTGTCCTTTACCGTGCCTTGTGCCCCCAGGAAGGCGATGCTGAGCCTGTGCCTGGAAAACGCGGAGCTGAAAGAGCGGATGGGTGAAGCCACTGGAGAGCTGCTGGAGAGCGGGGAGCAGGAGGAGCCTGGGCTGGGCAGCCCTCTGGCCCCTGAGCCCCGTAGGCTGCAGCGGAAGAGCCGCAATTCCCTCGGGGACCGCCCGGCCGGAGGTAGCGGGGATGGCCAGGGGTCACCGGCAGAGAGGGGAACTGTGCCCACCAAACGCCCAGCGCTGGAGGCTCGATCCCAGGATGACATGCCCAAGAGACCCTGCCCTGGCAGCCCGGGTGGAGGGGACGGGAGCCATGTAAGTGCACAGGGAACCAGGATGGAGATGAAAATAAAGATGGGGATGAGGGTGGAAATGGGGAGCTGACAGCCCATCTTCCCTCCGGCAGGTGGAGGGCTCGGTTCCCGGCGGGGGCTGGCCAGGGCTGGGCGCAGAGCTGCGCTCCCAGGTGGCACAGGGCCAAAGGCAGTGCCAGGAGCTGAAGGACAAACTCGCTGCCTCGGAGGCCACAGTTCGGGCACAAGCTGAGCAGCTGGAGAAATACCACATCCTGCTCCGTGAGTTAAAAGCCAGTGTGGAGTGGGGGTGTTTTCTGAGTCCTGTGCACCGTGCTGTGCACGTAATGAATCCTGCCTGGGGGCCCCTGAGCTGATGGCGCTGCCAGCAGGTGAACCTCAGACACAGCAGCTCAGCAAGCAAGTGCAGGTGGACTTCCAGGACCTGGGCTATGAGACCTGTGGGCGAAGTGAGACCGAGGCTGACCGTGACGAGACCACCAGCCCTGGTAAGGAAAGTCAGGGTTCCAGGGATCCCTGTGCTTTGCTCACCTGGCATAGAGAAGTGACACACTGTGCTCTCTGCAGAGTGCGAGGCGCCAGATGTATTCAGTGAGACCAGCCTGGGTGAGGAGCTGGGGTCCCCGTACCAGCCAAGGATGTCCAGAGCAGGCAAAACTGCCCAGAAAACCATGGCCCTGGAGGATGTGGAGGCCCTGCACCAGCACATCCAGGACCTCAAGACCCAGCTGCTTAATGCCAACAAGGTGATCCAGAGCCTGCAGCGCCATGCCCGCTCCATCTCTGTCACCAGTGGCTACACCTCGGGTGCTGAGCGGCCCCTGCCAGCTCCCAAGGCCTTGGCATCCCCAGCCCACAGCCTCACGGATGAGGATGAGGGCTGGCAGTCAGATGGCCATGTCACACTCTGCTCACCCGCCCTGCGAGCACACCGTGACCTGCAGAGCCTGGTGCACCGTGTCACCCTGCTCGAGGCACAGCTGCCCACAGCCAAGCGTGGAGCCACTTTGCCCAAGGAGCTGCAAACTGCCACTTGGCCAGGGTATGGCCCTGGGGGCTGGGACCAGATCGGGAGATACAGGGATTTCCAGGAGTTGCCCAAGGCTGGTGGCTCCTTATTGCATGGTTTCCCTGCAGGCAGGTTGCTGGGATGTTTGTGTGGTGGGGCAGAGTCCCAGCAGCGGATGATGCACAGACTCCCTCCATGGCACTTCATCCCTGCTGTGTTCTCAGGGAGTCTGGCTGCCCTGTGAACACCCTGCTTGCCCATCTCTCCTAGGAAATACAACTCTTTGATCCAGGCACAGGCTCGGGAGCTCTCCCACTTGCGGCAGATGCTGCGGGAGGGCCGCGGGGTGAGCCGCAGCCTGGCCCAGCACCTGCGGGATGCCCTGCAGTCCTTTGAGGACCTCCTTCGTGGCACTGACATCGACTACTACCTGGGCCAGGGCTTTCGGGAGCAGCTGGCCCAGGGCAGGCAGCTGGCTGAGAGGCTCAGCGACAAGTTGGGCATCAGTAAGTACCTCTAGGGGGGAGGAGTGGGGCTGGATGTCATGGGTGTGTGATGGGTCAGGAAGGGATGCTTTGATAGGTGAAGAGCAGTAGCCACTCTCACATCATGTGCTGTGCGGGGTACCCGCTTTGGTTTGGGCTGTCCTGTCCTGCTATGGCTCTGTGTGGGACCAGGCATCCTGTGGCATGGAGACACCGACTGGCTCTTCTCTGGCTTGCTTTTTCAGGAGATCGACAAGATGGGGATGATAAAACCAGTCATCAACTACTGGCACAGAGGTACCTGTTCCCAAGGAAGGGTTTGTGGGATGTGTTTGGCATGGGCACCCTGAGGTCTATCACTGCTCTTGGGGTGGGGGCCCAGGGTGCCCTTGGGGTCTCTGCCTCAGGTGGATGTCCTGAGGCTGCCTCTGCTCTGGGGATGGTGAGCCCTATGGGCACTCTGTATCTCTGAGCAACCTTGCATCGCTAGTGGGACACGGCATGTGGGGCATAATTTAGGAAAGGGCTGTGGGATGGAGGTCAGACCTGGTGATGGGCCACCTCTGCAGGCTCAGCTGGGAGCTCCAGGAGAAGGAGAAGGTGATTGAGAGCCTGGAGGTGAAGCTGCAGGAGCGCTCTGAGTCCCCAGGTAGCAGCTGCCCACCCTCGGAGTCATCCCACTCTGCCAGCAGCTCATCCTTCACCTCTGAGGGGCTGGAGCCCTGCTGTGATGGGGATGCAGCCAGCGAGTACAGCCAGTGCCACGAGGAGCCCGGCCAACATGGAGGTACTGCACGGTGACCAGGGGCCACAACTGTAGTGCCTCTGGACACAGGGACTTGGCTTCTCGGGGTGTGCCAGGGTTCCCAGAACACCAGCGGGGAGGGGTCTCTGCCAGGCTGAGCCAGAGCAACTGTAACATCTCTCTCCATCTCTCTCCTGTCTCTAGGCCCTCACTTTGACTCCTTGTCCAAACCTGTTAGGGCCCTGCTGCCTGCCCTGGCTCCCAGGCTGTCTCCCTTCCTCCCTGCCAGGCCCCCTCTCCCTGCGGCCCCACCACTCCTGGGCTGCTGTGGGAATTCTGCCTGCTCCCTGGCTGAGGCACAGCAGGAACTGCAGGTGCTCCGGAGGCAACTGGGAGAAAGTGAGCACACTGCCTCTTGGCTTGGGTTTGGTCCTGCCGGCCCTGCATGCTGTGCTGTGACACATCATCCCCCACCCTCTCTGACCTGCATGTCCTGCCCTTGATCTTCTCCTCCTTCTCGGGGCTATGGCTTTGAGGTTGGGTCCCCCTGTTCTGGCTGGGGGACAATGGAAACATGTGACTCTCATGTAGAGAGGACCTGGTAGGTTGGAGGGATCCATCCAGAGACAGCATTAGTCTTGGGTGTGGACACTGGCATATCCCAGGTCCTCTAGGAAAAGGCTGATTTGGTAAATTGTTGTGTAGGAGTGGGGCTGAGACCCTCCACCTTGTGTCACGTAATCATCAAGTTCTGGGAGAGCCCCTGCTCTTTAGGGGGAATAGATTTGATTGGGACAGGAGGTCAGCGATGGAGGACACTGGACTGCACTGTTGCACAGAGCAAGAAGTGGGGGAAAAAGCAGATGGAGGGAGGTGTTGCCCCATTCTTCCTACCTGCTCATTGTCCTCCTCCTCACTTTGTCCTGTGTGTGCAGGTGTGACACTGCCCATAGCACCAGCAAAGCCCACAGTCCCACCGGGCCCCTTTGGAGAGGGCAGCAAAGCCCCAGCATCGTTCTGCCAACACAGAGCACTGCAGGGCCTGGCAGAGCTCCCTGGGGCCTCCAACACTCTCTGGGACGTGCCCCAGCCTGGCCAGCTGCTCTATGGGGCCCTGCCACTGGGGTACCCCCCCGGCCAGAAGCCGACAGGTATGGTCCATGTTGGAGAGCACAGGGGCATTCCATCTGCCTGTGGGGTACTGGAAGGACATCCGGCACCCCAACAGCTGTGGCACAGAGCTCTGCTATGGGGACGGTGAGAGGCAGGCAGCACAGCCTTTCCTGCCCTGAGCTGTGTCCCTGGCTGTGGCAGGGGCAGACTTGCTGGAGGAACACCTGCTGGAGATCCGCAACCTGCGCCAGCGCCTGGAGGAGTCCATCTGCACCAACGACCGGCTCCGGGAGCAGCTGGAGCGCCGCCTGGCCTCCACGGGCAAGGCCAGCGGTACGGGGCTAGGGCTGGGGGGGCCAGGCCTCTGCACATCCCTCTGCTCACCCCGTGCACAACAGGGCATTGGGGAGAGAGACTCAAGCACTGCTCCCCTCCACAGGATTGCCCAGTGATGTCTATGCCCAGACGCCAGAGCTGGGGCTGCAGCTGAGCAGGGAAAACCAGGCTCTGCAGGAGGAAAACCGGACCCTGCGGCTCCAACGTGACCACCTCTCCCAAGGTAGGGCTGGGCTAGCATCCTGGGGCTGAGTCCCAGAGGGCACTGGCTGAGTGGGGTGGTGGTGACACCTCCGTGCTCTCTGTTCCCAGAGCTGGCACGGGTGCAGGAGACACTCCTGGCTGCCTGCTCCCGGGCACGGGAGGCTGAAGCAGAGCTGGGCCAGAGGCGTGGGAAGCAGCGGAGGCTGGCGGAGGAGCTCTCTGAGTGCCAAGAGAGTGTCCGGCAGCTCCAGGATGAGCGGCGCTCTCTGCAGGAGGACAACAACAGGTAAGGTTTGGGGCACTGTGGCCTTAGGGCCACAGGACTGGGAGGGATGGCTGGCACCGCACCTACGTGTCACCTCTGCAGGCTGCAACACTCAGTGACACTCCTGCAGCAGCAGAGTGAGGAGCAGTGCCTGCTCCTGCAGACCCTGCGTGCAGAGCTGCACATCTACGAGAGCCTCCCAGGCCCCTCTGCTGAGACACGAGCAGGTATGACACCCACGCACAGCATCCCTGCCCAGCTCCTGCCCTTGGAGTGCCTGGCCCCTCTGCAACCCTTGGGTGGTCCCAGACACTTCTCCTGGGGCAGCAGGTTGCACACAGTGGCCCTGCTGGCAGGCAGAGAGAAAGGGCAGGACACCAGCAGCCCCAGGCACGGAGCCACATCTATCTGCAGGGGCTCAGATGTTTCTTGTTCCAGGTTGCTTCCCATCTCCTCCAGTGCGCGACGTTGGCACTAACTCAGAAACTCCCCTCCTCTCCCCACTGCCCTCTGGCACATCAGTGCGCCGACAGACGGATAGTGAGTACCAGAGCCTGCACACATGCAGGCCTCAGGGCTGCTGAGATCTGATGAACCCATGGCAGCACCCTTGCTGAGCAAGACTGGAGAGCTCAGAGCAGTCAAGTGCCCAGGATGGGACAGGGTGCGCAGTGGTCCTCACCTAACCCAGCTTGGTCCACAGAGCCACGTGGGGCAGATGTGCTGGTGAGGAAGAGTGAGGGACTGACAGGGGCCCACGTCGTGTGCTGCCTGGACACGTACCAGGCCCTGGAGCAGCACATCGTGGAGGGAAAGGCCTTGGCCCGGGAACTGATGTGTCTCACGCGCCCAGCACTCAGGCTGCCCAACTGCCCGCTCCCGGGAAAGGAGGTAAAGCGTGGGCAGGATGGGGCAGGCAGCAGCTGGGGGCCAGACCCTCAGCACACCGTGCATTACATGGCTCCCGAGCCCAGAACCAGCCCCACGGGCTGCAGGGGCAAGTGGAGGCAGGGAGCCTCCAGCCCAGGGAATGCTGCCGGCACTGCCCTGCCGCGCTGGGCTGAGCACGGCGACTCCCTGGGTGCAGCGGGACGGGAGTGCCCCAGCAGCACCTGCTCCCGCACCCTTCTCCCACAGGCCCTGGGATGGACAGGCACAGGGCAGGGGCACCTGTGGGGCAGTGCCAGCACCCTGCACGGCATCCTGGAGGAGTGCGTGTCTCTCCTCACTGCCTTCTGGAGCACTGTGCTGCCTGTGAGCCCTAGCCAGCACCAAGGCAAGGTGAGCAGGGGCTGGGGGCCGGCAGGGCACTGGGGCCGGGTGCTCACTGCTCATGACACTCCTCTGTCCCAGGAGCAGGTGCTCCAGGGTGAGATCGCAGCGCTGCAGGCCCAGCTCTCCGAGAGGGAGGATGCTCTGCAGAGCACAGCCAGGCGGCTGCGCAGCACAGCCCAGATCAAGGACAGGATGGAGCAGTTCATCGTCAGCCAGTGTACGTGCTCTGCTGACACAGCCAAGTTGGCCTGGTCCCCACATGCCCGATGTGCTTTTGCAGCACAGGAACCTCACTGACCTCATCTCTCTCCCCTGCAGTGACCAGGACCCACAGTGTGCTGCGCAAGGCCAGGACAAACCTGGAGGTGAGTTTGCCCTGATGGCCAGGGGTGGGTGTCCTGGTCCTGATGCCCTACAGATGGACACAGATGGCACGCACTTTGTGGTGGCTGTCGTGGACTTTTGAGGGCTAGCTGGGTAAAGCGTGTGTGAGACACAGGGACACATTTTCCTTGTCTGTCCTCAGCTAGCATGTCCATGTCCCCAGGGCACAGTAGTGCTCTTCCTTATTGCCATGTGTCGTCTCTTGCTAGGTGAAGGCCCAGCAGGCCGTGCCTGTTGCGTGAGTCCCGTGCAGGGCAAGGAGCAATGGCCAGCATGGAAGAGCCCACTGGCTGCTGAGCTGTGCTGTGCCAGAGGGCTGGAGTGGACCCTGTCCCTGCTGCTGTAAGGGCTGGGGTGGAAAAGGGTCTGGGGTGTCCAGTCCTACAGTTAGTGGGTTTGGGCTGCTGTGGTGGTTGCATGCCCTCCACCAGCCTTTGCTTGGCGTGGCTGCAGCAGCTGCTGGCTTGGCCTTTGTCTGGCCCATGCTTCAGCACTTTCTCCCTTCCACCCTCAATGCTCAGAGTGGGGTGACACAGCCCTCCATGCTGAGCACACCTTGCCCTGGGAGCTGGTCCCCTCTGTAACCCTGGTGAGTCCCTGTCCCTGCTAGTGGATGTATGTATATGTACATAGACAGAGGTATTGGAAATGCGTTTTGGGGACTCCGCACGCGTCGGGGCCCCGGCGCAGGAGGAAGATGTAAGAAATGCCATATTCTGTTCAGTGGCTGAAGAGTCCCCAATAAAGGTTTCTTTTGGGTTGTGGTGGTGTTTCTGGCCTGCCTGCCTCTGCAGCTGAGCTCCCCCCCCCCCAAACTACCTGCAGCACAGGGTGCCAAAGGCACCGGCTGTCTCCAAGGGGGTGGCTCTGTGCCCTACCCTAACAACCCAAGAGCAGCTCTGTGCCATGCTGGGTGCTCCCTTTCCTCCTCTTCTAGACGCCCTCTCCAACACCAGGCAAGCAGCACTGAGAACAATAAATACTGTAATAAATAGAGAATCCCCTGTCCCATGGCACTGCTGTGGCAGCAGGTGGTGCAGCTGGGGTCCTGGAGTGCCGGCCCGGCTCTGCTCTTCCCAGGCTCCTCCACCGTAGGCATGTGCCCGTGCCCCTCTGGTTGTGACAAAGTCAGCCTTGTCCCACAGAAGCAGCTGATGTTGGAGACAGGGTGTTGCAGTCCTTGATGGTGTTCTAACAGCAGCAGGTAAGAGTGGCTGTGTCCAGCTGTACCGTCCATCATGCTGGCTCAATGCTGAACCTTGCAGAGGGCTGGGGCTGCAGAGCCCTTCTCAAAGCTGGGGAGCAGCCCCATAGCCATGGCTGTGGAACAGGGGACAAGTGCCAGGCTGGAGCATCACAGAGCCCCTGGCAGACAAGGTGGCCTTGGAGACTCATCACCAGGGCAGCACGCAACCTTCAGAAGAACAGGATGTGTTCCTGGAGCCTGGACTGGGTGCACTGCCAAGACCACCTTGAGGCCCTCACAGGCTGGAGAAGACAGGCAGGGTGAAGCCCTTTTCATGTTGGGTGCGAGTAGGGGCTGTTCTGGTGAGCAGCAAAGTGGTCCCAGAGACTCAGAGAAGCCAAGGGAAGCTGCAGGTGGGTGGAAACCAAGGGCTAAACCACATCAGTAGGATGGGACAGCGTCACAGGCCCCAGTGGCCCTGAGCTTGTTGGCAGGGCCCGTGTCCCTGCCAGGTTCGAGGCTGAAGCCCGTGGCCAGTTGTCACACAGTCCCGTGGCCCAGCGTGTGCAGACAAGCAGCGTTTTGTGTCCTGCGTGGGGAGTGTGTGAGGCCCCAGCTCAGATGGGCTTGTACAGCAGCGTGGTGACATACTTCTTCTTGTAGCGGTGTGTGGCACTGAGCACCATCACGCCGTCCTGCAGGAGGCACAGCATCAGCGTGTGGGGCCAGGGTCCCCCTGTGGCTCAGGGAGCTGCCCCAGCCTGCCCCTGCTGACCCCAGTCCCACAGCCAGCCCAATACACAACAGGGCAGCGGGACAGAGCAAGGGCAGGCTCTAACACATGCTTAGCTCCCCCACACTGCAGGGACGCAGCTGAAGGGAATTGTCAGGAAGTCACACCCTCTGCCCCTGTGTGTGCCACACCAGGCAGCCAGGTACCACTTCCACCCCCAGCTGAGCAGGTTCTGCTCCCTGCAGGTGCTGCAGGCTCCTGGGAGCCACAGCAGCTCCTCACCTGCAGCCTTGCGGGACCTGCACTTACCTTGATGGAGAGCGCGTAGAGGTGATTGAGCATGACGTGGTTGGGCTCAGGCAGCAGTGCTGGGTCACACTAGGAGGAGAGGAGTGTCACAGGGGAACAGCAGAGCCCTGATCCCCCAGTCCCTGCCAGCACAGGGAGCTGCTGTCTCAGGCAGCTTGAGCTGCCACTGCCTCCAGCTGTTCTGAACGGGAACAGAGCTCAGCTAAGCACCAGGAGGCCAAACCAGTGTAGTAAAAGGGAAAAGTGACGCTTTTCCTAGGAAATGCCAAGGGCTAGACCCCAGCCAAGGGGAGCCCAAGCTCCCTGCAGACAGGGCTTCCTTTCTGACCCCAGTGTGGCTCTCTGTGTGGGCAGTATGCTGGTACACACCGAGATATTGGTGTCCTTGTTGAGGATGACCTGGAGGAGGTGAGGCGGGAGGATGGGTGGGGATTTGAAGCGCTCCTCGGGCCGGTATACATACATCTCTTGGCCATAAGGTCCCGGTGGGGAGCTGCATAAATCTAGGGAGAAGACAAAGGCAGAGACATGAAATGACTGAAGCAGGATAGGTGAGCACAGAGCAGCTCCTAAGAAGCTGAGAAGGACTCAGCAAGGTCTTTCAAGCACGTCCTCCACAAGCCATGGGCAGGGATCTATTCTACACCAACAGTTCAGCCTTTACACAGCAGAAAAAGCAGCTGGGCGAGCCCATGGTAATTCTAAGCAGGGCTGTAAGCTGGTACATGCACTGACACAACACAACAAGCACCCCATGTTACCCATCACAAGACTCCTCAAGCACAGCTCTTGGCACAGCCAGGTCCCTCTCCCTGCAGGAAGCAGCTGGCTTGCTCCAGAGCTGTGCCCTCAGCTGCAGGAGCACAGGGAGCAGGTTGGTCTAGGTGCTGCCTGATGAGGAGGTCCAGGGAAGGTAAATAGGAACTCTACACTGAGCAGCTGTTCCAAACGTAGGAGGGACCTCGGGAGCTCGTGGTCACTGAAAGCTGCATCTCCCAGCTACATCTGATCTGAACATTTGGGAACAGCCAGCCCCCAGAAGGGCTCCATATCCTTGGGCTGCTGCTGCTTGCTGGCTTCTCTCCAGCAGAGTGTCTCTTGCCTGGGCTGGGAAAGGACATGGAGCTGAGCTGTATCTGAGAAGGGGCTGTACCAGGGACAGACACACGACTGAGCTTCCTGCCAGCACTTCACACTGACCCAGCACCACCAGTGCCTGTGTGGTAACCTAACCTGCTGCTGTAACACAAGCAAGGGAGGTTTGCAATGTGCTAGCACTGGTACAAATTACCTTGGCATGAAAACCAAGAGTAGCTGCTGAAAATAAACTGGATCCTGCTATCACCTAGTTTTTACCCCAGATCAGATGACTTACAGTAGACCAGACAGAAAGGGCTGATGTTCCTGGCATTTCCCAGTCCGAAATGGCTCCCTCAGCCACGCACTGCAGCAGCTCTGCTCTGGGATGGTGCTAGCACAGAACAAGTTAAACCAACACAGCCCCACCAGAGGGACGAGGCCTCGGCTGTGGGCTGGGGAGGACACGCTGCCCAACATTTCTCACCCCCAGTGCTGGCCCACACCTCTGCCCAGGGGGTCTGTGCACCCAGAGCAGGTGTCCCAGAGCAGAGGAGTGGAAAATAGCACATGCAAAGCTGTAATGCCACAAAACTCACCCCGACCTGAGGTTTCTGAGCTTTCCAGGGAATCCACCTTCAATGCATCGAACACCTCGAAGTCAGACTTCTTGACGCGGATGAGGTTGTTTATCGTCCCCATCTGGCTGGTAACCACAGGCTGGAAAGAACTGGGGTGAGAATCTTCCTGGGTTCACTTCCAACTGAGGCACATTCAATGCTTCCTAGATTTCCAAGCTGTCTTTGCTGCAACACTACCTCCGAGCACAGGTAGCTGGTGTCCCTTTCTGCCCTACATTTGTAGATCTCTGCTGTTTACCCTGCGAGGGTTTTCCTTTATCACAGGCTCCTACATCACCTCCTATTTCCATCAGCTATCCTGCTACATGCCCATGGGTAGGTATGTTATGCCATGCTGCTCCCGCATGATTCAGTTTGGAGGAAAACCTGTGAGTGCTGACCTCATGGCCCATCTTCCCATTGACAATTCTCAGTGGGAATTGAGGGCCTTCTGGCATGCCCCTGCCCTTTCCCAATGCTTCCCCATAAATCATGACTAAGTCCAGAGAAACCAGCCTCTGAAATTACTCAGGAGATGGAGGTGTGCCTTTTGTTTCAAGAGCTAGTCTCTGCTCTTCCTGTTCTCCCTTTGCTGCACTTATATCCTGTCTAGTTCCCTGAAGAAGACAAGATTTGCAGGGATAAAGCTCTGGAGCATTACCTCAGATGGATCATGGACCCACTGGCCATCCACAAAAAATTTGTACTGATGCTCTCCTTCTGGAAGATCCAGGATAGCAACGAAGTCATTGTGGCTGTGCAGAGAGAACAGACGTGCAACAGCATCACCCTGTTGATGCTCTGAATGCTGCTCTTCCATGGGGCCCCAGGAACCAGCACTGCTCAGCCCCTCTACCCCAACACCTTCATGCAGGGTTAGACTTGCTCATCAACAGTGACAGGCATGAGCATACCAAGCACCAGCATGGCTCAAACCCCTGGCAGGCCAGCTGCAAGTGGCAGTCCAGCCCTTCATGCCCTGAGAAAGTGGATGTGACAGACACCCACTGTCTGTCAAGACAAGGCTAAGAACACGTGGGCAAAACTCCTGCCCTGTGCTAGCACAGCAGGACAGGATCAAGTGGGACAGCTCTGTCAAGTCTGAAATTGAGCTAAACTCATTCCAGATTAATTGCTAGAGTCCTACATGAGCCTCTGTGTAAGTCATGGATGTGCTGCAGAACAGAGAGAACATCATTAGGGCAGGAAGATACGTGAGGGACAAACAACAAACGCCCACTGGCAACAATACAACTAGGCATGGGGTAATGCTGCAGCCAAGGGAAGAGCTGACAGCTTCCAGAGGACTGCTGCATACCTGGGCAGGGCTCTGTTGCCAGCACTGGCTGCTGCGTGACATCCAGCTGGGCAAGCAAAGTGGCCCATCCTGTCCTGTCCCTGTTTCACAACTTCCCACTGTCCCTGCAGCACCATGCAGGGAAGGAGCTGACTGTGTATTTGTCTCAGACCCACAGCTTAAGTGAACAGAGAAAAGCCAAGAGAGCAAAGGAAAATGTTCTCTGCACTGAAGCAGACATGACCATAGAGAAAATGACTTGAGGGACTGGCTACCTCTTGATGAGTGGGATCTTGGTGCTCCAGTTGTTGAAGGATCCAGAGATGAAGACCTCCTTGCCTCCATCAGCCCAGCGTATGACAGTTGGACGAGCCTGTTGGGATGGTTTCACTGACTCCTCCAGATCTGGCTGCCACGACACAAACTCCTTGTCCCCAGGAATCTGGGCAAAGAAAACCAGAGAGATGTGACTGAGACACGGAGACAACTGTGAACACATTCACACAGCTGGCCTCTACACCTGGCCTCTACCAGCCCACCTGCACATTGCACACAGGAGCACCACAGAGCTCCTCCAGTCTCCCAGCTCCCCAGAGACCCCTTGCATGGCTGGGAACACAGCCCCGCACAGGCAGTGTGCCGAAGCTCCAGAGGGCAGGCAGGGAAGGGAGCAGCCAGCCCCTACCTTGGAGTCATGGGAGCTGAAAACACTGGGGTCGTCGGTGCTGCCCACCATGATCTTGTGGGGGTGCTCCTTGGCGGGATGGGAGGCACCGGAGCCATCGGAGCGGTGGGACTTGGAGCCATGGCGCTCCCCGGACACCCGCTCGCTGGTGGTGTTCCCCATGACAGCTCAGCAGCCCCTGGGAGGGAGACAGAACAACACTCTGCCTTTGCCCATGGGCTCTGGCAGCACGGAGAGGAGCAAAAGAGCCATCTCCAAACTGTTCTTTGCCAGTGGAGATGAAGAGCAATCCTTAAAGAGGCCCCAAGTTCATTTTCACTACCAAGTTTGGGAGCTGAATGGGAATTCAACAAACAAGACAGCTTGACCTAATTATAGCCACGTCCCTAAGAACCATCACTCTAGTTAAGCTGGTAATTGTTAAGACTCCAAAACCAACATGACTTCACCTGTGTCCTGAATCAGCCCTTGGCAGCCAACAGAGTAGAGCTGGTGGGAAAGATAAAGCCAACCTTTGTTGGCAAATCAACTGCCTGGCATTAACAGAGCCTCTTTCACAGTCCTGCAGTCAGGCTCTACAGACAACCCCCGACACCCAGCAAGAAAACAGCCAGGGAGTGAAAGTAGCAGCTGTTTTACAGTCCCAAACAAGTTTCCAAGAGCTCACAGGCAGAAGAGCAGGGCCCTGTGCCTGCAAAGGCAACAGGGAGCATTTAAAGTGTCCAAATGGAATCGCCCAAGCTGGAGCTTGTCCAAGGAGTGGGGCTAATCCTGTCTTGTCTGCAAAAGCTCAGCTCTCAGCAGCATTCACTTATGATTCACCAGGCAATCACTGTGTCAGCTGCAGCACAGCACAGCACAGCAAGGAGGACCATTTGTTGTGACCTAGGCAGCACCTGCCCAGCTGTCTGGAGGGACATGATGGGGGAAGGGCAGCCGTGGCCACCTGAGTGTCCCTCTGCAGCTGGAGATGGCCCCCCATCCCCAAGCTCACCCAGCTCAGAGAAAGCAAAACAGGACAACTGACCAAGTCATGAACAACTACACACCTTTTAGGATAAACAACAAAGCCACTGCAAGCTACATAGGATTCTTCAGGCCTCACCCTCTTTCCAGGAGCCAAGATGGGCTAGGGTTCTTGCCCACCTTCAGGCTTGCTTTGCAGCTTTCAGCTTACCGTGGGCTCTGCAGAGCAAGCAAGGGGACAGCCAGCCTTGCTTCATGTGCTCACTTGTGACATTTGGAGGTTTGTTTAAAAGATCAAGTTATAAAAGATCAAGGGTGCCATGCGAGGTTGCCAGCCAAAGCCAGGCTTCAGAACATCATGGAGCAATTACTACGGTATTTCTTAAACCCTGAGGGCTACAAGGCAGCTCAAGTGGGCAGCTAACCCATACCCCCACCCCTCTCAGTGCAGATCGAGTGCACTATACCTGAAGATCCAGGTCAAATGAGCTACACCTCTTGGTCTGTCATCTTCCCCCTCTGGTCTGAGGAGGCTCAGGCAGCTCCTCACAAGAACTGCCCCTGTACCACCAGACCTGCTGCTGAGGAGTTTCCTCTCCAGTATCTCCACTAAGGCTCCCTTACTTCTCATCTGCAGGGAGGAAGGTGGGAAGATTTCCCTGTAGCAGGACAGAGCTGGGAGATATGTGCAGGTGTTAACAGGTGTGAAGCTTCACTTTCTATTGTCTGAAAGGATTCCAGTCCCTCTGTCCCTTACAGGTCATGAGCTCCGGGCCCCGCAGCCAGTATGGCGGCGTGCAGGGTCCAAACACTCCCTGAGGGCTATCCCAAGCAGTGGCTCCTGTCTGGTGTGTGCCATCTGAATTCCCTGCATCACACACACAGGCACCTGGCCTGTGCCAGGACAGGTCTTTGTGCACAGCCTGCAATGCCTGGCTTTGCTGAATTAACTTTTACAGCTTTTAACCCTAACTTTAACCCTTCAGCATCCAGACCAGCTTTTGTAGCATTGGGACATGTGTGACACAGGTATACCCAAGTCATGGACGGAAATGCTGCCCACACCAGAGCCCCAGCAAACCTCCACAGCATCCCAGCACATCCACCCCCAGTCTGGCAGCAAGCCCCTGCCAGCCGCAGCCCACAGCAAGGTGGCTGCCTACCTTCCCCATCACCAGGGCCCTTTGGTTCCAGTCAGCCCCAGCTTCTCATTCGAAAAATAACAAGTGAATTACACCCGTTCTCCTCCCCGGGATGTGCCACGCTTGCTCCCTCTCCGCACTGGGAAGCACTGGCTGCTATCCCGAGGGGGTTTATGCAGGAGGGATGGGGTCTCTGTCCCGCAGCACTGGGAACACTGGCAGGCATTCCCAGGGGTTTTGAGGGAGGGATGGGGTCCAGCATCTCGCCGGGCTGACACCACCCGGGGCTGCGGTGGCCCGGGGGAAGCCCGATCCGCCCGGGCTCTCCCTCTTTCGGAGACGGGAACCAGAGCTGAGCCCCGAGAGTGCCGTAAGGTTAAGGGGATGAGCTGGGAAAGCGGGGGCGGAAAATCTCCCTCCGAGCAGGCAGGGCTGGGGCTGGGGCTCTGCTCGGCGGGGGCGGTGGCGGGGCTGTCACGGCGGGCTCGGCCCACGGGCACCCGCGGGTCTACCGTGGCCCGGGGATGGAGCGGGACACACCGGCAGGGGCCGGGCCCTCCCGAGGGGCTGCCAGACGGGGTCTGCACCGCTGCGGGGTCCGGGACACTGCTACACCGCGGGACGCGCAGCCACGCCTCACCCACCGCCTCCCGCAGCGGCGCCCGGGGAGCCGCCACCCTCACACCCNGCGGAGCGGGGCGGGGCGGGGGCCGTGTCTGCTGCGGGCAGGGCTGAGGCCGGGCGCGGCGAGGGGGGCTGTGAGGTGCCGGCGGCCGGGGTGCTGCCCATGGGCCGGCGGGACGCCCAGATGGATCTCAGACTGACACAGCCAGGCACTGTGGTCTCCGGTCCCCGCGGCACGGGGACAAGCTTTATTGGCCTTTCCCCAGGCGCCCCGCTTGGGCACGTTCCCAGTTTCTCCACCACCTCTGTGACCTAACCCATAGGATAGAGCTCGTGGGGCTGCCGGGTCAGGATTTAGGGAGCTGTTCCCAGAGCAGCCCGTGACCAGACTTTTGGTGGTTTGACAGCGGGAAGGCGCAACAGACCGGGCTGCACCTTCAAGGAATGACTCCCTCCGTGCCCGAGCACAGCTAGCCAGACACAACAGACCCATGCCCAAGGGAAAATGAGAAGATTGCCGGCAGGACCCGCTGTCTCCTTCCCTTTAGGCTACGGAGAGAGCGAGACGTAGAGGAGGGTGGCCGCAATCATGCCGATGCTGAAGAGCACGGTGAGGNAGGGAGGGAGGGAGGGAGGGCAGGAGGGTTTGACACGGGGGCACCGGGGGTGAGGGTGGCAGGGCGGTGCTGCGCAGGGGCCTTACCGCTCAGCCATTCTCTGCTTGGTCTGCGTGATTTCAGCCAGCATGTTGGCGGGCGGCGGCAGGCCCTGCAGCCCTGGGCAAAAGGAGGCTGAAGCTGGAGGGTGGGCTGTGCTCCTGCCATAGTCTGGATGGCTTTGCAGCCCAGCCTGGCCTCTGTTTGCACATGAGGCTTTTGGGATGTGCTGCCATCAGGAGCAAAGCACATGGACAAAGAAAGTAACAGCAGGAAAGGAAAGGGAGGATGTGGTTGCAGGCAACAGGACCAGTTAGCGGCCTCCACAAGAGAAGAACAGTGCAAGAGTCATAGAAAAATGCCAAGCGGGGTTTTGTCCTCGTGAAGAAGCAAAAGGAGAATAAAAAGGTGAGTGCAGAGAGGCAGCATAAGAGGGGATGCCACCACCAACAACTTGATCTTGGCATGGCTGGGGGAGCTCAGCTGCATCTCCCAAACTGCCCTGACTTACCTTTGAAGACACGGGTGGCCCAGCGACACTGGAGCTCTGAGATGGGCATGATGGCACCCAGGGGCTGGATGAAGCCAATGAAAGCCAGCGTTGGCTTCTCCAGGTCAGGAGGGAACACAAATTTGTAGAGGGGAATCTGGTTCTCCACCACCTTGAAGCCCTCGAGGAATGGGAAGGAGAAACTGTATCCTGTGGCAAAAACTACAGCATCGACATCTTCCCTGGTGCCATCCTCAAAGATGGCAGATGTCTCTGTGAACTCCTGGATGTTCGGCTTCATCTGCACCCTGCCAGAAATGATGCGGTTGGGCAGGTCATCATTGATGGTCGGGTGCTGGTCAAGGATCCTAGAAGGCACAGATGGACCTTGTTCAGGCCCTGGCAGGGGGATGGGCATTGCTGGGGCAGGTACCTGGGGTGCTGCCGGGGCACTCACCGGTGCTTGGGCTTTAGGCCATAGAGTGTGTGGTCAAAGCGGGCATTCAGCTTCCGCTCCAGGAAGAAACTGATGATATTTGGAGGCAGCAGGTTCTGGAGGAGCTGTGTGGAGCGACTGATGTAGCTGAAATCAAAGGGGTGCCCACTGTCTGCCACCCGGTGCAGCACCCAGGACCCACGCCTGGTGCTGAGGAAAACCTGGAAGGAAGGCAAAGAGGGGTGGTGGCATAGCAGCATGCTCAGAGTGGGCTGGGCCCCTGCTGTGCTCCAGGGACAGGGAAGCCAGCACAGCTGCTGGGACCACAACAGCCTCCCCCACAGAGAGGGGACGGGGTGCTTGTGGCCGGGTACTTGAGGGAGGGGAACGCACAGGGGATGGTGGGGGATGATCGGTGCCGCCTGGGGTCCCATCCCTGTGAGCTCTCCCAGCACACCTGCTTGGCTGCGTGGCTCAGCTCCACTGCGATATCGATGCCTGAATTCCCAATGCCGACCACGACCACCCGTTTTCCCAAAAAGGGCTGAGGGCTCTTGTAGTCCCGGCTGTGCAGGTACCAGCCCTCAAACTTTTCCAGCCCTGGAAGAGAGAGGGAAGCTGTGCTGTGCTGGGGTGTGGAGCAGGAAGGTGGCTGCCCTCTGTTCAGACTGGTGGTGTGTTTTGGGAACAAGCTAGGACCAGTGTGACCAACAGGAGTTATGCAGCCCTGGGGTAGTGCCCAGAGAGATGAAAGCTTCACCAGCATGGAAAATTCTCAGTGTAGCCCTGAGCATCCTGCTCTGGCTTTGGGACTAGCCTGGCTTGGAACAGGGCTTGGACTGGAGAATTCCATTCCAAAATTCTGCTGCAGGTCCTGTCTGGTGCCATGCATTGCCAGTAGAGGAACAACCAGGGTCTGTGCCATCTCTCCAGACCCTGGTGACAGTGTGCTCCAGCCTGTTCCCCAACCAAAGAGGGTCTCAGACCTGAAAGCTCTCCAGGCATTTTCCCCTGGCACCCAGGAGCAAGACCACCACCAGTGCTGAGCCCTCCAGTCTTGATGAGGAGCTGGAGAGCCCAGCAGGTGCTTGGCCAGCAACACGGAGAGGGAGCCTGTCTCAGGTGGGAAAGGCATGCTGGCAGTGGTGACATCTGCCAGCAGGATGCTTTGGACATTCATGCAATCCCATCTGGTGTGTTAAACCGCAGAGGCTTTTAGGGATGTCAGGGAGCAGGCGAGCAGCCCACGGGCAGTACCTGGGAAGGAACAGAGCGGGAGATGTGCGTCGGTGTGGTGCCCACTGCACACCAGCACGGCATCGAAGACAGCCGCCTCCTGCTCCCCCTCGCTCTCCGTCACCACCTCCCACTGCCCGCTGCTGGCGAAGTCGGGGCGCTTGGACACGCGGCACACGCTGGTCTGGGCGCAGGGGGAGCGGTGTCAGGCACCCTGTGCCCCCCGTTCCCGCTGCCACCTCCTCCTCGGCCCCCCCAGCTCTCACCCTGAAGCGGATGTGGCGGAGCAGGTCGAAGTGCTGGGCGTACATGCGGAAGTACTCCATGATCTTGGAGTTGTGCATGTAGTTGGGGAAGTCCTCGGGGATGGGGAAGTCACTGAAGCACATCATCTCCTTGGAGGTGTTGATGATGACGGAGCGGTAGATGCTGGCACGGCCGTCCTCAGGGTGCTCCTGTGGGAGTGGGGCACAGCTCAGTGCTAGCCAGGGCTGCCTGTCTGCCCTGCCTGGCACCCCAGTTGGGTGCAGGATTAAGCCACAGGTTGTTGTAGCACCCATCCCTGCATCCAGCACTTTCCTGTGATTGAGACCCCCCACCCCAAAAAACAGGGATGTAGCTCTGGACTGGTGGGAACCAGTCAGCGGTGACAGTGGGTCGTGGCAGTCTTGTGCCTCAGTTTCCCCACTTCCACTCCTTGCCCCTATGAGGTAGTGCATTCCCAAAGCTTCTGTGGTGCCATTGCCCTGGCTGCCACATCAGGTCTTGCCGGTTGTGGAGCCAGCTCCAGTGCTTCCTGCTGAGTGATTGCTCCTGATTACCAGGTCTGTGCCTCGGCAACTGGATGCTGCTGCTCTGATTCTGCTCCACTAACCCTGTCCTTGACCCATCACAGGTAGAACTAGTGGACTGTGACAGATCCACCCCAGACCCCTCTCTGGCATGATGCTACCTGTGTCTCCTCAGTGCTCTCCCACATGCATAGCAGGGCATGGTGGGAACACTGCTCATCTTGTTGGTGGGTCCATGGGATAAAAGTCAGCCACCTCATTAGGTATGGGGGCAGAGACAGCTCCAGGATTGTTCCAAGGCAGGGAGGGCCAAGGCACAAAGAAGGCAGCACATGGTGTCTCTGTGTGGGCGAGTGGCACAGAAGCAGAAAGAGGAGCAACCATGACTCCAGGGAAGGGCTGGGCAGGACAGGGACAGGGACAGACAGTGGGGTCTGCACGTATAGGACAAGATAGGTAGGCAAGGACTGGGAGCGACCAAGAGCAAAACAGCAGAGGAGGGTGTGGATGAGACTGGGAAGGGAGGGATGGGAAGGGGGAAGTCTGCACTGGAGGAGCAAGCCATGGAATGAAGTCCTTGGGGAGGCTTCATCCTGCTGCTGGTGAGCAGGAGTTGGGTCCTATGTGCCTGGCACACCAGCTGGCAGCATGCTGCCAAATCAGTTTTACTTTCCTGTGGTTTTCCTTGGAAACCTGCCTTGCTGCACACATGCAAAGCAGGGGAGCAGTGCATCATTTTCTTCCAAGGACCAATCCCAAGCCCATCTGTGCTGCTGCTGTGGAGCAGGCTGGCTGTGTGGGGCTTACCTCAAAGCGCCAGAGCCCCCCGATGTCCTGGCTCTGCTCGAAGCAGGTGGGCTCCAGCCCCTCATCCAGGCAGCATTTCAGTGCACACAGGCCAGAGGCACCGGCACCGATGATGGCTACTCTCCGGGCAGTCATGTCCCACGGTGTGGTGGTGGCAGAGGTGCTGTGGCCCGGAGCTGCAGAGCCAGGTGTGTCCCTCACGGGAGGCTGCCTGGTGCTGCTCGGTTTGGGGGTGACTGTCCCTGTGCTTCCTGTGGGTGGCCAAGGTGTCACAAGATGTGTTTCTTCCAGACGATCTACCGGTTTCCCCCACCACCCTGCCACACCTCCTGGCCTGCCCTGCCCTCTGCAAGACGCACATTAAGTTCTGTAAGCACTTAATGATGCTGACATTGCCCCGGGCCTTCCTGGGCAGGGCAGAGATGTGGCAATGCCTCAGATTTCCGAAGGTTGTGGCGTGGAAAACAAACCTAGGGGATGGGGGGGGGACTGGCATCACCAGCCCAGGCATGTGGTGGACAGGACCCCCATCCTTTACCCACCCTGGGTCCCCAGCTCACCCAGCCACCTTCCGGAGGAGCTGTGTGCAGGTGACCAGGGTGGCACTGAGCTGTGCCACTGTGACTGCCAGGACCCGCTGCAGCGGCACACACCTTGGGAGAGGCTCTCTTGCTGTGGAGTGTGTGTGTACGGTCAGTCCATGCTGTAGTAGGCCAGTACTACGAGGCTGATCTCAAACTCATGAGCATTCCAACAGCACCCAGAGGGTCACGATGGTGTCAGTAACAGGACGGACGCTTGGCTGTTTAATGCATTTATCCACTTAGAAAGTGTGCTGTGCTTTTGCTGCTTAGCTCTGGTGTGCGTGTGTGAAAATTGGCATGGCTGGGTTACAGGGGACAGAAAAGCCTGGAGCACTGGCTGAGAGGGACTGGAATTTAGCCTGCAAGTGAGCAGGTTTCCTCCTCTGTCATGACAGCGCTTCCCAAGGGGAGGTGCAGAGCAGGAGCCCAAGCATTATTTTGGCAGCTGGGGAGGTTCTGTGCATCCCTAGCTCATGGTGTTGTAGGAATGTGCCCCCTGTTGACGGGGTGACCAAATTACAAGAGAATTTTCAAATACTTTTTGTCTGCTAAATAAGGCAAAGACCCCAGAAAGTTCTCTCCGAATTTGGTACAAAGACACCTCATGGGACCTTTTGGACTTCACCTTAGACCTGGGGCTGTCCGACTGGACAGAGGCCAAGAGGTGCCCACCTAAGCCATTGGATAGAAAAAAAAGAGAACAAAGGAGATAATTGCTTTTGTGCCATGTCTTAGCAGGGCAAGGACGTCTGGCACCTGGCATTTTTCTCAGTAAAGAGCTTTGTTATTTTGTCTTTTAATAAACCTTTTTCTGTTTCCAACACTGCCACAGAAGCCATCCTGCCATTTGTGGTAGCTGGGCTATCTCAGGTGTAATAGGATCTCTGAGAGCTCCTAAGACCTGGCTCGAGGAGAAACCTATTACAGTGTGGTAACAGCTGGGCCATGCCAGGCAGGAGGAAGGTTTCTGCCACCACTGGGGTGCACAGGCTGCCAGGGGGCAGGGGTGGCCAGCCAGTCCCACAGCACATTGCAAAGCCTCCCTTCCTGCGCTTGCAGGGCACCTACAAGTAAGTAAAAACAGCTGCCAGGATGGCCACGGCTGCAACCAGCTTGAAGATGAGGGGCATGGCAGGGGCTGAGGTGCTCTCTTCCACGTGCCGTGTCTGCAGGGGCTTGAGGATGCGCTGCTGCTGGGTGAGGATGGCGGCCCTGGCCCCCGCCCACGCGCCCGGGCCCCGCAGCCGGTACTGGTACGGCGTGCAGGGACCGAAGGCCACCTCCATCGCCAGCTTGGGGTCCGTGAGGAACAGGGTGAGCAGGCTGGGCTTGACCCCCAGCTGGCAGGCGAGCTCGTCCATGTAAGGGATGTAATCCACCTGGATGGTGTGCCGCTGGCTCTTCACGTACCTGTGGGCAGGGAGGGAGGGCAGATAGGTGCTGGAAGCAGAGCTGGCAGATGCCCTGGACACCAGAAACGCAGTATTGGACAGACTGGACTGTGGGTAGTGTGGCCAACCACATCCCTGCCCTCTGTGGGCACACACAAATGTGCCAGGACACATCCATGGGACAGGCTGGATGCCCATAAGCAGCCGTGCCGAAGGCAGCCCCCTGGTGTTCCCGCAGGGATCTTACCGCTTTGCCATCACTTCTTTCTTCTGCTCAATGTCAGCCTCCATGTCATGCCGTGGGGGCAGCTCGTTCAGCCCTGGGGAGGACGAGACGCAGCAGCCACTGTGGTGCTGCCCTAGCCTGGGTGCTGTGCCTCTGCCAGCACCACTGTGGTGTGGTCTGGCACCTGAGGCATGTCCGAGTGCCTCGGGATGGGAAGGAGCTCAGGGTATGGATGTGCCTGTGCCTCTCAGAGAAGAAGCCATCTTACTGTGACAGCCGCAAGGCAGCCATCACCGTGGCCACGATGGCACAACCAGCTCCTGCCTTCTCAACGTGACTGGGCACCATCTGCCCTCACTCCAGGGCTGCACCCACGGGGCAGGTTTGCCCTGACTTACCTTTGAAGACACGGGTGGCCCAGCGACACTGGAGCTCTGAGATGGGCATGATGGCACCCAGGGGCTGGATGAAGCCAATGAAAGCCAGCGTTGGCTTCTCCAGGTCAGGAGGGAACATGAATTTGTAGAGGGGAATCTGGTTCTCCACCACCTTCATGCAGCCCTCGAGGAATGGGAAGGAGAAACTGTATCCTGTGGCAAAAACTACAGCATCGACATCTTCCCTGGTGCCATCCTCAAAGATGGCAGATGTCTCTGTGAACTCCTGGATGTTCGGCTTCACCTGCACCCTGCCGGAAATGATGCGGTTGGGCAGGTCATCATTGATGGTCGGGTGCTGGTGAAGGACCCTGGAAGGTGCAAGGAGCCATTAGGGCACTGGGAAGGGAGTGTCTCTGCTCTGTGTCCTGTTCCAGCTGCTGCTCCCTGCTCTGGGAATGCTAATCCCCAGGGATGCACGGCAGCTACCCCTGCACTGCTGTCTCCAAGAGTCCTTGGAAGGGGCAGTGGTGGTTCCCTCAAGAATTGCCTGGGCACAACTAATAACCCAGTCCAAGCACAGGGAGCATGGAATGGCTGAGCTGGGCAGGACACAGAGGGAGGCAGACGATCCCTTCTAGGCAGGGGGAGTGTTTGGTGATACCTGTGCTTTGGCTTCAGGCCGTAATATGAGTGATCGAATCTGGCATTCAGCTTCTTCTCCATGTAGTCACATACCATGGATGAGCTGAGCAGCCCCTGCAGGAATGTCTTCAGGCGGGTGGTTAAGATGGTGTCGATGGGGTAGCCCTGATCTCCAACACGGTTGAGGATCCATGCACCCCGGCGGGTGCTGAGGAAGACCTAGACAAGGAAGAAGGATCACTTCCTGAAGGCAGTGATGGTCCTGGGAGGGCTGCTTTGTGGGGGACATGCCCTTGCCCTGGGATCACTCTGCTTTTTGCTGCCCAAGCACTGGATAAAGACCCAGATGGCAGAGGGAGCTGGTGACTGGCATCTCACAGGGGAGTGGGACCAAGTCTCAATTGCCTGGCAGCTGGGATTGGCAGGAGCCAGCATTGCCAAACACAGCGAGTGCTGGCACAGAGCAGTAGCTGTGCAAGTCCGTTGGTCCTGGTGTCCCTGCAGAGCTGACAGTGTCCCACAGGAGCAATCCTGCCCACTGGGACCCTACTCCTGCTTACCTGCTGGGCTGTTTGGCTGATCTCCACAGCCAGGTCTGACCCCGAATTCCCAATCCCGATGACAGCAACCCTTTTGTTTGTGAAAGCCTGAGCATCCTTGTAGTCTCGGCTGTGGATGTAGCGGCCCTTGAACTTCTCAATTCCTGTGAGCAGAAGGAGGAGGCATGCTTGCCTTCGTGGTGCCAGGTTGGAGGATCACCCCGCTAAAGACTGGAGACACTCCCTTGCCCCAGCAAACCACTCCTGGGGAGCACAGGAGCACTCCTGGAGTCAAAGCAAGGCAGGGAAATGCTGGGGCCAGAAGGGAAAGCAGCAGGGAGAGTAGGGACTGGCATGGATTAGCTTTCAAGAGTGTCTCCTCACGCCAGCGTACAGGGCAGTACCTGGGAAGGAACGGAGCGGGAGATGTGCGTCGGTGTGGTGCCCACTGCACACCAGCACGGCATCGAAGACAGCCGCCTCCTGCTCCCCCTCGCTCTCCGTCACCACCTCCCACTGCCCGCTGCTGGCGAAGTCGGGGCGCTTGGACACGCGGCACACGCTGGTCTGGGCGCAGGGGGAGCGGTGTCAGGCACCCTGTGCCCCCCGTTCCCGCTGCCACCTCCTCCTCGGCCCCCCCAGCTCTCACCCTGAAGCGGATGTGGCGGAGCAGGTCGAAGTGCTGGGCGTACATGCGGAAGTACTCCATGATCTTGGAGTTGTGCATGTAGTTGGGGAAGTCCTCGGGGATGGGGAAGTCACTGAAGCACATCATCTCCTTGGAGGTGTTGATGATGACGGAGCGGTAGATGCTGGCACGGCCGTCCTCAGGGTGCTCCTGTGGGAGTGGGGCACAGCTCAGTGCTAGCCAGGGAATGATGGGGAAGGATGGCTGGGGTGATGAGGTCCTCCTTTTCATGGAGCCCCTGCCCTCACTCTCACCCAGATGATCCCACTGTGGCCGGTTGCCATCGCACCAGCCACCACTGACCCCTGAGGGTCACCGTGCTGACCCCAAGCAGGACACGTGGCCAGCCGGGTTTACCTCAAACCTCCAGAGGCCTCCGATGTCGCCGGTCCTCTCGAAGCAGACGGGCTCCAGCCCTTCCTGGATGCAGGCTTTGATGGCACACAGCCCGCTGCTGCCCCCGCCGATGATGGCCACCTTCTTTGCCATGCTGCGCTCCATGACCGGGTCTGTGCCTGGGGACAGCGTCGGACAGCTGAGGGGCTGAGCGGCCAGGGGCGCGACTGTGCAAGAATTTGACCCTGGTGCACCAAAGAGGTGCCAAGCAAGAGAGGCAGCCCCTCAAAAGTTTGTCTGGGGTTGCAAAGCCACTGCTGTCCACTGTCAGGTGTGGACCTGGCCAGTGCTGGGTTCTGCACTACTGTGGTGTTGCCTCTGGATCCCTTGAGGAGAAATCCTACCGAGTGTCAAGGAGGCTCAAAATCTCCCCGCCAATGCCAAGTCCCGGCGATAGAGGTGTCCTGAAGTGCTGTGCCCTGCTGTGGGGACCGACGGCTCCCTCCCGGGGGTGTGACAGCTCCTCTGCCTGCCCTTAGCCTTCTCCCTCCCCCGGGGAGATTCCTGTTGTGCGGTGCCCGCTGCGTGCCGCCAGCTCGGGGGACACCCTTCACCGACCTGCGGCCGTGCGATGAGCAGCCCGGGGAAGGCTGGCGGCAGGCACGGAGCCGTGCGAGGGTCCCTGCCCGGCTGCTCCGGCCCGCGGCCTGCCTTTATGGCGCGCAGCCTCCGGGAACGGGGCCGCCCCCTCCGTCACTCCTCCCCCGGGCCGGGGAAAGGAAGCCGGGACCCGGCTGGACCCGGGCCGCCCGCCTGGCTGTTCCGGCAGCAGCGTCCCCGCAGCCTCGGCCGCCCGCCTAAGGAATCATCCCAGGCGCTGCGCGGGGACACGGACACGCAGCCGATCCTTGTGGTTGCGTGCTTGGTAAACAAAAGCTGCCCTGGAGTTTGACCCTAGGATTATCAGGATTAGCCCCCGCCCGGTTATTCTGGTACCCGGGATGACACACGGCTCTGGCTGCTCCAGTGGCAGCCGGCACTGCATCGCCCACATGCCCTGTGCCCCTGGGCTGGGCATGTCGGCACAGTGTCCCTATAGCCACGGCTCACCCCTGGGCTAGCAGAGTCCTTGGGGCCAGTGGAACACTGGTGCTAGGAGCAGCACGCTGTTGGGGTGTCCCTGGTGTGAGAGTGGTGGGACAAGGAAAAGGTGGTCCCTCACAGCAGGAGGCACAGAGCAGGTGGATCCAAACCTGCTGCTGGCTCCTGGAACACTTGCAGCCAGACAGCCCTGGAGGCCTGCAGGGGAAATTTGCTCTTCCCTATGCAGAGAACTTTGCTTTAGAGCTGAGCAAGGCAGAGTGGCCAAGCTCTGCAGCTGAAGTGGTTTTAACCTTTTAAAATTCGTAGTATGTTTGCAGTAAGCTTAATAAAGCTCCTTCTGTCCCTTGCTGTCGGCAAGGGCTGATCTTTGCCCGGGGCAGAGGTGCTGAGCTGCCAACCCACACTCTGTGCCTGCCTGTCAAAAAGCATCAAAAGCATCTTACCAAGCAAGGGATCAGCACAAGAATAGAGAGGTGGCAGGACTGGCAGTGCTACTCTTCCTGCTCTGCTGTCAGCTGGCTTCTGGCTCTTTTGCAAGCTCTGCACAACTGCCCAAGGGCAACCGGTACAAGGGACCTCTCTGAGCTCTCCACTGCTCTGCTGTGCTATGAAACCTCTGTGCAGGTTGCCTCTGAATTTGCCGTTCTCCCTACAGGAGGCTGCATGGCCCTGGACTTTACCCCCTGTAGCTGGACTCATAGTACAGTACATACATAGTACACAGTACAAACTGTGCTGTCGGCACCTGGGTCATGCCAGGATATTTTGGTTTAGGTTGGTATTTGGTTGGTTGGTATCTGTGGAAATTCACAGTACCCCATACCTGACAAGCATTCAGGATGTAGATCGTACGCAGCAGTGTCTGCTCTGGGCTTCCACAGTGGGCAGAAATGGGACAAGTGGAGCAGAAAACTCCTCTGTCCTATCAGTGGCCTGCACCCACGCTTGGAGGAGCAGTGACAAGTGACAAACACAGGAGAGCAAAGGTCTCTCTGGTGGAGCTGGAGAGGAGCATAGAAGAGGTGAGAGAGTGGCCAGGCAACCTCTGACCCAGCAGGGCTGTGCAGTGGTGATGGTGGGTGCTACCAGGGCCTCATGGGGTGTCATGCAAGTGAGTCAAGAGCAACTTTTTGGCACACACATGTGTGTGGGGGCCACAGATGCACAGGTTGTTGCTGTACCCTCCATGATGTAGAGAGGAAGACCCCAGCAGCTCTAAGAACAGACTCTAAGTGCAGACAAAAAACACACTGTGTTTTGGAAAAGGTGGAGCAAAGATGGTTTGCCACAGAACAAGCAGCCCTGCCCACCCCAGACGCTGCCCACCCAGAGTGTGGCACCTGCCTGTGCTCCCACAGCCCCCACAGGGCTAGTCTCTGCCTTGGGGCAGGAGGGATGGCTGGAGTGTCCTGGTGCTGCTGCCTGCCGGGCATGCAGTGCAACCCAGGGAATTATTTTTTGGTCAGTGCACCACCAACCCAAACCTAGAAGCTTCAGGGGCTCACCCTGTCAGTGGGTCAGGGCTCAGCTCCAGGGGAACCTTGTCATGTCAAGCACTTCCACTTCAGCCCCTGTACAAGTGACAGTGACAGGGTGCTTGTACCAGCAGCCATCAGGCTGTTCCTGCACACTCCACCCAGGAGACCAGCACACTTAAACACTGCCTGGTCTTAATATGACTTAATTGGTGCTTTCCAGGGCCTGAGTGCACTAATAGACCTTAGTGACTACAAAGAGCCTCACCTGGGCCAAATCCCTCTATCCGTATGCCAGGAGCACTGCTTAAGCTGATGATTTGAGCCCAGTCTAGAGCCCTCGCTCCCTGCCTGGCTGTGGCCCCTGATGCAGTGCGTTCTATGATCTTCTGGCTCAGTCTTGGCCCTGGCTCATTATAGAGGCTCCTTGTGGTCCCCTCCTGCCAAGGACCAGCAGCCCTCTGTGAAAAACAGGCTGCCAGTGGCGCCAGGCAAGGAAAGCCAGCCTGCCTGGAGCACAGGGAGCTGTGGCCGTGGTTGGTAGAGCCAGAGCCTCTTGCTGCAGGAGGTGCAAGCAAGGCTCAGACCTGGGGATGGGTGTATTTCTGGGCTGTGGGAAGGGGTTGGCTCTGCAGGACTCTCTCTGCAGCCTGGAATATGCTATCAATCAATCAGGAATTGCTGTGAATGCATTGGACCCCCTGAGAAACTGAAAACCCTGTGGAGGGAAAAAGGAATTGGGAAGCTCTGGACAAGAGCTTCAGGAGCAGGATGCTGCTGGGAACTGCTCACCCTGTTGTCCACTGAATGATCAACCATTCAGTGCCACTATCTTTTCCCCATGGCTCTGGGAGCCACGTGCTCGACATCTAACCTTAGTGCAGCACTTAAATTGAGAGCAACAGGGAAGAAATTGCTTAGGGAGGCAAAGCTCTGTCTAACCCTGGGGAGAGATCCCCGTGGGTCCCCTCCAGGCAGGTGTTACAGAGCAGGCTTGTGCAGGGAGAGCAGCATGATCAGTATATTTATAGGACACAGATACAGGGGTGATTGTAGAGAAACCTCTGCAGAGTCACAGCTACCACATATGCCATGGGCTATTGCAGGTGCCCAGCGAGAGCATGCAGATTCACCGTATTAGCAGTGAGCTGCTGGATGGGTGTGCTGAGCCCTCCCCAGGCTCTGCAGAGACTGCTTTTGGTCACCAGAGAACAGTCAGCACAGACCCTGCCTGACAGCCGACCAGGAGGGCAGGACAGCACCAGACATCTGAGTGCAGGCCCTGGAGCCTGCAGCACTGCTCGTGTAGAAGTCTTGGCCGGCCTGATGGGGTTTGGGATGCCAGTTCAAGCGCCAGAATCCCCTCCCTGTGCGTGCTCAGAACACCAGCACACGGCCCTGCTTCGTGCCGAGGCCGGTGGTCGCTCAGCGGCTCCAGAGCGCGAAGAGGGCGGGCGCGGTGGCCGGGGACAGCCAGCAGTGCTCCACCACGCCGTACAGCACGTAGCCCAGCAGCAGCCCGAAGAGCACGTCCGTCATGTTGTGCCTGCCCAGCATGACCCGGGAGACGCTGACGATGAGAGCCCAGAGCACCACGAGCACCCGCAGCGGGATGGCCAGGACCAGGTGGCGCAGGACAAAGCGGCAGACGAGAGCGGCCCTGGTGGCGTGGCCCGAGGGGAAGGAGTACTTGTCCACCGAGATGGTGACAAACATGTCCATCTTGTTGTGCGTGGGCCGTGGCCGCTTGACGAGCCCCTTCACCACCGCCACCATCACCAGGTCCAGCAGCAGTGCTGGGAGAGACAGGAACTGGGGGTTACTGACAGCAGAACCATCAGCTAAGGCAGCACTCAGCTGTCAAAGCTGCCTGAAGGTGATGTTTTTCCCCATAGCTGCAAAACACAGGCAGGCAGAGCACAGCACACAGCTGCTCTTGGCCTTCTGCAGCAGAATGAGCACGTGCTCAACCTCTACTCCTCTGCACACACCCCTCCTGCACCACCAGCCATGGGCTCTGCCCAGCCTGCACCCCAGGGCTTTTCTCTCTGCAAAATGTGATCTTGCAATGACTCGGGGCTCGATCTGCTCCTTAATCTGAAGGCAGCAGAGGCATGAAGCCCCCACAGCTCCCTTCCTGGCAGTGCTGACTCTGCATTGCTGTCTGCCCTGGTGACCAGGGTCAAACCGACTGGGTGAATGATCAACCTGCTCCACTCTGGCACAGGTCAGTGCGAAATGCTCAGAGTTGGTGTGGTGCCAGGGCTCCTGGCTTCTCCCTGCTGCTGGGGGAAAAGTTAATCCTGCTTTGGCTCTCAAGAGATGAATAAAGGATAATTTATGGTGGCTTTCCCCCTGAGAGCTAAAGGCTGTTGTGACAGAAGAGGCAAAGTACCTGTGGTAAATGTTCAGCCAGTATTTGGCAAGAGCAGCTTCTCATGTAGGGCAGAGGGTCCTTTCTCCATCCATTAGCTCACCTTAGCACAGCACTCACAGCAGGGCTACTTCTTGTTGTGTAAGAGACCAACTTCTGTTTGTCCTAAGACTTATTTCTGGACACCAAATCGTTTGGTCACTTCAGTTCATTTCCTCTGGTTAATAATTTAAGAACAATTTTTTTTCCCCCACATGTAAAACCAGATCAATTGCTTTTTCTCTTTCTACACAGGATCTGAGAGATTCAAGTTGGACATGAGGGAGTCCTTCTTCCCCACATGGGTGCTGCAACCCAGGGACAGATCCCCAGAGAGGTGGGTGGCTCTTGCCCAGAGCACTGAAGGCTGAACAAGGCCTTGATGCTGGGACAGATCTCTTTGGAGCAAAGGTTAGGCCGGAGGCATCCAGGTCCCTTCTCACAGTTCTGCTGTGGGGCTCTAATTTAACCATGATGCTAGATGAGAATGATGCACAAACCTGTGTTTCCCACCAAGCAAATTTCAATTAAAATTTTAAGTGTGAGATCCTAGTTATTTGCAACTTAATACAAGAGTAACACAGGGAATTTGAGAAGTACTGGTGCTCTGGAACTATTACAGCTTCTAAATAAGCAAAAATGAATCCCCTTAAATACACCTAGGCTACTCTTTGTGTATGTGAAGTACTACACCCCGCAGGATTAAAACTTGTGCTTTAAACCAAGTTTCCTCACTGGCTGGTGCAGAACAATCCACGAAGGCCCTGCCTGCAGGGAGCCAAGGGTGAACATCTGTGTGCCAGAGCAGCTTTTCAGGGAAAAAACACCAGGCAGCTGCGCCTGGAATGCGCTGTTGTGACAAGCCTGAGGAGCTAGGAGAGGCTTCAGCTCCGAGAGCGTTTTGTAGCCACAGGAGCAGTTTAGCTGTCGGGAGTTCCCCAGTGCGTGGTTGCAGCTCTGACAGAGGAGTCGTGTTGGTGCCACCACGCCCTTAAGCTGCAGGGTCACCCCCCTGCTAGCAGGCATCCCAGATGAGCCAGCACAGCTCACAATCAGCTGGTGCTCTCGAGGCTTCAGCTCACGCAGCTTTGCCCCGTCCCTCGGGTCCCCTCCCCAGCCCCGAGGGGAGCCCCCCGCCTCACCAAAGAGCAGGTTGAGCAGCACCTCCCTGGCCGCCGAGCTGTCACTCTGGCAGAGCCCGTAGAAGGTGCCGAGCAGCCAGGGGATGCCGTGCCCCGACACCTCGATGACCTTCATGAGGGGGCGAGCGCTGCCCCAGGCCGAGCCCTCTCCAGCGCACACCCCCAGGCGCTTGGAGGCCCAGAGGTCGATGGCGAGCAGGGAGCTGAGGGCGATGCCCACGAAGGACGGGTTCAGCTTCATGCAGTCCTCCTCGGGCAGCGGGGCGGCCGCGGCGCCGGCGGGCTCCCTGCGGCGGGAGGGGCTGTCGGGGGCGGCGGGCCCGCGCTGGCTCAGGGACAGGAACTCCAGGCGGCCGCCGCTGCCGGCGCGCCGCTCGCGGCTGCTCCGGGGGCTCGGCATGGTGACGGGAGGCGGGCGCCTGTCACCCGCTGCCAGGCCCGCTCGGGACCCCGCATGTCACCCTGCCCNCGCGGGTGCGCCGCGAGCAGATCGTGGTGTCGGACGTGTCGGCCACCATCGAGCCGGCGGCCACGGCCATCGAGGAGAGCTCGCCGGTGGTGCTGCGGTACCGCACGCCCTACTTCCGCGCCTCCGCCCGCGTCCTCATGCCGCCCATCGCCCGGCGGCACACCTGGGTGGTGGGCTGGATCCAGGCCTGCAACCACATGGAGTTCTACAACACCTACAGCGACCTCGGCGTGTGAGCACCGCGGCCGGGCACGGGGGGACAGCTGCGGGGGCACGGGGGTCCGGGCGGGCCCGGGCTGCCTGTGGCGTGGGCTCCCCGGTGCGGGCAGCTGCCCTGCTCCGCCCGCGGGCACCGTGTGCTGCCCCTCTACCCCGCCTCTGCAGCTACGGCCGAGCACGGGCGGCACCTTCACCCCAGCCCCGCTCCCCGAGCCCGCAGTTCCTGCTCCCCGCAGCGCCTCCCGCAGCGTCCCGCGGGTCCGGACCTCGCCCTTCCCGGGGCTCTGCGGCCGCTGTCTCCCACCAAACGGCATTGCTTCTTTGGGACTGGGACGCCGGCACGGGCACTGCTGGGGGGTTGCCCCCGTGGCTTGTGTTAGGAGAGGGAAAGGTTGCGGTGCTGGGCAGGAGTGGCGGCCGGAGAACAGCCTTTCCCAAGGCTGAGTGTGTGGGTGACTTGTGGGGATGCCGAGGGGCAAAGCTGTTGTCTCTGTATCTGTGTCTTCTGCCTTTGGAAAGGGGTGATGCAAGAGGGGAGATGTCTACAGGGGCCTGTTCTGCAGCTCACTGGTGGGCTCCTGCTGCTGGTGCCACAGGTGCTGGGGGAGCAGCGAGTCCTTGGGCTGCCTGCCTGCATCCTTGTATCACGACAGATTGGTGTGCACGGGGCACTGGAGCACTTGGGGACGTTGGAGTGAGTGGAGGTCATCATTTGGAGGGATGTCAGAAGTGTGGCCCCAGCCCCTCTGCTGCAAAGCTGCTCCCTTGTTATTGCCATGCAGGCCTCGCCGTAGCCACACGGTGTTGGTAGCATGGCCAGCAGCAAAGATTCGGGCTGAGTTCTGCCCACCCCCTCCCCCTATCCATATTGCAGGGATTTCATTGTGCCAGTGGCAGGCGTAATTGTGGGATTCAATTGTTGTACGTGTCTCGGTATTTAAGGTGTAAAAATTGCAGACCTCCTGCAGGAGGGGGCTGCTGATAGGCCGGGCCAGTGCCCTGGTCACGGTGCTGCAGCTGGGGGACAGGGAAGGCTGTTCCATCACAGGAGCTGATTAAAGAGAGAGTGACCCCAAAGAGACTCAGCAGTGGGTTTTGGCCCAGTCAGTTTAATTGCAGGCTGATTAAAATGGCATTGTGTTGGCAGAGCAAAGGCTTGAGCTGGACGTGCGAGTCTCAGTAAAGGAATTGAAGCTGAATTTTTCTTCAGTGCTGTCCCTGAGAGTTTGCTGCAGGCAGGCAGAGGGTCCCAGTTCTGCTGGCTTCCCCATCCCTCACCAGGCACTGTTGCTGCCATTTCCCTGCTCATATTTCTCTTCCTCTTCACTAGGTCAAGCTGGGAGTTGCCCGACCTGCGAGAAGGACGAGTAAAAGCCATTAGCGATTCGGATGGGGTGAGCTACCCCTGGTATGGAAACACCACAGAAACCGTGACCCTGGTCGGGCCCACTAACAAGATCTCCAGGTTCTCAGTGAGCATGAATGACAATTTCTACCCCAGCGTGACGTGGGCCGTCCCCGTGAGCAACAGTAACGTGCCGCTGCTGACCAGGATTAAAAGGGACCAGAGCTTTACCACGTGGCTCGTGGCCATGAACACGACCACCAAGGAGAAGATCATCCTGCAGACTATAAAGTGGAGGATGCGAGTGGACATTGAGGTCGACCCGATGCAGCTGCTGGGGCAGCGGGCACGGCTGGTGGGCAGGACTCAGCAGGAGCAGCCGCGGATCCTCAGCAGGATGGAGCCCATCCCACCAAACGCACTAGTGAAGCCCAACGCCAACGACGCCCAGGTCCTCATGTGGAGACCCAAGCGAGGGCAGCCCATAGTGGTGATACCTCCCAAGTAGGGCGTGCAGGTGAGGACCTGGGTGCCCCCAGCCTGCTGCAGACGAACAGGGTTTCCGAGCCAAAGCAGACCTCTTGGGTTCTCCTGCCTTTGTTGTCGTGGTTGGAAACGTGGCTCCTCCTCGGTCAGAAATAGAGCCTGGCTGGCACACGGGCGCAGAAGAGGGTTTGCTGAGCTGGAGGATTTCCTAGGAAGTGGATTGGAGTACTTGCAGCTGGCACAGAGGCTGTCTGACATAAAGGACTCGTCTTTCCTTGCGGGGCAGCGCGAGGAGCATGAGTGGGGTTGAACCGTGCCCGTGGCAATGCTGCTTCCCACCAAGCCAGAGGGAGAAGCGGAGGTTGTGCCTGCTGGCAGCAGGGGCTGCTGCAGTCCCCGTGTCCCTGCCGTGTCCGTACCTATGCATTCCAGATCAATAAGCCACCCCTGGCCTGCCTGCTGGGACAGGGTGGGGGGGCCAGCAGTGGGATGGGACTGGGCAGTGCAGGGGGGCTGGGCAGAGCCCGGTGCTGGCCGGTGCCACCGCCCGGGAGGGGTTTTCCGCACTGGAAACCCGGGACACGTTTTGCATGTGTCTGGGTGTGTTTGGAGTAGTTGTGAGTGTAGGAGATGCCATAGCTCTTTTCTGTCTTGGAGTGAGGTCTAAGGGCAGGTTAGATGTCCTGTTGTTTTAAGGTGCACTAAGTCTTTGCAGTTCCTCAGCCTCCCCTCCCAAGTCCCGCTGGCCCTTCTCTTACAGAAGCAGAACTGGTTCTCAGCCGAGTGAGAAATGGTGAGAAATCTCCCAGCCCAGGTGCTCTGTGTGTGTGTGGTACCCAAACCAGCTCAGAGCTGGACTCACTTTGCTTCACCACAGACCCCACTCCCTTGCTATAAGTTGGGTGCTTGCTCATTTTCCACACAAATGCTGGCTCACGTGGAGACCTCTTCCTCAGCCACCTATGGAGCAGGGTGGCTACTGGATGGCCCACTGTCCCCTGTGGAGGGGACAGCACACCTTGTGGTAACTCTCCAAGCTCTGTGGACAGCAGGCATGTGAGTGGAGGCTGTTCAGGGCAGGCCTGGGTTTGCCTGGGAAGGAGGAGGTGAATGTGCTGCCTGGGGGCTGCCTCCTGCTGCTGCCATGCTTGGGAGGGGTCACAGGGGGATTTATTTGCCTTTCTCCTCACTCCTTGATGGCTGGCATCAGCTGGTCCATGGGGCAGCACCGTGCTGTGGGATGCAGGTGGCAGTTCCCAGGATCTCACTGTGGAGTTGCAGCAGAGGCATAAACCATGGCTGTGCTGCTGCTGCTCTGGGTGCTCCATCACTCCTGGGCAGGTGGTTACAGCTTTTGCTGCTTTCTCTGCTCTGTCCTCCCTACCAGGAGCCCTGCAGCTCCTCCAGCTCACAGCCCTGCCTTCTTCACACTCTGGGGGGATTGTGCTGCCCTGGGGATGCAGGGCATTCCTGCTGGGAAGGTCTCATGTGCTGTCCCACTGGCAGAGTCTGGGGAGGAGCCCCGCGTGACACTTCCCGTGCACCCGGGCCCTGCCAGCACTGGGGCTCCTGAGGCATCCTAGACCAAAAATCCCTGTGAAATCCCTGTGCTATTTATTGGCCTCAGTAGTGTTTGCTGCTGATCCAGTTTTTTATTTATTTTTTGTCTGGGAGCGTTTCCTTTTGACGCCTTGGTGCAACATTTCCCTGTGCCGGGGCCGGCGCTCCTGTTCCTCCCACCCGGCCTCACCCTGGGCTGGGAACCTGCTGCTTTCCGTGCCTATGTCGGGGTTTTGCAGGGGCTACAGCCTTGCTGTGGGGCAGGTTTGGAGGGAGAGAGGGCTTTGAGCTTTGGTTTGCTGTGTTCTGTGCAGCAGAGCTCCCACAGGGAGCTTGCTGGTGTGGGAAGATGTCCTGCTCTTGTGAGACTGTGGTTTTGTCTTGGTGTGGGACCCATGGCAGCTTTTGCCATCGCTGATGTTTTGTTTCTCAAAAAGGGGGTGTGGAGAGGGGTTAGAAACTTGAAATACGAATTTCCTTAAGGACTGGGGGAGGAGGGGTAAGTATCTTTTCGTTTGAAGTAAGGCAGGTGTATACTTTTGGCCCAGGGGGACGGAAACATCTCTGGCAGCATCAGAGCTAAAACGCCAGAGGAAGGGGTTCCCCAACAAACAGGTAGCTCCAAGGTGGGCTTCCTGCTGGGAGAGGATGCTGTGTCCAGAGGCTGTGTGAGCCAGCTCCCCAAAGCCCATGGGAAATGGCTGCATGCTGCTGTCAGCCCAGAGAGCTGCTGTGGCACTGCCATGGCTCCAGTTGTCTGGGGCAGTGGGGACACTGCTGCAGGGGTGCTGTTGAATTCAACATTGCCACCTTTTGGGATTTGCTGGCCAGTCTGAGCCTTGGCACGTGGCTCATGCCATGACACAGACAGCAGTAGCTGAATTTCTGTCCATGAATGTCTGCAACATCCTGGTGCCAGGGTCAGGCTCCATGCCTGGCTGTAGCTGTGTGCCTGATGCCCCAGGGCTGCCCCAGCCTGCAGGTAGGTGTTGGCTGAGCCCCAGGCCATGCTTGTGTTCACCTCTCCAGGCTTCTGCCAGGCTTTCATTCCCACTCCTCTGACAGCTGGATTTGATGCACTTAACTCAGTTTGGTGCATGGGTTGTCTTTGTGGGCATTTCCCCCTTAAAAAAGAAGGGAAAAAAAGAAGTTTGCAAAAATTGTTTGCAAAGAAAACATGTGCAAACAGTGTTTACAGAAACGTGCAGGCATTTTGCATGTTGGCAAAAGGTGTGTATTCACACCTGGGTGAAGGTGGAGCTCTGGGGCTGTTGGTGCTCAGAGGAAGGAGGGAAGGTGGTGGGGGAGAGATCCCATGTATGAGTCTGAGTTTGGCTGGTTCCCTGTGGCTGGATGAGCACTCAGACCCCTGGGCTCCACCCCATGGGATGCTTTCCCTGTGCCCCCCTTCCCCACCAGCACCCTCTTATCTCAGGGAGGGGTAGCACATGGAAACGCTCACCCTCACGCTCCCTGTGCCCTGAGCCTCGGGGTGCCCCTTCCCCTCCTTCCCATCCTCGGGTCACTTATTTATTTATCTATTTATTTATTTATTTATGGGTATTTATTGACAACTGGAAGTCAGGGTGGGGGGTTTGTAATTTCTGCTGCACAGTGGGGGCAGCTGGGTCTCCCCCACACCCAGCCCCCTGAATTTTGGGGTGCTGCTGGGAGCATCTCTGGGGAGGGATGCTTGTGGGTTCCCACACTCCCATCCCCTTTTTGTGAGGGAGAGAAAGCAAGGGGAACCTCACCGGAGGGCACCCGGTGCTTGCCCCTCCCTGCAGAAGCTTGGATTCCCCGTTCTCCCTCCTGTGCCCATCCCTGTTTACTGACCTGGCCTCCTGGTGCTTCTCCCGCTGGATTTGCTGTTTCCAGTTCCTGGAGAGGGTGGGAAGAGCCAGGATGGATGAATGTCACTACGGAGAACAGATGTTCTCCAGGTATTCTGCTGCCGCGTGGGGAAAATCGGAAAGAGAGGAAAGCTGGTTTTGCAGAGTGCCTTAAACACAAATGACTTTACTGAGTAGGGGGCTTGGACTTCTGTCTCTGGATGTTATTACCAACTCGAAAAATGTTGCATTTCACTTCTCTGGGATTAAAAGAAAACTCCTCGAGCTGTACTGGAGCCAAACCTTGTGTTTGCTTGAGTGTCTCTGGCTGGTTTGTACCTCTGGGGCCATGGCAGCACCGTAGAGCAGGTGGGAATTCATGGAACTTCAATCAGCCCCAGCCTGCCTCAGCAGTGGCACCAGTGGCTGTCCCTGCTGGCTTTAAACCCTTGGGTCTGGTGACAGAATTCACTCCACTTTGTCCTGCCTTGCAGGTGGCTTCTGTGGTGTCCCAGAGAGGTTGTGCTGGCACTGCAGTGCCCTTTCCCAGGGGATGCTCTGAGCAGGCTGTTTGCTGTGGGGCTGTGTCCTCAAGCTTCCAGAAAATTGGGCAGTTGGTTGGAAAGCTTGGAGGGGGCAGATGTTCCTTTTTCCCTTAGGAAACCAGAGCAAAGAGAGGGAACAGCAAGAAACCTAGGAGTTTGTGCAGCCTAGCCATGGGAACTAGGAAAGCTGCCCAGATTGATAAAGCTGAAAAGCTACACAGAAAAAAGATGTTTCCCTTTTGAAATTGTACATTCCCCCTCCCCTTTCTTGTGAGAAGAGTGAGAACAAAAGTCAGCCCAGAGACCAACTGTTCCTATCTTCCAGTCAAAATAATACATGGGAATAATATGGAGTTTCATAACAAAGGTTCATTTAAAAGCCATTTGGGGAAATACATATTCACTGCATAGTTCCTGAAAGCAATTAAAAATTAATAAACCCCTTTTTTGCAGGGAGAGGGGTAATGAAAGAGGGTTGTGGGTGCTGCCTGAGGTGTAGTCTGGAGGGGGATCTCATTGCATTTGGTGCATTGCTCACCTTGAACATCAAACCTGCCAGTCCCCATTTGCTGGGTGGGTACATTTGTGCCCCAAGACAGCTGATTTCTTTAACAGCTGCTCCTTTTGAGCATTGCTGGCTGTGCTGGGCACTGAGGGATGCTGGCAGCCACCCTGTGAACTATTCAGTTAGCAGCTTTCTTTCCTACTGTTATATTAAAACATTGCTCATCTTTTGACAAATCCCTGAGATGGAGGTGTGGGAGAGCAGGCAGGAGTTTGCACAGCTCCTGTCGTGTCTGCTCATGCCCTAGGAGCAGGGAAGGACCCTCTGCCCAGCAGCTAAGGGCAGGCCAGGTGAGGCACGTTCTTCCTTCCCAGCAGGGGAAGCACAACTGCCTTGTCTGAGACCATGTGCCCTGGGACAAGCTGTCTTTCCAAAATGCCTTCCTTGCAGAGCAAGAACAAGAGCAGTCTGTGCTGCTGCCACCCCCCTCCAGAGCCTGGGCACAAATCCCAGCTGCGTGGCCACATGGAACTCAGTAAATGTTGCAGGGTGCTGTGGGGGCCAGCAGAGACAGACAAGGGACACTGCAGGTAGTACTGAAGGTCAGTTTATTTGCTTGATTCCCTCTTCCACAAAACCTGGAAACAATCACCTTCCAGCAAGAGATGAGAAAGCAGTTAAGAAGTGAGAGATTTGGCTCTGCAGCTCCTCCCCTACTCACAAGACCAAAGGTTAGATGGCTGCTCTGAAAGGCACGCAGCAGCTTGGAGCCCCCACAAAGCTCCCTGTCCCAGCAGGACACCCCTTCTCACCACACCTCTGGGAAAAGCATGGCTGGAACCAAATGGGAGAGACACCACAGCAGGAACCCCGGAGTCCCCAGCGGTCTGCTCATCTCGTCCTTGCAGGGCTGCTCCGAGGCAGGAGAACACTCGGGGTTTAGCTCCGAAGGGACGTGGGCATGGAAGGGACAGGAGGGCTGGGTTGGTACTGCCATGCAGCAGCAGTGTGACGGGACCAGGCTCTGGATCGTGGTGTCAGAGGGGCAGGAGCTGGGCTGGGGAAGGCTCCAGCATCGCAGCAGGACGGACAGACAGACAGACCCCTCACTCTGGCTGCGGGGTGTAGCGCAGGTACTTCTTGCCCGACGGGAGCTCCTTCGTGAAGACTCCTTTGGGGAAGAGCTTCTTGGCTTCCTCGTCAGGTAAGGTGGGCACAACCATGACGCTGTCACCGGGCTGCGGAGCAAATGGGGACAAATGGGGATCGTGAGGAGCTGGCAGGGTTGGACACGGGTGGCACTGTCCCCCTGTGAATGCTCAGCCCATGTGCCCCAGGCGTGTCCCATGCCTGGAGCCAGCAGTGAAGGCAGACTGGGAGCTACACCAGGAGACACGGGAGCTGTCCAAAGGGAGAGCTGTGCCATCTGCCAGCCCTGCCAATGGCATCCCACAGCCATGGCACTCCCATGGGAACAGGGAGTAAGGAGGAGGGAGTTTGAGCCTCTCTGTGATGCTGGACAGAGCACAGCTTGCCCTAGTCTGCCCATCCATTCCTGTCGTTTAGGCACCCTGGACAGGTGGTGCTGGCTCCCCCTTGATTCCAAGCCCTGGGGAAAGGTCTGCTTTCCTGGGAGGTGGGTGAGCTGGCCCAACCCACTGGGAGCTTAGGCTGCACGAAACAGGAGCCTTCACAGGCAAGGCTGCCTCCAGCTGCTGCTCCCCCCAGCCTGTGGGTCCCCCTCCAAGGGAGGCTGGCTGCCATTTCAATGCCTGTTTCCAGCGTCTGGCTGTGAGCTTTGCCCTGCTCCTCACCTTCCAGTCCACAGGGGTAGCAACCTTCTTGTATGCTGTGAGCTGCAGGGAGTCCACCACTCTCAAGATCTCATCAAAGTTTCTGCCGGTGGTGGCTGGGTACAGGATAGAGAGTTTCAGCTTCTTATCTGGGCCGAAAACGAACACCTGAGCACAGGGAGACAGCGTCAGGGGCTGGGCACATTTGTCTGACAACTCTGCTGGATCTGCTCAGCCCTGATGCTCCTTCCTTTCCTGGGAGCTGCTTGATCACAGGTGTTGGGGCAGAGGAGATGCCATGGAGGGGATCTAGAGAACAACTGATGCCCAGGGAAAGTGCTTTTGCTCTGGGAGCTCCTGTGTCCAACGCCAGCTTGTTTTGGTACCTGTGCTCTTCTAGTGCAAGCACATGAGGGGAGAGGGAAAGTGCAGCAGATCAAGCACTGACAAAAATCAGTTTGGGACAGGCACGACCGGGATCAGTGGGTCGCTATGGCAGAACCCATGGTTCCAGCCCAAGGAAGTTATCCCAGCTCCTGAGGATGGCCATGCCCATGCAGGTAAGCTGCCCCACAGCCACAGGGCAGGATGGCAGGCCACGGTTCTGTACTGCTGGGCAGGCACGGGTGCTGTGGGGACAGGCACTCACCACACGAGCAGTCAGGGGCATCCCATCCTTGTCCAGCTCATCCGGGTCCAGCATGCCCAGCTTGACAGCCAGCTCCCGGCTCTTGTCAGCAATGATGGGGAAGGGCAGCTTCTCTGCAGGCTGCTCCCCGTTGTAGGCATTGATGTCCTGCAGAGACAAAGCCATGGGACATTCCTGTGGCACCACCACAGAGACAGAGGCCAGGCAGAACCAGGAGCTGCAGCAGCAGGAGCTCCCGACTTGCTCGGCCCCAAGGTCTCAGGCCAGGAGAGCACAGCCAGGGGCTCATGGCCTTCCATGAAGTTTCCAGAAACCAGGTGACAAACCAGAAACCTTTGTGCCAGGCTGGGCTGTGCCTTGTTCATGAGGTCAGTTCTTAGGCTGTTTGTGCTCACACCCCATGGAGCAGCTGCTTTGCCCAGGCAGTGGGTATGGAGCAACAGGGAATTCCTGCCCATGTTAGTGACACAGAGAGGTTTAACCACCTTCCACAGAACTGTGTCCCTCTTCCAGCTCTCTCCCAGTACGGGATCTAGCACTGCTGACAGATGTGTTGGTGTCACAGCTGAACTGGACTGTGCTCCTAAGGAATTGTTTCTATAGTGGCAGTGCAAACCAGCAATGCTACAGCTGACCAAGAAAGGTCCAACACTCCACAGGTCTTGTGCAAGGGACCAATTCCATTCAGTTAGTCACTCGCAGCTTACTTAACTAAAGGCTCTCAAAAAACTAGAGTGTCAGCCTGAGTGCAGGTGCTGGGACACTGCTCACTCCTTTCTGAACCACACCTGGGACAGAAGGGAAAAGCATCCCCCTCCACAGGCTCTCCCTTGTGACCATGGTTTATGAGGTTCCTCCCTGTACTAGTCCAAACTGGACCTGCTTCACAAATACACACAAAAAATGTATTTTGAGCATCTCCAAACTTGGTCTGCACTCGACCAGAGCATTTAAGTTATCCCTGGAGTCTGCAGCACCACCCTCACAGATCACACGGAGCCCCAGCAGCGCTGGGAAGAGCCTGCTCAAAGCAGCACAGGCAGAGCAGCTGCCAGCATCAAAGCAAGTAGAATTCAAGGTTCCTGCCCCAGAACAGGGCAGTCTGTTCCTTCCACCCTTTTCATGCTACAAGGAGACAAAACTGGCTGCAATGCTGCTGTGAACCTCCCTCACACTGCTGTGCTGCATTATCAGCTCAGCTGATAGCCTCAATGTACAAATCTCCCTGCCTTCTCCAGGCTTTGCTCAGAGGGAACTCAGGGAGGGCAGGGTTGGAAATGCTGCCCCTTGGCACTGCTCAGAGCACACCAACAGCAGCAAGAGCAGGCAGGCCCTGCACCCCTCCTCAGCCCCCCATGGTTGCTGGTGCTGACAAAAGGGGCTGTAGCCCTGCCCCAGCTGCTCAGGATGCTGCAAGCAGGTCAAGTGGTGCACACCTGGCCAAATGTTTCCTTTCCAGCTTTTCTCTTCGCTTGTTTTCTCCCCAGGCCTTTCTGTGTCACCATGGCTCTGCAAAAAGGGGCCACTGATCTCAGCTGGGTTGTGCTCAGGTCTGCCTTGCAAGGAAGCAAGGATTTGATTCTGTTGTCCTGCAAACCTGCCTTGTCAGAGCAGAGCAGAGAAGAGAAGGAAAGCAGAGCTGCAGAGTTCAGCTGAGGAGAAATGCTGCTGAATGCTCCACAGAGTCACAGGAGGCTGCAGATGGACATCAGCAAATGAGACCCACCCACCCCTCTCTTTAGAGCAGGGACTGGTGGATGAAGAGAATTTCTGAGAAGTAACATCTGAATCCTATGGACTGTAACTCGTTCCAAAATGCACGTAATTTCACGACCTGGGGAGCTCTAGAAAACAGCCTCACACATCACACTCTGTGTTGCAATAAAACACCCACAACTCGCTTCCCTAGTCACTAATTTTCTTTCCAGAGTCCAAGCTGAAACCAGACATCACTGGAGTGATTTATTCACCACCGACTCACCGAGGTGCAGGTATCTGTGGCCAAAAAGAGCACTGAAACCTCTGACATGCACAGCACATGCCAGCCAGGCCAGCTCAAGGAGCTCAGGCATTCATCCAGCCCTTGGAGAAGCAGCAACCTCCTGACTGGGGAGGTTGGAGGGTAGGATCAATCCTTGGCTGAGCTAGAGTTCCCAGTCCTGGAGCAAGCCTCTGGTTTTTTTGCTAGGGATGGCTAAGAATAGCTGTGATATCTCTGGTTGGAAAGCACAGCTGCACAAAGTGATATGAGGATTATTGGCTGCACTCTGGCCCCACCTTTCCAGGCCCCACTGAAATCTGGCAGCAAAGCAAGCAGAAGTTTCTTTATTGTTCCACACAGGATTTCAGCCACCCCTCTTGCCCACTTGCTTCCTTGCAGGCTGTGCTTCAGGTAAAAGCAGCTTCATCCACAGAGAAAGCAGAGGTGTGTTTACAGATGTGGCACAGGATTCTGCCCAAAGTTTTGCTCACTCCTAGGAACTCAAAGTTTAATCCAGTGAAACACAGGAACACTCCAGCCTTCTGTGGATCTGTCCTCACCAACTGGATCTTTCGCTCTGGAGGACTTTCACCTGTTTCTTTCTGACAGGTGCTGAGCTGACACTTCCAAACCTGTCTCCAAGGCTTCTCCCAGCCTCACAGAAAGCTCACCACAGCTTAAATCACTGCCCTCTCCATGGTTTTTCTGAAAGGCTTTCCTGCTCTGCCTCCCCTCAGCCAGCATCAAGAGGCCGTTTCTGCAACTTCTCCTGGTTTCACCTGAGGTTGTGCTGAGTAATTCCATAGGGTCAGCAGAGCCAGCTCATTGTTCATCTCTTTTTCAGATCACATGAGTCTGCTGAACCCCACACATCCCTGCAAGCCCTGAGAGAGCTCAGCACTTCCCTCCCTTGACACAAGTTACTGCTTTCCTGCAAGAGCAAGCCTGCCCTTCACAGAGCTGACTTCACTGAAAAGCTGCTTGCAAATTCAAAGCCTTTGCAGAAGTCAGCAACACCCTAACACTCCAGCTTTAGCAAACCAGCAGATGAACCTCCCTTGCAAAAGCACAACGCAAACTTTCTCTTATGTCTAATGACATGTTATTTGCTAATTTGACTGCTGGTTTCAGCCAGTTTGAGCAGCACAGAAACCTCATTTACTGGGATTTGTACATTGCTTTTCCCAGGCCCTTCTGAAGCTTGCTGGGACATTGGCCATGCACCACTCAGGTACAAAGGTTGATTTAAACAATACGGCAATTAGCTAATTTCTAATGCCAGTCAGTCATGAAGTAATGTCCGACTGAGTGTAGAGATTTCTCACCTCTAATGCCTCTTATTGCATGGACCTCTCACCCCTGGAAAATATGTGAGAACATTCCCAATTTTAAGAGCTAAGAGAGTGGCAGGTAATTCACCCAGGGATTTTTACACTCTGGCCATTTCTGTCTGAAATACCCATTTTAGACCCCACCACCTCTAGCCCTGGAACCATTCTCCCTAGTAGCACACACAGGCTGCCTTTGAAGTTCTTCTTTAGTTTCTTGCAAGTTCCTTCACTGAGTTATTCCACTCCCATCTTTTTTTAATGCTCCCCCATGTTCATTTTACATTTAACGTTCTCCTATTTGTGGTTTTATATTTAACATGTCTCTGTTTGTTCTCTGTTTTCTCCTCCCTGCCCAAGCATGAACTGCAGTTGCCTCTTCACTTCTGATGCCCTTTTTCCTTTCCTGTTTTATTACAGAACTTCCTGGGGGTCTGTGGGTAGGCTGCCTTCCTCTGAGGTTTGGGCATTACCTCCACAAGTTTTAACCCTTTCAGCTAGTGGTGGGACAGCAGTAATATTGTTTTCCTCTTGTATCAAAGTGCACAGAGCACCCTGGACTTTGTGGGGTGCTCCACGAAGATGGAGAAGACCTTCCCCATTCCTGCTCTGAATTTCAGCACCGCCACACTTAGGGATGTGACATATGTACCTCCAAGCCTGCATGGGCTTCTCCTGTGGCCTTTGGAGTGAGGCAGCAGCCCCCTGCAGCCTCCCCAGAGCCCGTACCTTGCACCAGGAGAGGTGGTCCTGGACGCTGTCGATGGAGAGCGCGATCATCTTCACGTTGCGCTTGCTGAACTCGGGTGCCAGCTTGGCGGCCCGGCCCAGCTCTGTGGTGCACACCGGGGTGAAGTCCCGCGGGTGGGAGAACAGGATGCCCCACCTGCAAGGGGAGGGAAGGAGCTGCCGTCAACGTGAGCTGTCCTCCTGGTTTGTGCTGCAGACAGAAAGCTGTGCGGCCTGCACGGCGCGGAGTGCAGGAACAGCTCGTCTCTCTGATAAGGAAATCCTGCCCCGGCAACTCTTCCTTCCCTATCACTAGAAACTTCCATGAGATGAGCCCTGCTCTGAGAAACTCCCTACATCTTGCTCCCCACTCTCCCTCCAGGATCCTACAGCAGGTACTGGAATAGCCCACGATTCTTGACATGGAGAGTGTGAGGAAGTTTGGGGGAGCCACGTGTACACTGCAGCCCAGAGAGCCCATGTGTGAGGGGATGCAGGTGCCAGCCTGCCAGCCAGGTTATTGCAGAGATGGTCACTGATTCACGAGCCTGGCCACTACTCCCTACACCTCATCTCCACAAGGAGACACACACACACACACGTACATCATGCAACTCAAAAGAATGGGACAGGACCAAGCCTTAACCCTGCTGTGCTGTGAGCTGCACTTCATTAAAAGGTAAGCATTCATCATATTGTGGCTCCTGTTACATCAACACAGGCACCTCACTTTTGCCCACAGCTCGGCAGCAATGGATTCTGAGTCTTTAGAGCAGGCAAATACTAATCCTACACCTCACAGGTAAGATAAGCACTGCACGGATAAAGGCAGCAATGCAGCCCAGCAGGCAGCATGATGAGCTGGAGCAAAAAGGCTCTCAGAACTTCCCAGGGGCTAAAGCAAAGCCACCTGCAGCCAGGACAACTTCAAATTCCCTGGCAGAGACTTCTTGCCCCATTTCTCAGCTCGAATTGCACAGACCTTACTTCACCGATCTTCACCCGGCCCCCAGCACCACAGCAGTGGGCAAAGTCCTGTCTGAGGGATTTGGGAATGCAGCTGGCGGCTCCCTGCAGCTCTGCCAGAGCGGGTCACCAGGAATTTATGGGGCAGTTACCCGGCCACTGGTGCTATGAGGCTCTTTTTACAATAACCACACTCCTTGAACAACCAGCAGCAAACAACAGAGCAGAAAGGTGCCCCGTGTGTGGTCAGGCTGAGACAGCCGCTTTCAGACGCCCTGAAGCTCACAGGGTTCTTTTTCCCCCTTTGCTCAAGCTCACAGTGCGGACAGAAGGGGCCGGTTCAAGCTTGCCAAGCGCTGCCGGGAGCGAGTCCCGAAGGCGCCGTGCTCGTGTCAGGAATGGGGCAACTGGCTTTGGGGGGAATGGCAACCAGCAGGACAGAGCCCCTTGTCACCGCACACCTCCGCATCCCGGCACGGACGTGACACCCGAGCTGCTCTCCAGGACCGGCCCGGCTTTGCCCGGCCTCGGGCTCTGCCTCTTCCTCTCCTCGGAGCTCGGCTCGCCCTCCGGGGATGAGGGGGACGGGCGGCTCTGCGCACCGCGCTCCCCGGGAATCCCGCCGCGTCCGGGCCTCCGAGCTCCGGGGTTCCACCAGAAAAACCCATGTCTGTTGTGGAGCCAGCCCCCGGAACCGTGCCGCGTGCCCGGCGCGGTGACACGGGACTCAGCCGCGCGGAAGGACCGCGGGGAGCGGTCCCGCTCCGCCCCTGCTCCCCGGGATCCCCGGCGGCGCGGACATTCCATCCCATTCCATTCCATTCCATTCCATTCCATTCCATTCCATTCCATTCCATTCCATTCCATTCCATTCCATCCCCCCACCCCATGCGCTCACGAGTCTCCCAGGAAGTCGTGGAAGCGGATGCGGCCCTGCGTGGTGTCCGCCTCGAAGTTGGGCGCCTCATCCCCCAGCAGCAGTCCCGGCATGGCCGCAGCTCCCGGTGCGATTCCCGGTTTGATTCCCGGTTTGATTCCCGGTTTAATTCCCGGTGCGACGCCCCGTGCCCTCCCGGAGCCGCCGCCGCCGCCCCCTTCTGCGCCTGCGCGCCGCCACCGCCCCCTCCGCGGCCACGCGCGCGGCGGGCACGGGCGGGGGC
>VXAX01007749.1:72770-111135 GCA_013399835.1 Leptocoma aspasia | reverse complement strand
AGCAGAGTGGGCTTGAAACGTTTTGGGCTCTCCAGGGAGGCTTTCAAAGCAATTCCCACAGGAGCTCAGGGGCTCAGGCATCCTGCGAGGATTCCTTTGTGCTGCTTTAAGGGCTGAACGAGCTGCAAAATCGTCCACACGGGAAACCCTTGCCCAGGAAAAGGGCTGCCAGGAGCCCTGGGCTCAGGCACGGGGCTCCGAGTTGCTCTTCCCCCCTTTCCTCTTCCTCTGTGGTTTGTCACCGTCCACCGGCGCTGTCACCTTTGCCTTGGGCACTTTGTATTTGCTCTTCTGGCTGTAGAGGAGGTTTTTCTGGAAGAGGCGTGGGATGTTGCCCTGGAACAGCAGGAGGGCAGCGAGCGTCCCTGGAATGAGAGCACAAACCCCTTCTGGGCGCTGTGTCGAGCATCTCCACCCTCCCCACAGCTCTGCAGAGGTTTTGGATCCTTGTCACAACCTTCACCATGACCAAAAGGCAGCTCAGCACCACTCAATTCCCCACCGAGGGCGGAGGGGACCCTCGCTGTACTGCTTTAAGGAGAATTTACCACTCTGTCCTTAACAAAATAAACAATGCTTGTTTTGACCCATAAACCACCCCAGGGATTTTCTGGCAGAGAATCATTAAGGTTGGAAAAGTCATCCAACCATTCCCTCAGTGCTGCTGAGGTCACCCTTGGTCATGACCCCAGTGCCACCTCCACATGGCTTTGAAATCCCTGCAAGGACAGTGTCTCCACCACTGCCTTCAGCAGAGCGTGCCAGTGCCTGACAACCCTTCAGGGAGGAAATTTTCTCAATACCCAACCCAAATTGGGTTGGGTATTGAGAAATGGGGCAACTTGAGGCCCTTTCCTCTTGTCCCATCACAGTTACCTGGGAGCAGAGTCCAACCCCCACCTGGCTCCACCCTCAGGTCAGGACTTGGCTCCACTCTCAGCACACATCCCATGACCATGACTCCACGACCATGCTGGAGCTGAAGACAACCTCAAAGAGTAGCTCAGACTAACATTGCCCTCAAACACCTTCACTAATCCTCCCCCAGACTTTGGCTTCAGGGACATTTCTGCCCTTGTGCCATGCAGAAGTTGGATTTTAAAAAATTGGGTAGCAAAGAGACGACCCCAGAGTCAAGGAGGCAGGATGAAAAGTGACACTTGGCCACTGGCAACCCCAAGTTCAGCCCTTTGCCAGAACAGCCCATGTTACACCAAGCACTTCTGCCTTGCCCCCATGCCAGCTCCTGCCTCCTGAGAAGATCTCACCTGCGAGGGGCCCCAGCCAGTAAACCTGGATGTAGTCCCAGAAGCTGCTCCCCGAGCAGTGGAAGGTGGTGGCCGTGGCCAGGGCAGGGTTGAAGAAGGCCCCCGTGAACGGTCCGGCTGCGTGGGAAGAGAAATGTGGCCAACAGTCCCAGTGCGTCCTTTGGAACAATGACAAAGGGCTGTGACCCCTCCTGCCTGCCTTCTTGGAGTGGGGAAATCCCACCCTTGTCACCCTGAACTTTGTGGGAAGCAGAAAAGCTCAGTGCAGGATTGCAGTAGGGGACGTTCCAGGGAAGTGATCCCAGTCCTGAGCTATGGCTGTGAGCTGAAATTCACCTGCAGCCCAGACACCCCAAACTGCCATCTTCATCCCAAAATGAATACTCCCCAAAATAACAGAAAAAAACCACCTTAGTAGTCGTTACCTTGTTAATCCCTACCTCTCCAGTCCTGGAAGATGAAAAGCAGGGGGCTGTTTCTCCCCCACAAATGAGGCACTTTTCCAAATGACTCAGAAGAAGAAAGGCCAGTGCTGCTCACCTGTGTAGGTCAGGAAGGTGACAGTCGCTGCCAGCGCAGGGAGCCGGTACAGGGGGTGACTCTGTCCCACCTTGAGGAGGACAAGGTGGAACAGGAAGGAGCAGGAGCCCTCCACGAAGGCGGCGTGGGGCAGGGAGGCGCGGATGGAGGAGCTGCACTCGGGCACGATCAGGTTCTGGATGAAGTGCAGCTGTGTCAGCTCCCAGGACCAGTAGAGCCGGGTGACAGCCCAGCCCGTCCCTGCACCCACACCCTGGGCCAGCAGCTTGGCCACTGTCACTGCCAGGCTGGACTCGAGGAGCAGGAACTCCTGCAGAGACACGGTGGGGTTGGCGGATGCTCCGTCAAAAGAGGCGCCGTGGACAGCGGAGAGGAGGAAGAGCAGGGTCAGGACCACGTCCAGGCCAAAGCCACCACCCCAGGGCCCGATCTCCATCAGCATCCTCAGCTCCAGGCTGCTCATGCACAACTGGAACGAGCCAGCAAATTCCCTGGCAAGGCAGCTGTGTGTTCCGGGGGCCAGAAGCCTCTTGGAAAGCCACCTGAGCACCTGGCACACCCCAACAACCAGGAAAAAAAAAGCAATGGAGACATTCAAGCCATCCATAGTGAAGGCTGTGCTGGGGGCAGAGTCTGGGAAGGAGCAGAGGAAGCTCCTGCACCTCCTCTTTATAAAGCCAAGCAAAAGCAAACGTGGCACAGCCCGACAGGCCTGGGAAAGGCCACACGTGTGGCCCCCACGGGGCAATGCCAGTGCCACAGGGAGCTGCCAGACTCACAGCAGCTGGAGCAGCCACCAAGTTGCTTGTCCCAGCAAATCCTGGTGTTATCTCCACAGGCACTGAGCCCCCAGCTCCAGCACTCACACCTGAGAGCCCTCAGCAGCTCCCCAGGGCTGACAGCTCTTCCAGAAGGAACAAAAAACTTCATTTTCTTTCTGCTTGGCTCCAATGCTTGTGGCTGCCCCATCTCTGCAAGTGTCCAAGGCCAGGTTAGATGGGGCTTGGAGCAACGTGGGATAGTAGAAGGTGTCCCTGCCCATGGAGGGGGTGGAAAGAAACAGGTTTAAGACCCTCTTCCAACCCAAACCATTCTGGATTCCATGGTAAACAATACCTGATGTGTCTTCTGGGTCATTTCCCTTATCTGTAGCAGAAGTGCCACCACTCTGAGCCCACATCTGCCATCCCTACAGGCTCTCCAGCATCCCCAGGGCAGGCAGGTAACCCAGCTCCTCTCACTGCCCCGTCACACAAAGAGCCAACAGCTTTGGGCAATTTTATTTTCCCCCGTGTCATTTATAAAAGAAATTATCAGGAAACCCAGGTTTGAAGCACACTTGAGCAGGGATGAGCCTCTTCACACAGTTCAAGGTGACTCCAGCAGTGCAGCCTAAGCCATGAAAAGCAGGAGCAGATGCTTCAAATGCACTGGAACCTCTCCCTCAACAGCCTTTGACAGCAGAGAAGAAACACGACATTGTGGGGATGCTTGTGAAGGCCACAGCTCAGCACCTCCCCCTGCACCAGCCTCCCTCCCTCCCTTCATCTTCCTTCCCCACTCCTCTCTGTCCCCAAGTGCCCACCCAGCAGTGGTTTTGGGAAGGGTCCCTGGGATCACTGCTCACAGCCCTTGTTTTGGAAACCATGGGAAGTCTGGGCAAGGAGAGGGACCAGGCTGCCAACCACTCATCATCCAAGCCCTCCTCTCCTGCCCCCCAAAACTGCCCTGCTTTTGGTCAGCCTGCCTCAGAACTACCCCCAGTTTAACTCTTTTTACCCCAATTCACCCTCCAGATGACAGGACAAGCACCCATCTGTCACCTCAAATGAACAAATGACTTTGCTTGAATTACAGAAGAAAAAATAATCTTTAAGAGTCTCAAATTAGTAACTTTATCCTCAAGAAAATTGACCTCTGGCAGCAACGAACTGCTGGTCAAAGCCACTCATCACCGCAGAACCAAGCATAGAATACTTAACATCAAAATTCAACACAATCCTTTCCACCTCCCCTCCCTCCTCCTGTGTTTCTCAGGAGTAGAGAAACCAGTAGAGTTTTCTCTTTAGAAACAAAACCTAATGAGGACCCAGCAACCCAGCCCAAACCCAGTCCCTGGAAGAGAACCACCAGATTACAGGACACAGACTGGTGAAACTGGGAAAGAAATTCCAACATCTTTTCCTTCCCCCAGAAATGGATTTTCCCCTTCTTTTCAATCATTGTAAGAGTTGGGCCTTAGGAAATAAGCATTCCAAGGTTTAAAAACTATTTCCCACCCATTGCTTGTAATTCTGCCCATGGCACATCCTGCAGTTGTGGGATGTTTAACCCAGGCTGGAGAGAGGAGCTGGGAGCTGTTGATTCCAAGGATAACTAAGGGATTAAACAAGGCCAGGGGCTCATTCCCTCATTTGTGTTTAGTGCTGACAGCAGACTCCATGCAGCTTTGCAGGGCTGCTCTTCTAGGAACAAAACTATCTAAAAATTCAAATATTCCCACCAAAATCCCCTTTCCTGTAGCTGGAACATCAGTGCCCTTCTAAACAAAACATGCTTTCAGGGCTTAAAATGCAGATATTTAAGTTTAGTCACGGGACAGGTACAAGTTGGCACTTCAACATTTCAGCCAAATAAACACTCCCCAAAAACACTGAAGGGTCACGAGAGCTGAGCAGAGCCACCCTGGCTCCCTCACTGTTTTTGCCCTCAAAGAGGCAACAGCTACAGAAAAAGAAGAGTTATAAGGTTATTTAAGGGAAGTTTCACTGGGCAGGGGGTGGATCAGAGCTTTCCAGGAGCAGCCACATGTTCCCAGCTGCTGTGGCAAGGCAGCAGGAACCTGGGGCAGGTTTCCCTTCATGGTCAGGCAGGGAAAAGGGCTCCAGGGGATCCAAAAGTTAATTGTGCTTCGTGAAAAGACCCAAATCCTTAGAATAAGCATCCACTGAGAGGAAAAATAACAAAGGTCAACAAGGTCCTAACACAGGTCAAAGAATTCCAGGAGACATCTGCCCTGAGTCCCATCAGTGTCCTCGTTGTTGATCTGCAGTTGTAGCAAGCTGGATTCACTGTTCAGGAGCCCTCCAGGGAACACCAGGACATGGAGCCTGTGCACTGAGACACATCCATGCCTTGGCACAGCCTGTCTGCTCCTCCCTCCTCTGCACTGACTCAACACAGCTCCAAAGAAGAAGTCTGGGGGCCTGTGAAGTGCCTGAAAGAGAATGAGCAACTCCTAACTTCCCACTGGGAAAATCCCATAAAAAAACCCAAACCACTGGTCCCTACAGGGCTGTTTTAACACTCAGGTCAACGGGGACTTGAAATCTTGATAGATTTGACTTGATGATCTTAAAGGTCTTTTCCAACCTTACTGATTCTGTGATTTTAAGTGGTGATGTGCTGGAGGACATGCCCACTGCAGACACCAGCTGGGGAAAGCATGATGAGCTGTGTCAGCACTGCCCTGCTCCCTCCTAACAGGCTGCAGGTACAGAAGTCACAGAAAGTCATTGTTCTCCCTTGGTGGTATTCCCCTGGTGTTGCATAAACATATAAGTTTCTCTGCATGCAGGCCTGCAGAAAAATCTTCCCATGGGAAAGCATCTTTTACTGTCTTTTTACTCTGTAGAAGTTTCTATAAACAAAATCTCTGAGCTGTGTTCAAGGACACAGATGGTTTCTCTGCCTGTCTTCTGATATAGGAGATGGAGGTTTTCTTCCTTTCAGCCTATGAGGTGAAAAGTTGTTATCTCTGATTGTGTGAGCTATTCTGGCATTCCTTGGACGGAGCTTGAGGCAGGAGCTTCAGATGCTCTGGGCTGGGCAGATAATAGCCCAAATCCTTTGAATTATGGAGTCATGTTAATAAATCATATTTAACCTTCTGATATTATTGTCAAGAGTCCTTTGTTACTGCACGGACCACGGCAATACCTTCCCTCAGGGAAAATAAATCCTTCCTTAGGCTGGATTCAAAGCAGGGAAAACAGCTCTTAGGAGAACCTGCTTCCTCCACACATCTGGAGAGCAACAGCCAGAGTTTGGCTGAGCTCAGCAAACTTGCATGTCGCTTTCTCACATGACTGAGGACAGCTGTTTTTATTAAAAATAATCTTGAGACCAAGATGCAAGTTGTATTTAAAAAGGGGAAAAAATGCAGCTGTACAAATCCCTGAGAGCAGGGATCTATGGGCAGCACTGTGCTCCAGCACAGGAGCCACAGGAACTGCACTGAAACCCAACAATGCTCTTCAGGCACCACCATGAAAACGCTGCTGATGAGGATACTCACTTTTCACCCACCCTGCTTTTAACCAGTGTGCTCCTGGTGCAGTCCAAACAGCTGTGCTCAGCTTTGCAGTAACTCACTGCAGCCAAACAGCAGCCCTGAAAGGGAGGAACTGCTGCCCCCAAATTTACTGCCTTCAAGAACTATGTTTGCAACACCCAATCTTGAATAAGCTGATCTCAAAAAGTGGGACTGCTCTTGGGTTTAGTCTCAGGCAGGTATGTGCAAGGGATGAGCAAGTTCACACAAGAATTAGGAGGATTTACCAAGGACTTGCAACTTTCAGCCGTGCAAGCCAAAGTCAGTATAGTCCTGCTCTCCTTCAAGTATCAAAATCTCAACAGTTCTGAGTTCCACTAAGCACCTTCTCCTCCTGTCCACTTTCCCCCCAGAAATTAAATACCAAATCACTTAAATGCAGTGTAAGAGGACACCAGTTTAAATGAACAAAGAGTGGATCATATAGGAAGACAAATACTACAAAAAATTGGTAACCCTGAAGAGACAGGCTCTGAGCAAATCAACATTCTCATGTCTGGGTGAAGCAGCTGCTGCAGATGAGTGGTTTCTCCATTTCCCTTTGTCAGTGCACGAGGAAAGCTTGTGTAACATGCAGGAAAGGGGAAGAGCCCATTTCCCAGTAACACACGGGAACACAGGACACACCAAGTCCTCGCCATTCACGACTGAGGCAGGAACTTCATCCGGAGCCAACTGACCCAGACTCAACTCCAGAGTAAATCCCTCCTTGTCCTTGGCTGGATTGGCAGGCCAACATCCCACAGCCTTTTTGTAGGTCCACTGGAAAAGCAAAATGGCTCTCTGCAGCCTTGGAGGCCAAGAGGCACCATGGATCTCATCCCAAGTCCTCCAAGAGCTGTCAGCACCCCGTGCCCTCACTCCCATGGGTCCAACGCTGATCAGCGGTGACGGAGCAAACCCAGGAGCCAAATCTTTGCAGCAGGCAGCAGGACAGCTCAATTCCCATGGATCCTGTGCCATAACGTTTAGAAGCAGGATAGTGGATGGTAGCCATGGTGCAACAAAGCAGAGCTGATGGGAACAGCTCCTGAATCATCACCACATCACCAGAGGTTACCGGGCCCATCAGTCCCACCCCAGCACTGGCAAACAGAGGGGGGAAGATGCAGCTGGGATGGGCCAGGATGGTGTTTGCTTTGCTCCCTTGGCAGGGAGGGCAAGGGATCTCTTCCACAGTGGGTGAAAAGGGTGTTTTGGAGCTGCTCTCCTCCCATCAGTGATGCAGAGTTCTTCTGGGAGGCGCAGCCATCCGCCAGCAGTGTACGGCAGCAAGGAAAGCTTGTGGGGATCCCAAGGCTGGTACTGACACCAATGAGTAATAAAACTTTAAAGAAACAGGCTGGTACAGCATAAAGTTATATCCACCATCATTAAAGCATTCATAAGAAGCTTAGTTACAAATACATTCTGTTAATCTCAGTAAAACACTGATACATGAACTCTTTCAGATACTCTTGTCATCAAAGGTATAAACTCATGACAGGGAAAGGGGAAAAAGTCCCAAAGGTTTTTTAAAAGTTTATTTCTAGCCCTGAAAGAACAGTTATTAAACGAAGTCAACAAATACAGTAGTTAATATTGCAGTAACAATTAAATAACATAATGGGATTAAATTACACAAAAGGCAACATTAACATCTGAAGACAGTTAAAAAAATAAAAAGAAAGCTTGCACCTACTTCCATTCCCATCAACAGCATAAGGAACAGAGGGAAAAACAGACCAGAGAGATTTATTGACTCAATTCCAGCTGGAGAGGCCCTTAATCACATTTTTGCTCCCTCCCCAGCCCCTCTGACAACGGGACCCATCTGCTGTAGCCAAACCTTTGCACCTCGCTGCACAGAGAGCCAGGGGGGAAGGCTCCAATTAGTCTCATTAACACCTAAGGCAGGGCAAAGTGCTCATTCCCATGGTTATTTTTAGTAAGAACTCTGGTTTGTTCTATGATAGCAACATCCCAGGAATCTCACACCCCCTGCACACTCGCACCTCAGCCACAAGCTGCCCAACTGACACTTCACAGGGATCACGTGCAGGTCTGATCCCCACTCGGGATCTTGGGTGGGCACCCAAGAGGGATGCACAGGAATCCCCACATTCAGATGCAACTCACCCCTTCCCATCATTTCCTCCAGCTCTGGCTGGTCTCCACCTGCCCCAGTGCCACCACAGAGCTGCCAGCCCTGCACCCACTCCAGGACTCTGCCCTGCTCCCACCAGGGAAAACCCACGCCTTGGAGCTTCTCACCTTGCAGACACCCCCAGAAAAGCAATGCCTGACCCTCCAGACACAAAAGCACAGCGTAAAAACCTTCTCCTGGCTCTCCTCTCCCACCAGCCCCACCACTGATCCCCAGGGAAACCTCACCACAGAACAGCTGCTGTGTGGGGCCAGGGAGATGCTGGCACTTCCCAGCCTCAGAGCTGAACACTGTCCCAGGTCACACACACAGTTTGGGAACTTGGGATTGGGCCAAGTTTTGTGCATTAGGATGGCTGAATCTTCAGAAATTGTCTCCTAAGCAGGCTAAATTTGACAAATTTTTCAACATATGTTTTAAACCGTTCTCATTCACCAGTAAAAGTGAACTAATAAGTTAAAATTACTTATGATTTCTTGTTTTCTATTTAAAAAAGCTAAATTTATCTAGATTGTGCCATTAAAAAAAAAAAAAAAAACAGGAAGATGAAAGACAGAAAGGCTCCCATTTTAACTCTGGCACAAGGAGCTTAACCAAGTCCATTGCCAGCAATGGACAAAGAGGGAACCACTGGTACAACAGGTTTTTTCCTCAGCCAAGCCTCCTCACTGCTCCATTTGACCAGGGAGCCAGGACACACTCAAACCAGGGTGATTACAGTGTCCATGGCTCATAATAAACTTTTTTCCAGGCAAATGAACTTGGATTTCCTTACCTGGCATGAGACACTTCCTTGAATTTAAAATTTAAAGCCATAACTGTTCTCACACTTACAGCTAGCGAGATTTATCCCTGTGAGGAGCAGTTAAGAAAATTAACCCAACACAGACTTTAACTACCACACAGGAGCAAAACATAAGCTGAACCTGCCCAACAAGACACCCTGCTGGCCCCACAGGACCCCCAGGAGCTGTGAAACCCCAGCCCTGCTCCCCTCCACCATCCCCCCAAACTGCCTCTGCCGTCCTGCCCGGCTGCTCTCACCTGGAAGTTTGTTTTGTCATACCTTGGCTATCAGTCCCCAAAATGTCATTCCCTCTATATAGATACTGAAATTCTCTGAAAATGACTTCTATCCCCTGCCAGCAATGTTTGGAAAAGTGTACAAAAATTTTTATTCAGGGTCTTCTGTCCACACCCAACCATAGCTCTGTCTGTCCCAGGCCCTGCCCCACTGGGAATGCAATACAATCCCACTGAAGTCATGGTTGTTCTTTCACACTCATTTGGCACATTGGTACTACTTGGCTCTTCCTTAAACACTTGGGGAGGTTGAAATGCATAGACTGTAGCATTAGAAGGGGCACAGGCTCTGCTAAACTCAACCCTGGCAACACCCCAAGAACTCAACCGCTCAGGCTGTCGCTGTCCTTGAAGGAGGCAATTTGTGTTGCATTGAAGGGTTGACTGCAGCCATCCTGGCTAGCACAGCGTCCTTGGTGACAAGGATCAGAGTGACTCCAGCCAGTCCAACAGGCCCCGTGATGGTCTGATAGCACTGCTTCCCCTCTGCTTCATCTCACAACTTTGGCATCTCCAGGTGTTCATCATCATCTGTTCAGATCATGTTTCCAAAATCCTGTATCGTCAGTGTCCTCAGATCTGGTTGTTTGTTCATCTGGTTTCATTAGTACAAATGGAGCACATACAAAACTGGAAAAAAATAGCTCTAATACTTTAAACTCTGACAATTCCATAGGTTGATGCATTATTTGCTTGGCAGGGGGAGGAGGGGGGAAATTACAACATATACAAAAATGTATTTGATACAAAGACGGGAAATGTAAAATAAAAAAAGTCAAAGGCACCAGCATAACTTCCAAAGCCCAAGTCAGAGCACAGATACAAGTTTGAGAACCACCCACTGCACCAAGCACGTTATCCCTCAAGCTTCTGGCCAGCAAGTCTAACAGGGAAAAAAGAGCAGACAGGAAGACAGCTGGAATTTTTTCTTGCCCTGACTAGAACTGATCATTTGATCATAAATAAAGTATCTGACCCCAACCTACACATCCATAACCCACATCCAAAGACTTGAGCGATCATTACGGTTCTACAAAGAGGCCACTTTTTTGATTAAAAAAATGTCCACAGAGCACAGGCATGAAAAACAGCTGAATACTTCTCTTCCCCCTCTCTCTCTCTCCTCATTCATCTTAAAAAGTGAAAACCATCTCCATACATTATGATTCCTTAAGTAACCGAGTTGTTGATTCCACAGTACAGCGACAGCTAATCCGAAAAAGAAATGAGGGGCAAGATGTACCTTCACATTCGCCACACCTGCCGTGAATCTGGTCACTGGGAGCTTCCCACAGGGATTGCAGGTAGAGGGGAGGAAGAGGAGAGTCAAAGAGATCAGCAGGTAAAATTAGTACTGCTCTCTGAAAGCTTGAATCTGTCATTCAAGTATTGAAAGTACCCAGAGGGTACAACGGGAGCTGTTACAGCGAAGTCGTTAAAACCCCTTAAAGCCCCGGGCACAGCAAGTGGTATTTCTGGGCTGTCTGGGAAACAAAAATCAGAGCAAAAAAACCCCACAAAGGCCAGTAATTCAGCCCTCAATTCCTTCTGGATCCAGACAGGGATCTCTAGAGTCGCCACAATGTATTTGGGTGTCTTCTGGATGAGAGTTTCTTCCCTTTTGCAGACGTTTCCCACCCCCACAAAAACCCCTTCCCTCCCCCCCCCGAAGTGTAACAATTTCATATATTATAAAGATTTGTAAAATACAAACAAACAAAAAAGGAAGAAGGCTGTGGCAGGATGTTAGCGGTTACTCTTCATTGCTTCTTTGGCTGCCAGGATCAGTGGCGTCAAGCTGGACAGAGGTTTGGCCAGTTTCAAGAAGGGATGCTGCCAGGAAGACAGAAACACAAGGAATCAGTGAAAGACATGCTTTTAAAGGTTTGATTTCCAGCAGGGTTCATGCTTCCATGGAGCTAGGCAGCAATGACTCTGCATTTTAACTGCTGACTCGTTTCATGTTTCTCCTGATGGTTACAAGGACAAAACGATCCCAGGCTGGGATCACACTGCCTTGCCCAATGGAGTTTCTCCTGGAATATCTCACTGTTTTTGGAAAAGGTGAGTATTGAAGCTGCACTTGCAATGAGCAAAACAAAAATCTAAACAGGAAATAATCAGAGGAAGATAAAAAAGCAGCAGCTGGCTTTACTAGGAAAGCCTCTACAACATCTGTCTCAGAGCTACTCCTTGCTCTCCCCAGGAATGGCATCAGTGAATCTCTCACTCCTTCACAAAAATGCCGCCTACAAGCAGATCTCATTTAACAAACCAGCTTTTTTCTAGGCCACAGAAAGTATTTAAAATCAAAACTAAAAGGAGATATGGTGGCATGATGGCAAGGACACTGCTCCAGCTGCTCAGCTTGGAGGGCAGAACCCTGGGGGGAGAAAGGAAACTTTCTTTTCAAGGCTTGAACACTGATGTCAGACCAGCAGATTATTTTATCAGGAGCTCTGAGGGGGACATTTGCAAGTGCAAGTATGAAAAGCAATGCAAATGCATTTAGTTACAAATACAATGGCCACCTTCTGAAGGGAGTTCCTAAACTGCTGGACACTTTGGCAGTGGCAGAGTGAAATCACAGATTATGATGGAATAACTATGGAGTATATTAGAAATCTTTCCTACCAACTGCTCTCACTACAGTTCCCAGGAGAAAACACACGGGAAAAAAAAAAAAAAAAAAAAGAAAGGGTGCCAGTCTATGACGTGGTTCATCACAGGCTGACCTGACTCTGCCTTCTGGACCTCACACTGTGAGAAGCAGCAGTCTCACCTGTAGCAATTCTTTGGCTGATCCTCTTTTCTCCACATCCATCTCCAAACATCGGTTCAAGAAATCCCGGAATATTGGGGACAGTTTCTCGGGGTTCTGGAGTTCTGGTGTGCCATTAGTTGCTATCAAATATAAAGCCTGTAAAATGAAGAATAAGGTATAGCCAAAACTAAGCTTTAAAAGATGCCAAACTGACCTGTCTTGTGGCAAGCCCTCAGATGAGAGGGCTCTGCAGCCTAGTTCTCCTCAACTTCAGAGATTAGAACTGTAAAAACGCCACACATGTAGGCAGTCATGACCTATTCTTGCCAGTAGCAAAATAATATTCAAGATCTTTTGGCAACCTTAGCAAAGAAAATATCAGTTTGTGACACAGCAGCACTTTCCATAATATCTTGGGTTTACTTTTGCTAAACTATCACAGAGGCCTGAGGTCAAAGTCCTGTGTTTCAGTTACAGGCAGGCAAATCTTCTAAGTACCATCACAGAATCCCAGACTGGTTTAGGCTGAAATGCACCTTAAAGTCCATCTTGTTCCACCCCCACCACGGGCAGGGACATCTTCCACTATCCCAGGTTATTCCAAGACCCATCCGACCCATCTTGGACACTTCCAGAGATGGGGAATCGGGGTAAGGCTGACTGCAAATTCAAGACAGCTTTCTTCCTCTGGAGGAATTTTCTTGAACTGCTGAAGCTTGCTGGTTTTTTCACTTCATTTTCTTTTTAATGCAGATGCCATTAATGAACAATTACTGAACACCCAGTTCCAGCAACAGCAGGGCTTCTTACCCTCAGGGGGTTCTCATTGAGGTACGGGGGCTCTCCTTCCACCATCTCAATAGCCATGATGCCCAGGGACCAGATGTCCACTTTGGGGCCGTAGGCTTTCCGTGTGACCACCTCGGGAGCCATCCAGTACGGAGTTCCCACCATGGTGCTGCGCTTGCTCTGCTCAGGGGTGATCTGGGCACAGAACCCAAAGTCAGCTGCAGGACAACAGAAGTTGAAGAGGTTAAACTGGTGCACCCCAAGAAGTGGCTTTCCTAGAAGACTTCTCTATTGCTACACATATATTTCATCGAGAGGGGTTTGGGGGCAGTTTCTTCTTTCCTCCCCCACTACATTCTCCGTATTATAAAAGCCAACGTGCAATAAAAATACAAAACCTGAAGGTGCTTAAGCAGGGCAGAATTCCATGGAGTGAAGACAAGGCTTTTGTCCTCTGGAAACAAGAATTACCCTGCAGAAGAATGGTGTTTTGCCCAGTCCTTCCTTCAAGAGTTCTAGAATGGTAACAGCCAAAATAAGCAATGAGGCAGAACACAGGCAGAGTGTTCTGCACGTGGTGTGTTATACAGCCTGAATTAGAAGAAATCCATCCACAATCCATGGCTTCTGCCCTGCTTAACAGATTGTACTTGTGCAGCTACTGAGGTCAACATTTCACAGCACTTTGGCCATCTATACAGGTACTACAGCTGACAGACATGGAAACAAGGTTCCAGGGAAGTGCAGTGCTACCCCACTCAGCAGCAGGAACCTGGACAAACAAACCTTTCCACAAGGTAACTACCAAAGAGAACAACCACACTCAAGAAAACGAGAAAAGTCACCTATTCCTATAGCCTTCAGGTGCAGCAGCAATGCATGTCCCATCATGTTACTTTATCCAGCTGCAGCACTCCCACTTCCCAGGCATGTAAAGCATCAATAAGAACACAGTTAAGGCAGGAGACAGATATTACTTTATCATTGACACTAAGTTAGAGAAAGAGAGAGAGAGAGGGAGAGAAGAGAGAGAGAAATTTAAATTCCAGGGTGATTTTGGAAGTGTTATGCCAAGCAGTGCTAAGGAAAGAGCCAAGTCATGGAAGTGCCAAATTGTACCAAGACCATTTAACACAGAACTATCCCACCCTGACAGTCAAAATGTTGCCTTAAAAAAATCCAAAGCCAAACACACACCAAACCTATAGGAGTCACCAAGTTCCTCCTGCACTTTTTGGCCTTATCAAGGTGTCACAGTCACCTCCCAGCACAGCCCATTTCCATGAGCAGCCCAGGGAAGCAGCTGCAGTGTGTTCCCCTGACCTCCCAGCCAGGCCTCCAGCACCAGCCACCAGCACAGAGGAAGAAGACAGGCAGGAATGCAGTTTCACCCACCAGTAGTATGTGCAGCTGCAGTGGTGACACCTGTCCTGTCACCAGACTCCCTCAGAGAAGGGGAAGAGTTCAAAAAGAAGGTACAGCTTCTCCCACCCTAAACTTTTGCTAAAGCAATATAATCACACAGCCCCAGAACAGCTTGCTCAGCACTGATTACACCACCTCCCCTGCATACAGGGAATTTTTGCAGCTGACTCCTGTCTTCTCCTGTGTCTCCTTCCTCCTCATCCTGCCCTGATCTGCTGGCATGATGATTTTGACTCAGCTGCTAACTCTGTCCTTTGGCCACTTTGCTTTGACAGCTCTTTTGCAATTTTGATCCTTCTCCAGCTAGCTCTTCTCAGCCACATCCTCTGCTGTAACTGTCCTCTTCAGCCTCTGAATCCACAGTTTGTGCACAGACACATCACATCCTTAAAATAAAAATCCCCTATGCAAGCGAGCAGCACATCCAACAATGCTGGTATGCAAATCAGGTTGCTGGTAATCTTTCTTCACACTTCAGCTCATAAATAAAATGAGACTGCAAACCATCTAGAATAGGAATATTGCTAAGAATCATTTTCATGGTACTTCAAATTCCTACTAAAAAGACTTTTTGCTTCACACCTTCTTGCCTTAACTCTTTGATATGCTTTGTACATTCCTACATACAAGAAAGGCAGATAATGCACCTCTTTCTCAACAGTCCTGACAGCTACCAGTGCTTTCACATCATTTTTATTTACACACACCAGAAAAGGATTTACTGTCCAAGCCCATGCATGCATAACCATTACCTGAAAAGCAAGTAGTTTGTTTTGTCATGATTATATTAATAAAAGTGTTAGGCTTCCAGTCCAAGAAAAGGTACAGGGTAGGACTAGGCTGCAATAAGTGACCAATAATGCCCAATTTTCTTGTTGGTGGCCTCTTCATGAACGGGGCAAAGCATTAATATCAAGTCCCAGCATCCTAACAAAGCTACTGCAGTTTGCTGCAACTTTGCTCTTGCAATCATTCCCATTTTGCTTCACTGTCTGTGCCAGTTACTTCCTATTTACCAGCATATTCATGGGGCCACAGGTTTGCTTCAACATCCTTCCGGGCCAACACGTTCACAGCCCCAATGTGAGGGCCCTCAGAGTATCAGCACCTGCTGCCTGCTACACATTTTATAACATAATTAATTTCTATTACTCATAGGCAATAAAAACCACCTCAAATTTCCCTGCCAATTCTCCTTCTACCGGTTTACACGCTCCGAGCCAGAGCTGCCTGGAAAAGGGAAAACAGAACATGAAACAATTGTCTGCTACTCACTTAATTTAACTGATCCATCCATTCCTAACAGCACATTGTCACTCTTTATGTCCCTGTGGATGACCTGGTTGGCATGGAGGAACTCAAGCGCTTGCAAGCACTGGACAGGAGAGAAAACAACAACATTCAGCATCCAGGAACAGAACTGCTGTACGTGAGCACAAGTCCAAAGCCATGTTCACACCCTCAGCCAGCTCTGAGTGCAAGAATAAAAAGGTATTACTGAAAATAACCAGCAGAGGAAGCTCTTGGGCTAAATAATACACTCCAGATTTCAGGAGCTCAAAAAATAATTTCACCATGGAAGTCTCCCTATCTTTACAAATGCATCCTTTAAACTCCTCATCACCCAAGATGCTCTCAGAAATCCTTTATCTTAATTTTGGTACATCCTACAGATTCTGCAGTAGAACCATAAAGGATTAAATGAGAGCTTTTCAGGCTGAGGCCTCAGCAAGAGGAATTGGTGAGGCTTCACGTCCAACATCCACACAACTTCTACAGTGAAGGCTGTAAAACATCTTCATTCTGAAAGGCACTAATACTGCTTTGCATTGTTTTCAGATGAAAACCTTTCACACTAAGTTTCTGCCCAAAACCATAATGAAATTTACTTTTGTTATTTGAGAATAAAAGGCAAAAGAACAAAAGCCAGATTTTTCTCTTTCCATCTAAGCAGAACGTTTGCCATTTGCAGCTTGGCACAGATGTCCCCACTGAGTTTTTTTAATCTTGGTTTGCTTTAGCAAAGTGACACTGACTTGCAAAGCTAAATGTACCTAAAACACTGGGCAGCAGAGTTTTGATTAAGTACAACAGTTCAGTATTTGATTTCTTGCTCAGAGAAGTTCATTACTATCACAGTACAGAGTTACTCTTTTGGTTCTCTGCTTCCAGCTCTGGTTTCTCTGGAAACCATTCCCTGTCCATACACGTTACTGTGCAAGTTTGCTTTCCCTCCCCTCCCTTGGGGTGAGTCACAAAAACACATCATGCTGATGGAGCTGGATGGGCTTTTTAAAAGCCTCCATTTCTCCTGCACAGCAGATAACACAATTCTCCTTCTGCCATGATAAAAATCAAGCCTGAGCTGGATACTGGCTCTTGCTCAGGGCAGAAACCACTGATAAGCTGTGATATTGGCTGCTGTCAACACTTTCATTTGAAATCTTACTGCACCCTCAAAGTTATTCCAACTACAACCTTCTGGAGCATTATTTTTCTGAGAAATCCATAAAAAAAGCTTAACTGGCACAGAACTACAGATGCCACACACTGTGGGAACGACTAAAGTGGGAAAGGGATAGTTCATCTTTATTTTAGTATGTGTTTCTTAACATACTCCTGTTTCAGCAGATCCACTTCCAAACTGTGAGCAAAGACCATTCCCCTTCTTCCTTCTGGAAAACACTTCAAAGCTTTCAGGAGTTTTTATTTTTCTTTTTTTTTTTCTCCTTTCTACATTACCAACACATGATTATGCAGATTTTTTTTTCTTACTGCCTCTGAATGTTCTTTGTTAGTCCAAGTTTAAAAAGCCATTCCTTCCAGCTGCTAAACTTCTCTACTGCTCCTCCCTGAACTGTATTCATATTATTCTGTTAGTAATAAGTCCACATTATTCATATCTTTCTGTTAACACTGTCAGCAGGACAAGGCACTCCAGGTACCAAACCCACAGACTTCTTTTGCTCCATCACCAAACATTCTCAAACACCCACCTCAAAAACCACTGTACCTCTTGTCTTACAACTTGCAAAGCCCCAGCTTTCTAGGTTAACCTAACTTGGTTATTTTCTGCCATTTTAATATGGATTTCTGCTCATGGTACCAATTCATTCTTTACTCAACAGCTTCAGCAGCAATTGTGGCAATTAGTGCTAACCTGAGCATGCCATAGAAATGAGGGGAATAGGGAGCACCTTCACTCCTCAAGCCAGCCCCTCCACACTCACCTCTCTGCAGACAGCAGCAATCTGTGCTTCATCCATACACGTCTCTGTGACCACATCTGTCAGAGAGCCTCCAGCCAGGTACTCCATCACCACAAACAATTCATCCCCTACGAGGTAACTACAAACAGAAAACCAAAAGCATGTCCCTGTGCCATCAGGGTGACAGTCTGCTTCCTCATCTGCTTCCAAGACCCTCAGATAGAGGGAGAGCAGGTCTGTGCAAGGGACAACCTCCTGTAACCCTTGGGATGAGGAATCAGCCAGCTGGCTGCATTTACCTGTCCAGAAAGTTGACTATGTTGGGGTTCTTTAGCTCCTTCATTACCAAGATCTCATTAATTATCAGCTCCTTCTTGGGCTGTTTCTGCAAATTGATCTGTTTAATAGCCACCTGAATAGGGCAAAATAAAACAGCAATCTCAAACGTCAGTACCCAAACCTTGCAGTCACTCTTAATACAGTGAAAAGGCAGAAGGAATCCTGTCACAGGATTAAAGGAGTTTAGAAGAGTTTGTGGCTGGCAAGCTGTTTATTTATCAGCATACAACTTTAAAGAATCCAGCTTGATAGGCACACAACTTGCACCCATGGCCAACATCATCCTCTTGCAGCTGAAAGGATCCACAAACAGTGAGAGAGGCCAGACCAGACAGCAAAGGGCATTCAGGAGACAGAAAGATATTCACTCAATTCCACATCAACAGGCCTGAAGCAGAAGAGAATCCTGTAGCAACTCAGAGAGAAAATCTGAGCCTTCCAATGCAAGGTGAGGCAATTCGTTGCTCTTTATTCTGACCAAACTGGTGTTTGGGTATAAGGAATGCTGGGAGGCAGAAGGAATACCTCTCAAAGCCATTAACTCAATGAACTTGATTAATTAACTCTCTATCCAAGAGAGAAAAGGGAAGATAAAGGCCCACCTCGTCCAGGAAATAAGCTAACAAGGACAAATACTACAGAGTTTACAATGGAGAAGAATGCTCTGTTAGCTCCAACACTCTGAGGAGGCAGTTTGGAATTCTCCACGACAACCTGGGTTGACTCCAAAACCAAACACAAGAACCAACATAATCCTGTAGAAATTGTTGTTATTATATTGCCAAGGACATTAGAGGAAAAAATTCTCATCATTCTGCAGCGCAGAGTGACAAAATAACTATGACTGGAGGTGGAGCAGGTTGCTGAGGGTCTTGTGGGAGTTTGCAGATATTCCACAACCCCCCCTTGAGCTCCTGTGCCATGCCCAATCATCCTGCCTGAGAGGGAAAAAATTCTAACATCTAACTCGAATTTTCCTTATGGCAATTTTTGTCTGTTCCCTCCTGCTCTGTCACTGTGTAGCTCTAAGAGGAGTGTTCCTCTTACTGGTGAACAAACATAATTCTATCCTCAGGCACTAAGCAGAGGAAAGCCAAGCACTGCATGAAGGCTGCAAGCCATCAACTGCCTGGCAAAGTGCAGAGCAAGTCAAAGAAAGGCCCTGGACCCCAAAATTCACTCTGCAGTCAGGAAGAGGACATGAAATACTGCAGTGTGTAGAGAGCAAACTTAAGAGACACTGAGATGATGGCAAGGCTCATGTTTCATCAAGATGTAGTGCTCTACTACAGGACTGCTGAATGTGCTTACTGCTGAAAGGGCATTTACTTATCAGTGACCTAAAGGATGCCTACTCGTGGATATTTAAGGGAAAATTTAAGAAAGAACTTAAATTAAAACACTGACAGAAAGTAAGGAAATATCAAGTTAAACAGAGACAAATAATTCCTAAAATCCAAGGCCCAGAAGCCCTCTGGGTTGTCTCCCAAGATGTGGCCACTGGATGACAAACATGCAGAGTACTGCTGATGCCACCAATTTCACTGCAGAAACCAAGGGATAGAAGCAACGAGTAGGATATGGAGAAGACATTCTGACTGCAACAGGGCATCACATGAGACAAGCTGCTTCCCTAGAGACAGGCACAGCCAAGTGTGTGAAGACTAAACAAAATTTTATTTCTGAAAACATAAGACAACAATGCCTGCAGTTCCTGAAGGATAAACCATTTTTCAAACTCACTTCTGGAACACCTCACTCCCTCTGCTTTTCACTGAAAAGACAAATCTCTGTTTTTAGCTTTCATCATCTGATTACTACAGAACAAGGCACACTGACTATGACAAACAGATCTGAGAGGTGATAGCAGCAAGGGGAGCCACTGAAGGAAATCACTCAAATCATTCTGGCCACCTACAGAGGAACATTTAAACAAAAAATGACCACAGGAATCTTACCTCCTGCCCTGTTGCCACATCAATAGCTGTGAAAACTGTACCTGAAGCCCTGTGAAGAAAAAGAAAAATGTTACAAGTTGCATCTCCCTGCATAACAAACACACACGTGAACAGCCAAGTCACAAACACAAAAGTGCTTCAGTTTTCAATTCAAGATTTCCACCACTGTGTGATGCCTTCACTGTTTATTTACTTTACTGTTTGATGCCCAAAGAGGTCATGGGTGCCTCATCCCTGGAAGTGTTCTAGGCCAGGTTGAACAGGGCTTGGAGCAAGCTGGGATAGTGGAAGGTGTCCCTGCCCATGGCAGGGAGTGGAACTTTAAGGGATGGGCTCTAAGGTCCCTTTCCACCCTAACTAGAGTGGGATTCTGTGATTTATCACTGCTGAATGCAGCCAACATCTCTGCCTGCACAGTAAGTGGTGTGAGGCAGAGAACAGCACCCTGCTGCTAACACTGGCCCACTGGGGATGAAAGTTGGGGTCAATACTTACCCCTGCCCGATTTTTTCATATCTGGTGTATTTTTTCTTGGGATCTCCTATGCTTACAATAGTGCCTGAAAGAATAAAAACAACCAAAATGTCAGTCCAATCCCACTACCCCCCAACAGCAGGGCTGGACTGGCCAAGACAGGCCCAAGAGTGGGTCAGCTCAAGCAGCAAAGCTGGTGCTGCAGCCAAAGCTGCAGGGGAACATCAACAGTGAAAAATCAACACCAAGATGATTATGGAACAAAGAACAGCAGAAGCCATTTTGTGTTACTATGGGTTGTTTGAAGTTCAGCTGTGGCACTGTGGTGTACATGTATGATACAAACCCAAACCTGTTCTATCCCTGTTTTCCACCCCACAGGGCTCCAAGCATTGCAAACCACCCGAGCCAGCGCAGCGCTCTCAGCTGCTGCTGCACACAAAGCTACCCAAGCACTGCACACAAAGCAAGGGTGAGGGCAAAACTCTAACATTCCTCTCCCAGCCCTGAGGCCTTTGTTGATCTGAAATGAAGGCACCTACGTAGTTTTTCCATGATGTCTTCATCTGACATCTTGGTTTTCTTTTTCTGCTTGTCCCCCGCTTTGGAGGCGCTGTCGGCGCAGGTGTCACCGGCCGGGGCAGGGATGGGGTCAATGACAGAGCGGGTGTAAATCTGTAAGGGAGACCAGAGTCACCATCTCTGCCACCACTGACCTGCAGCTGAAACCCACCACAGCTCTGCAAAGATCCCCAAGCACCATTTTATAACAGGTATTAGGCAGACATTAGACCTGAGACACATTAGAGCTCCATAAAACAGGATGCTGGCAACATTACTGATCTCTGAAAGAGCTCCAGGCACCTCCTGAACAGAGAGGATGCTAGGAGATTCCACAATGGGTTTCTCAGTTTTTTTATCTGCTTATTCTTTATAACCCATACTAGTTAACAGAGCAGAAACCACTATTTAATAGTGATCAACTATTAGATGGTTATCAAATTTCAATAGAGATAGTTATTACACAGTTATCTCAAATCTCAATAGAGATCAACTTCTACTAAGATCTAAAGGAAAAAGATGCTTGATTGCCATGAAAAGAAGGATGAGATTCTCAACTATTTCCCAGTTGTCCTCACTTCAAGGTTTTAAGGGATTTAATTTCTTGGAGCTTTATTTCATTTCCTCCTGAGCTGTTCACAGATATACACAGCTACTCCAGAAATATTCAGCTGTGGACCTCTCACCTTTTATATGTCTAAATCCCAAGAGTGGGAAATTATAAAGCAATATCCCTAGACAAATAAACATAATTCACATCTGGACTTCTGGAAAAAGTGGGCAACAGAGAGGCAAAATGTACAGTTCCCACAGCCAAAAGAAAGAGCTGGAGTAAGTGGGATCCCTGGGACATCCTTACCAAGGTGTGTAGATGAGAGCTACCCTAAAACTTAATTAACAACAAGCCATTCACTGTTACTGTAGTGCTGATGACACTGTGAGTGAAATAAGCTTTCAAATCTAAAATTTGCATTGGTTGGGGTTTAGGTGGTGTAGCTGGAGGGTACACTGCAACCCAATCAAATAAAGGAAAGCAAATACATTACGCCTGTATTACTGTGCTGCACAAAGTTACACAAATGGCCTACAGGTTTTATTTAGGAATAAGAATCCTCCTCCTCCTCACATATTGGGTTGAAGGATAAGCATAACTGGATGTCTTCAATACAAGCTGACAAAGAAATTGACAAATTTCAATTACCAGAGAGGTCTTTTCGTACCTAAATGATCCTATGATTCTATTAACTACAGGACTTCTAATCCAACTGATATTCAGAAATTAGGCACTTTCCTACCAAATTCAAAAAACAGAACCTTTCCCTAAAAACTTACAGCAGCTTATTGCCCAAATAAAACACTTCCCTAAAAAGCAGAAGTTCTGCAATGCTGAGAAATGCAGGCCTGTCAGTTTTACAGCTGCTCACCGATTTTGTGTGATCTGGCCGTGGAGCAATCACAGGAGGAGGAGCCTCTTCATCATCCTCATCATCATCTGCCACAGCTGTTGATGGCTCTGAACCTTTGGCATTGGTCTACATTTTCACCAAAGTTTAAAAAAGACAGATAAACAAATTGTCTCTCCCACAGTATTAAAGACTTCACATTTTTTTCTTCACATTAAGAGAAAATAATTCTTACTGACGTCAAAAGAAAATAACTTAAACCACTCAGTCTATCCTTCAGTTAGTTATTACATTTTATTAAGAGACTCAAACACTGTTGCTGCAGTGAAATATGAGATTGACCACCCAAATTTATGTTTTTAGTCCACAAAAAAAATCCTAACTTTTATACTTTTAAACTTCATACAGTTTAATACTTCAAGATTCAGGATATAACAAGTCCAGAAGACCTGAACTTGTATACACCACAGAATATCCAAATAATAGTAAACACACTCACCGTTGGCGTTCCTGAGGGGAAACCATCTTTTTCTAAACAGGACAAATAGCAGAATACACAAAATCATCAGAAAAAATGTAATGAAGAGTGAACTTTGTAGAGTACAGAGTAAGAATATTACAAAGCCTTATTACTAAGCTACTTGCAGAAAGAATTTAGAAGAAAAGTTGTAAAACTGCACCTGTTTGTGGGACAGTCCTTCTTTCAGCCCCCCAACATAGGTCCCCATCTAGGAGTCACAAATTATTCTGCATGGCTGATGTCACCAGCTGGTGACATCAAGTTCAGAGACAGCTGTGAGGAGCAAGGCCTCCAGTACAAAACCAGTTCATCCCAGTCCCAGAGCCCCAGCTTGATCAACACAGCCCATTCAAGCTCATTTTGGCTGCTATTCTGAATGATGCAGTTCCCTTTCTTCCCCTCTCCACTTAAAACAGGAAATTAACTGGACAACGCCAGTTCCCAGTCAGTTTTAAATCCATCTTTGTATATTTGTGCCTCATTGAAATGCACCTTGATTTTAGCACTTGAACCTCATTTATCACTCTGACACAAAGGAAGACTGTGCTCCAAATTCCCATCTCCAGTGTCTTGGACACTTGGCTCTCACCTGGAGCAGAAAAACTCAGATATTTCTGTTTTGCTGTGTCTTTGGAGTCATAGAATTTCAACACATCTAGTACCGCCTGGGGGTTTTTCTTCTGTTCTAGCTTGGTGATATTTGAGGTCTGAAGCAACCGAGCCCATTGTTCTGGCATTCCCTGAAAGAACAGGGGATTTAAAGCATCCTTTTTGTGTTTTAAAGGTTTTTTTGAAAACAAAACAAATTTCTTCCCTCTATAAAAGCATAACATGCACAGCCATAAGCACACGAGTGAGTAGGATGGGGAGCCAAAGGTGAAAACACAGATCACAGGACACAACTCCTCCAGGTATGCTGGGCCAGACGTGAGGAGTGGGAACACAAAAACACTCAACAGATCCAGTGTTACCCACTAAAGAAAGCAAACTGAAGAGGGTTTGTCAGGGAGGGCTTCCCCAGGGGACACAAAGCATCAGATAGGACACTGGCATTGCAGAAGCACCAACAGGTCACAGTGTGCTGTACAAACACACAGGAAAAACAGTTCTTTGGTAGAAACAAAGACTAACTCGCACTTTATTCTAAAGCTCTGCCTTGGCTTCACTGCAGCACTGACCCATGGTGTTTCCTGAGCTGCTCCAAGGCAGCAATACTCACAGTGAACTCTCCAGTAACAGCATCGAAGCCAACATGGATGGTATGTTCAAAATCTGACGGTGGGGAGATTTCTGGCCTTTCCTTTTCCTTCTTCTTGCTTCCTGAAAAAGACATTCAAAGATCTCAATGTTACAAAGAAATTCTTCCCTGTGGGGGTGGTGAGGCCCTGGCACAGGGTGCCCAGAGAAGCTGTGGCTTCCCCTGGATACCTGGAAGTGTCCAAGACCAGGATGGACAGGGCTTGGAGCAACCTGGGATGGTGGAAGGTGTCCCTTCCCATGGCAGGGGGTGGGACTGGATGGGCTTTAAGGTCCCTTCCAACCCAAACCATCCTGGGATTTTGTGATTCCAAGAACCTTGTCCCATTCAAATAATTTATATTGTGGCAGCAAGGAAATAAGAGATTAAGAGCACCAAAGAGATTAAGAGCACCAAAGTGCTCTGTTGAGCACATGAAATCTAAACATATTCAATGTTTACAATGCAAAAAAGGACATTTTAATATAGATTAAGAACAGCAGAAAAGACAACTTCAGTTCAACCTCAAGTTCACCCTAAAGACACTTAAAACTCAGTTGCCTCACTGCTTCAATTCAAGGTAATTAATGCAAACTAGGACTTCCTGTGATGAAGATAAGAGTTTATAGCCTCAGAGCAATTATCTAATTTAAATTAAAGGTGTGGGGAAGCATAATAAGCACCAGAAGCAGGAACAAATAATTAGAAAGACCACGTGCACAATCCAACCTAGATTCAATTGAATTTGTAAGATATTTTCTAACACCTGGGGCTTTGGATTTTTGTTTGTTTGTTTTGGGAGTTTTCAGGGCGCGGCTCGGGGGGTGGGGGGGGACAGCGTTTATTTTTATTGTATTTTTTCTGCTTAGTTCCTAAATTCACCTTAAAAGTCCTGCTGTTTGAGCACAGAAAGAGCAGGTAAACCAGCACTCTCCTGGTTACTACACAGCAAGCAAAGATGGTGCTGCTCAGAGGCAGGAATCCGTCTGAAATCCCCTCACGCTGGCGGGAAGGGAAGCGCAGGGAGTGAGGACAATGCTCCCAAATGAAAAGCCATGTGGGCTGCCTCCAGCTGAACAATGCCATGGAAAGACACGGCTCTTATAAACAGGATATCTTTAATATGGCTGCACAGGGCAGAGCCAAAAAGCAAATGGGCTGTCAGACGTTTCATTAACAGCGTTCAGTCACAGCACAGGAGGAACTCGCTGCTGAGGAAAGCAAGGAAAGCACCATTAATGCTCTATTTCTTGCAGTTTTTTATGTGGAAGCAGGGGGAAAATATATAGATATAGATATATATATAAGAAGTTGTGTTTCTCAGGAAGGTTCCTGTTTGGGAGCACTTGACATGCAGTGAACAGGAGCTGGTGCTCCAGCCCTTCAGCATGTGCTGGGTAAATAAACCCACTCCTTCCAAAAATACACAGATCCCACGAGTAGGCAAGGCAAGGAGACTAAAACCCATTGCACTGCCCACAGGAACAGCAGAGCAGCACTTCAAACAAGCAGCCCCAGCCAGAGGCAAGCCCTGTGAGTCCTGTGCTGGCAGGACATCCTCGAGCTCCGAGAACAAGGCCACGGTGAGGCCACGCTGCCTCCTGGACACGGGAATCCCTTCAGTGCAGGGCACTGCTCCTTTCAAACCAAACTGCACATGGTGGTCTTTCTGCTGACATGGATGAGCCCCAAAAAGCAAAGTCTGTAAGGAGAACATGAGAAGCTACCACAGGTTGGTGGCAGCATCCCAAGAGAGACTCCAGCCCTCTGAGGGTGCTGAATTTGGGTGCTGAGGGTGGCAGGTCTGGGTGCTGTCAGCTCAGTGCAGTGCTCTGTGTCTGGAGGAGGTTCTGCCTTAGCCCTTCAACCCTGCAGAAATGGGTGTTTTACCATCTTATTATTGGTCATGGGACCCAGAATTTGGCCCTTGGCCCTGCAGAGACACACAGGTCCTTTGGAAGGATTTGGTGAGCTGGAGAAGGGCTCTGTCTGATTAAGAAGGTGCCTCAAATACCACCAGACTCTTCCCCCAAGTGAAGCCACAGGCACTCAGCAAGGTGTCAGCCTCGGGACTTCCCAGGGCAAGCCCATCCTCAGGCTACCCTCGCTTCCCACCAACCAAATTCCATACACAAGGCAAGAAACACAGCTGTTTCCCAACAGCTGAAGGCAGCAGGCAGCTGACTCCAGATGTGCACCTGGAGTTGCTGAGCTCCAGCTGAAACCACACCAAAATGTGCCCCCGAGCACGTGACAGGCAGGATCTGGGTGATGCCCTCAGCGCCTCCTTCAATACTTTCTGCTCAAAGACAAACATCTCTGGTTTTAGGGGATTATTTTAAAGCTTTCCAAAACCACACAGAGGTTCCTTTGGCTTCAGAAGTCAGGCCAAGAAAATTCATGGCAATGAAGTACTCTAGTAAGAAGATTACTATCACTTCATTTATCCTAAACAATGGAACCAGGGGGGGAAAAGCCTTCCATGACTGGTGATTAAATAATCCCTTCAAACCCTTATGATTATTTCAGCACAGAACTAGCTCAGACTTGGGACAGAAACCGTGTAATTGCTAAACCTCTTCATCTGCAAGTCCCCCAAAGCAGAAGAACCTCCCAAGAGAGGATCCAGGAACAGATGAGGCTGGCCAGGAGGGACCTTGCAAAATCATACGGACAGAGATGCGCAGACAAAGCCAAACAACATTCCTGGATAATGGCAAGGGTTTTTTCATTTTCTGAAAAGGAAAACTGAACATTTCTGCAGTGATTTGTTAACTTACATGCTGCCTGGAGACATTTTTCCCATGACAAAACTTCTACCCCACACTGACAGATTATTTTGCATCTAGTCCCAATGTATTTTTAAAATCTGAGCATGAAGTTAATGTTTCTGTAAAGCTTCCCAGCAGCTGAATTTAAAGAAAAGAAGGATTTAAATGGGCATTTCTGGGGAGGGTGCGTCCCAGCCATGCTAATGAACAAAACAACTAACATCTGACTATTGTGTGAGTGCCAGAAAGACACTGTGCCCACTTCTGTTCTGCTTACATTCAACAGCCAGTTTTGCAGACTTGAAGGCCAAAATCCCTTCTTTGGATACTTATATTAACCTTGTTGCAGGTCATGCAATAGACAAGCTTCTTCTAAATTAAAAAAATACAACTTTCAGATAGTTTCTTTAAGTTGGGTAATTCAATTTTCATTTTTCCTAACATCTTGCCATGCAGGAAAGCCTGCTTTTCTTTCAGGAGGACATTAGTTGAATTACTTTTTAATGTCTAGAAAACAAACTGACACTCATTTCCTCTAAAATGTAGTTTTCTGAGCAGAAATTCTTTCTCCTACTTTCAGTCTGCAACACAAAGTATCAGTAGGTAGATGCTAAACAAATATGCAGATAAATTTGCTTAAATTTGGTATGTGTCAATATCTAGAGTGGTCTGAATACTCATCAAAGGACTCCAAAGCAACTTGAGATGAGCCAATACAGCTTTAGATAATTCTTCAACCACCTCCCCATTCCAGCAACGAACAAACCCACCATCAAAATGAAAAGAGAAAATGTCCATGGAGAAAAAAGGTGTCATGGAATGTCACAAAGCTCTCCAGCTGTACTTGCACCCACTTGCATTCATAATTCATTTGTTGCTAATCCAGAGCACAGAAAACCTTCCTTCACATGGGGTTTATGTTCTGCTTCATCCCTGTCTGTAAAAGGGCTCAAATGCTCTGATGAACCACCAGTGCAACAGCATAAAGGCAAGTGCCATCCCAGCTCCTGAACTGTCCCCCTTGCCTGAAAATGGACAAATTTGATCCTTCCATGAGATTTCCTTGTAGAACTCACCGTGACAAATTCTGAGTATTTCTTTGTGGGGTCAACAACAACATGGTAAAACACCCACTTCTGCAGGACTGAAGGGCTAAGGCAGAATCTGCTCCAGACACAGAGCACTGCACTGAGCTGACAGCACCCAGACCTGCCACCCTCAGCACCCCAAGGGCTGGAGTCTCTCCTGGGGTGCTGCCACCAACCTCTAGTAGCTTCTCATGGTCTCCTTACAGACTTTGCTCCTTGAGGCTCACCCATGTCAGTAGAAAGACCATCACTGCTACTGCTGTAGCCCAGCCACAGACAGGCTATTTCACAATAAATGACCTTGTGAAATAACTATTCTGCCTCCAGAAGCTAGTGGCCAAATCCTTCCATCCTCCAAAAAAGGAAACACACCTACTGTTGAGAGCAGAAAGCCAGATTTTGGGAACAGAGAGAAACCTGTCTCTCTGGGTTTGATCTCCAGGGAGAGGCACGGCTGCAGAGCTGCTCACACAGGTGAAAGAGAGTGAAAACCAGCCCTGGGGAAAACACTCAGCCAAGGGAATAATCAACCAGAGGAGCAGAATCTCTTCAAACAACCAAACCTGTGTCAGCATGACTGAACCAGTCCTGCCCAGCACACCAGCAGCGAGGCACAGGGAGCCAAGAGCACAGAAGGCATCAAGAGCAGCAGGGCCCTCTCCAAGGTGCATATTAAAAGTTATGTTAACCAGTAGATTAATGAAATGCTTAGCAGATTCAGGTCAGGCTTAAGTCCCTGCAGTTTTACCATATCAGATGTTAGAAGGTGTTTCTATCTATGCACTGTTTTGTTGTACATGGACACATGTTCTGGAGAGCCAGGATAAAGGGCTCCACTGCTGTACATGCACTCCCCATTCAGAAAAGAGGACAAACAACACACAAATGAAGTGCAGTATTCATTATAGCTTTTTTTTTCTCAGAAATAATAATTTTTACATCAACCCAGGTTTATCTCCACTAGTAATCAATCCTAACAGTGCAGTTCCACAGACAAAAATACGTAACTTCTCTGAGTTTTCCTTCATGCAACTGCACCTTCACCACTATTTCTTTACTGACTTTTTTTTTCTCAAGGTGCCACATAAATGACCATCAACATCAAGTAACTTGGTGGCTTTCTCATCACCTGCACTTGGACAGGCTGGACTCTGACATCTAAAGCACTACCCAAACTTACAAGGAGAGTAAAGGAATACAAGTAGGAGTGGAAAAGGGAGGCATCTTACCTTTTTCATTGCTATAGAATATGGAGATGATTTTATGCCTGGGTTTCCTCTCTTCTGGGACAGAGGGCAAGGGTTTAAAGCTGTTGTTGGTCGGCAGCTGGTCTTTGCCCCCTGCACTGAAGATAGCACTGCTCATCCGGACAGGAGGGGCAGGGGGCTTGTCTTCCAGTTCTCCGTTGTCAGACATGGTTCTCAATAGCTAGGAGAAGCCCTGGAAGAGAAAAAGATGTGATCTAAACACAAGAAAAGAGCAGAGAGTACATGAATGTACCATTCCTTCTGCTGGCAGAGGGGAAGGAGGCGTGAATTCAACTCTGAAGAACGCAGACACTGACGCCTCCACCAAAGGAAGCAAATCCCTTCCTCGTTCCCACTTCTGGGCCACCCATTCATTTGTGCCAGCAGCAGCATTTGTGGGATGGAGTAACAAACATTTCCAGTGATAAAAGTGATCCAGACCAAATGAACAATTCCCAGATCTCGTTCTCTGCTCACACAAAGCGCCTAAGTACAACATCCTTTGGGGGTAGCTCTAGTCCAGAAAGCTTCATGCTCTAGTACCAAAAAGCTTTAAAAGCCTTAGATGCTTTCCTTGTCATTTACCAGACAAGACCCTGAGGACAAAGGAACAGCTTATGTTTGTAAGCCATAATTCAGCACACTATCCACGTTAAGTCGCACTCAAAACATCTCTACCCAAATCACACAGCCTACGGTGAAGAGCTCAGCACTGAGATCCACAGGATGCAGCCCACTTCTGAATGAGGCTTATATTGCTTCCCCACTTGCAGAAAACAACATATAGTATCACCACAATCCTCTCTGAGTTCTCAACACAAACATGAGCGAAAGCACGGACAAACAGCTGCTAGAGCTACGGCCACAGCACAATAAAACATCTACGTGACACATTCCCCATTCAAAAAGATCTCTGCTGGCATTTCCTCCCTCCTTGTAGTATTTTGGGGATTTTTTTCTGATCACCAGGAAACAGGCAGCCTCTCTGCTACAGAGTGAAGGGCACAAAGAAAGATGTACAGAAAATACTTCTCAATGACAGGTAACAAACAGTAACAATTGTACCCTCAATTCCTCTGTTCACTCAAATGACAAGCTACCTCTTTGGAACAGGAACCAACACATCTTTGTGCTGACCTCCTTCTCCTCTCATAACACTTTGAGAGGGAAATGGGAATTTCATTGAGAAATGAATGGCCTCCTGGTGCCCACCAGCTTCCCATCACATCTCAAGGCACGACTCACGTGATCAGTGTCATTCACAAGAGCCACACAAGGCAGTGCCATCCCCTCTCAATTCCTGTGCTCCCACCAACACAACACCTGCATCCTGCCCAGCAGCACAACTAAAACAACGTGGGCTGGCATCCCCTGGCATTTCACAGCGTGGCTGAATGCTGCCAAATCCCAACAGAGAGACACAAGTCAGGCCAGCAGCCTGCACTGGAGCAGCACTCTGGTTTATGTTGTGAAGCTCAAGGAGATTAACATTAATCATCCCCATAAATGACCATGAAAGAATGTCATTTCTGTAAAATATCATCAGAAGCACAAGCAGCACAATGTTCTGGCAGAGCAGTAGAAACTGGACACATGCTGGTTGCTCCATGACTTGGAGGCCAGAAGGAAGAGCACTCCAAGCTGTGCAGCACCACCTACAGAGCCTTGGAGCCCTTCTCTGCTGATGGAATTATAAACAGATCTAACACCTGAAGGCGGCTGCAGGGATGCAGCTGTCAATCAGGCAGTGATTCCCAACACTCTTCCAAATCCACTTACTGATTGCTCTTTCAGGTGTTGCAAGTTATCTGCAAGACTGTCTTGTTTTCCACCATAATATTGGGGACAAAAATTAAGTATACTGCAACCCAACAGCAGGCCTGAGCAGCCACCCCACAGGGATTTTAATTCCAAATGCTTCCCTTACAAGACACTGCAGCAAGGACATGCCACCCATTTGAGATGTATAAATCAAATAAGGTATTTGCTTTATAAACAGATATATACAATAGATCCACCAAAACAAACTGATACACTCGTGTGTGTATATACAGTCCTATACATATATCTATATTTATATTTACACATAAATACTGAAGTCGGGTTTGGAGTGATGGTAGTACAGGGGACCATAACCTATGTCCCTTCTGTTAATCAAATCTCAGAAAAGAGGTGGATATAGGGCCCTTAGGTATCCAAATGGGGACAGGTAAAACAAAAAATGTCTTCTTTGCAACAAATGCAATCAGACAGCCAAATAAACCATAGCAAGTAAATAAGTGCATCAGATAACTTGAATGCCAAAATGGTACACTGGGCAAAGAAAACAACATCATGAGTGGCCTTTTGTATTTTTCTAAAGCAAACCCTATTACTGCTTCCATCTGTGCCATTTTTCTGAGCTGTCTGATAAGAGCAAGAGCAGGATGTAAGGATAAACAACTCACCTGCATCTGAAACTGGATAAGAACAGTCTTGGCCCTCCAAACTCACAGTAATTCCCTATACACTCCCTTAGAGAGGACAGTTGCCAAATTAACAACACTGTCATGTGGTATTCAGGCTACAAATTAAAAAACAAAACAAAACAAAAAAACCCCAAACAACCAACTGCACTTCTGCTGCTGATGTAATTTTAAAACAAAATTCTCACTCTAGTAAAAATCCTTCATTTTCAGTGACACAAGCAGCTCATCACAAACTCAGTCTTGATCCAAAACAAATTATTCCTTAGTATCTTGTGTGCTCAGGAGAAGAGACTGTGAAGTAACATGTTGGAAGAAAGGATATGGAAATCCAAATCTATTTCAGGAGAAAATTAGCACTCCAAGGAACTGGTGTACAACAGATGCTGGTGTAGAGCATCTGAGCAGAGCCCTCAGAGCTGCAGCTCTGATCAGCTGCTGACTGTTCCAAGTGTTCACAGAGATCCTTGACCTTGCTCAAAGTACAGCCCAGGAGCTCCACAGCAGGAAAACAACCTGTGGGGCTGGTGGAGCCAGCTGGAGTGACAGAAAGAGCTCAGGCATCAGCTTCCCACCTCGAGGACTGGCTCCAGTACTAAAACCCTTCCAGCTCACTAAATCTGTGGTCTAGGAAAACGTTGGCTTTCAGGAAAAGTTTGAACTGTGATTTATTTAACAAGACGTGGTAGAATTTCTGAGTGGCTGTTTCAAAGATCGTTGATAAAATAAAGTGCTGAATTCAAACCCAGTTTGCACAAAGGCCCATTTCAAAGCACGGCAGCTTTGAATTCATCATTTTAATAAATGACAACACATCCACTCAGGCCAAGCACATCATGAAGCACGGTTCTGATTCTTCAGTCATCAGAGGAAGTGAAAAATCAATCATTTTGTCCAGGTTCAAATCCAAATAGCTCTTCCTTCTGCACTCAGCTGAAGAAGAGAGCAGTTCCTCTCTCCTTTGTCCTTATCCTGCCTTCATCATGCAAGGAAAGTTTCCACGGTGTCAGGAAGTGTTTGGAAATGGCTACAGAGGTTTGGAATTATGGGCAATGACTGGAGCAGGGATTGAAGAAAAGGAAAAAAAAAGTTTAAAAGAAGAGTGCCAGTACCCGCTAAAGCTCTGTTTCTGCTCTGTCAGCCTCCAAAGAGGAGAAGGTGCCTGTTCAGATCCCAGCAGCCCGACAGAATCACTCCTCCACCATCATCCACGTGCCTGCCCTGCTGATTTGCAGGGAATTGCAAAGACAGGGGGAATTTTCTTCCAGTGCCTGCCAGGAATCTGTAATCCAGCAAAGGGGATGTCAGGCTTGTATTTCTCTGACACAATCAGACAACACAAGTAATGGTGGGTTTTTTAGCTTGCCTGAAAGACACTTACCAAAATAGTTAAGCTGAGTTTGAGCAGCCTCATAAAAGTATGTTAAAGGTAATACATGGAAGAGGGATTCACTTCCATTTTTGCCAGTGAAGGAAATACCAGTAATAATAATGTATTCAAGCACATCAGCAGCTCCCCCACAACCACCACTCACACTACATTTAGTACAAGAACTAGAAAGCAATGGATTGAACCGCAGAGACGAGCTGAGAAGCTGCAAATAACACTTAACTACAGCCTTCAGACAGGTTCAGTCCCACCACAGGACACAACTGCAGCACATTACACTCCCAAAAAGACAGACACAAAAAAAGCTAGAGGCTTCTCTCCCCACACTTCTGCTGCTTAACCCACAAAACACATTCACAGGTGCCAGTGCTGGCGATCACAGGGCACTGATTATCCATCCTCATCCCCAGTACATGACACTCCTCCCTCCTTTTGACAAAGGTTTCTTGCCCTGCACTGGGGCAGTGAAAATTAACTGCTCTCTCCATCCTAAGCAGCCAAAGAACAAATGTGCTCTTCTGCAGAGGCAGCAGCGAGCATCCAGCAGGGTTTGGGTGTCCTAAATCCCTCACCACCAACGCTTGGAGACCTGGAACCAGGTTCCTCACAACTGCAACTCCTTTCTCCCATCAAATCATTTAGCTTGGAAATGATCTCTCAGATCATTGAGTCCAACAGTTAACTCAGCACCATTAACCTTTCCACCTTTGCCCAGAGAGGCTGAGGCAAGACACATACAGCTCCCTGTGTAGTTTAACCCACCTCCTGTTCCTCCCAGCCCCTGAAGGGACCTGCCCACCACGTTCCCATGCACCAAGTTTCATTTTTACAACCTACATCCTGCTGCTCACTATCTTTCCTCTTTTGGGGATGGAAAGGGCCCGAAAACCCACGGTCATGGCCAGGTCACAGGAGAGAGACAGCCATTCCTGTCACTGTCCCTGGTGGGAAAACACCCAGAGAAACATAACCCTGCCAGTGAGTAAAAACTGAAGTGAGGATTGGGCAGTGCTTTCAGAAGGCTGACAAACACACACTGCTCCAGCACGTCAGTCTGAATGCTCTGGCTTTGACTTGCCCTTTTTTGTTGTTTGTCCCCCCCAGTTCCCCTTGTGTGAGCATAAAGCTGGGCTGCTTCCTGAAGGACTTCCTAAGCACGGCTCTTGTGCCAGCCCCAGCTCCCTCGTGATAGGGATGGAGCCTGACATGCACTCCCATCCCAGCTGAAGCTCTGTGTTGCTGTTCAGCTCCCCTGACTCTAGAAAAGCACAAACATCTTTCTTCTCAAACTTGCTTGCAGATAACGAAAGGAAATAAAAGGAAAAAAAGAATAGAAGCATGAAAGGAAATAAACTAGAAGTCAATCATTCTGCTATCTGCTATAGTGCACACTCACGTTTTCCCTGGAGCATGGGTATTTGAGCAGATTCAGTTTTAAATCCGGATTACAGTGCACACACACGAGCCTTATAAAGACCTGAGCAGGGAGAGGAAGATGGTACTGTGTGCCAAACCAAACAGCTGGTGCAGAAAGTTCTCACATCATGATGACCTGAATTTGTCCTCTTAAGATGTTCAAATTAATGTATTTGAGCAGTCTAGGCTGCACTTGTATTTCACTGCCTGGGATGAGGTGCAAAACTACATCGGGCTACTGCTTGGAAAAAGAAACCAAAACAAAACACATCCAGATTAGAGCTGCTTGATAACATGTCCCTAAATTCCTGCTCCTGGCACACAATACTGTGCTTTACACTGCCACTGGTGTCTGAGGAGCCAGAGCCGAATCAGTGAAATACATCATATAAATCTGTCACAGGAGCCTCAGGGAGCTGCAAACTGAACTCAGCTCTTCACTACAGGTAAATATTAATCAGCTCATTTACTATCAGCAGCACAACACAGAAGGAGCAGCACAAACATCATATTTAAGTCCATTTGGCAGGGCTGACCAAAAAGGAGGAGTAACAAATTTGAGGCTAGCGAGGCATTAAGAAACAACCACTTTGCTTTTGATGTGCCACTGCAGCTGCAGGATACTTTTGGGACAACTTGGGCCGTGCACACAGCTTGAAGGCAACACAACAAAACTGTCTGTGGCCTGACAGAAGGAACTGAAGAAAAGAGAACAGGCCAAAAATGAAGGAAGGGCTGCTGGTGGGTGCAGTCCCTGCAGAGGACACCAGGGTCCCACTGCGGCACCTCCAGGCAGCAGCTTCACCACTTCCCCGGGGGCCTCATGGGGCCACTGGCAACACTTGTCACTGCAACCGAGACAGCCACAACCAGAGCAGAGGAAAATAGCAAAGGAGATGTCTGGGAAAGAAATCTCCAAGGCAGAAGATGTCACGTGAAAAAGAGCACAGAGCCAGTAAGAACAATACAAGAGCCAGTGTGTGATGCTCCAAGGAAAAACTGGCGTGACAAGGCAGATTTAAGGTAGTCATGTTCTACTCTTGCTGTACATTATAAAAATCCTTGCTGAAAATGCCTGGAGACTCATTCCCACTGCCCCCAGGCCTCCAGTGGTCTTGGCAGTTTGCTTAAACACGGCCTCCTCACACCACTGCCTCCCAATACCTGAAAATCATTGTATCTGGAAGAGAGGAGACTTGATGCTTCATTATTTTGGAAAAGAGGTGCAGCTTTAAAGTGGAGATTGGATGGCTGCTTCCTTCATCAGATATTCAATTTTCTTAGATCAAACAGATTTTGGAGTACAAAAGCAGAATGAAAAGTCTCCATGGATATTCTTTTTTTTCTCCCTGCCCCCCTCCTTTTTTTTCAAAGGCTCCTGTTGAGCAATAGATTTCCTGTGATTAGCTCACTTAGTGCTGATTATAGCTCACTTCCTCCCAGGGATTAGCAGAATGCAGCTTTCTGACAAGTTTTTATTCAGATGGTGCTACCTAGCCACAGCTTCCTGCCCCATCACCAACAGCCTCTTAGTTCAGCAGCTCAACAGCTTGAAATTATTCCACTGCTGCAGAAAAATTCACAAAACCAGCACATCTCAGACTGTCTTCTCCATGAAAAACAAAACAAGTCTTTCGGGATGTCTAGCTTTCCAACTTGAAGCATTTGGATCCACGAGATTTATTTAATCAGATCCAAAAAGGAGTTTTTTGGAACAGAATGAGACTACCTTCAGAGACTGAAAATACTTATCTCATCATTTCAACTGAGAAAACCGTGCAAAAAAATCCCAGCAGAGGCAGACAAAGAATTGCTTTCTTGCAGACTTGGCAAACATAGTCCCAGATCTTCTGCCTGCCAAGAGAGGACTCGTGGAAAAGCACAGACAAGAGTAACTGTGATAGTGGGCAGGAAGAGCCAGCGGGATAATCTGTTCCACCTACGGTTATTGGAAACACCTGCAGATGCTCCAAGGTGCTCAGAGCCATCCCTCCTCTGGAAAAACTGGTACCAACCTCCACAGGACGTGCTGCAACCTCTCCTTCCAGCTTTAGGGGGTCTCAGAGAAGAGGATTCGGTCAATGCCAAACCACACGCCCGTGAAAAGCAAGTTATTTTTATTTAGCTTTTCTTTACGGGGAGCGCAGAGGAACCTACGCTAACCTAAAATACTCTGAACAAGCTCGGATTCCCTAATTTACAGCCACAAACAGGCAAGGCACTCACCCTTCAAATGATGCAGTTGAGAGAACAGCTGGAAAAAAAAACCCAGAAATAAAAAATATCTGAGCCAAACCAATTTGTCTATAAGATTTACCAAGGGACACAGTAACCAAACCAACTACCATGAAGTTTATAAACAGGTCAGGTCTCTCCTTGCCATCTTCCCTTTACTGCTACAGGTGGCAGAGGAAACACATAATATTCCAACTCTTAACAAGGGTGTAGGAGGACCTCAGCCTGATTTGGCAAAATCTGACTGGATGACACACAGAACATACCCAGCTAAATTCTTTCCAATTTGTCTTTTTCCAACCCATTAATTTCCTTACGATTTTTGCTGAGTCACACAAACAGAAGGGAAACACAGCACAAATAACTGCTCTTTAATTGCCAAGTGATAAAGAGATTTAGGGGAAAAAAGAAGATATAAATCACAGTTGAGTGGAAGGAATAAAAAAAGCAGAGAAGAAATTATCTTCAACACAGAAGAAGGAATAGCCAAAACTGTAATAAATGTGCTTACCATGAACAAGACAAATATCCTATTGAGGGGTATTTGAAAGGGTTCCTAAGGCTTCCTAAAGGAAAATATTCTTCAAACCCATTGCCAAAGTCCATTACGACCTGGAGCAATTATTGACTCCGTAAGGCACTGAGCAGATGTGCAAAGTCTTGCACCAAAAATGACCAACCGGGCTGCAAAAATGTCATTTTTGAAATCAAAAGGGATCTGTCTTTTGAGGAGGATCGTGACTGAAAAAAATAAACAGGGAAAATCTGAGTAGGCCCTTGATGTGCAAGAGTCCTGGCAAAAGGCCATTAGTAATAGCAAATTTAAGCAAATTAACAATATTTGGCTCACTGAATACTGGGGCCACCTGTAAGCTGTGATTCACCTTCACTTTGTCCCTTGAACCCTGCAGAGCACTCAACGCCCACCCGAGTCATCACTTCTGCTTCATGAAATAAATGTGGCTCCGCTGAACTGTGGTGGCATTTTACCACCAGCAAACCAGGAACCTCTTCTCTGCCTCTGAAACACCCCAAACACCACAGGTGACAGCACCAGATGGGCTTCAGAAGCGACTTCCCAACTGCCTTGATTTCCCACTTCCCCTAAATTTGGCAGGAAAACTCACTTTGGCAGGCAGCTGATGACAGCAACACACAGAAACAAGCCAGAGGGATGTGCTGATGGACACAAATGCCCATTCCCACCTTTCTGTGAGGCAGCCCTTGCAGGAACACAGAGGTCTAAGGAGCGTGGTGGAGGAGGAATGAAATCAAGAGGGATCCAAGGGATCCATTCCCACCCTCCGCCGCAGGGCCGCCGAGTCGCCGCCTACCCGCCAAATTCAGGCCACGCTCCTTTTTTTTATCCAGCCCGCAGCCAGAGTTTTCCTTCAAGGAACCACTGTGCAAAGATGCAGAATGATAACACGTGCTCCAAGGTGTTTGAACCAGCCTGTTCAGCGCTGAACAAGGAAATTATCCTTCTTCTGCCTACTGAAAACCCTGAGTCAACTCAAGGCAGACGAGGCAGCCGGGTGCAGCGCATGCAAATCCCTGAGTCGGGGTGTTTGTGCTTACTCATATTTCACCACCTAGCAGACACTTTTCAGCCTTTATTTTTATAGCTGAGGTTTTCTAAAGATCAAAGGAGAATAGGGAAAAGGGCAAGAACAGAAAGTTTACAAGAAAATAAAAAAAAAAAAA
>VXAX01007749.1:61674-72758 GCA_013399835.1 Leptocoma aspasia | reverse complement strand
AAAAAAAAAAAAGAAAGGTCTGCATCTCATTGTTGAGATTCTCTCTTAATTAAAGCTGACATTTACAGGCAGGGAGGGACCACACATTCCAGAGCAAAAGTTATTTGACTAAAGGCTGTCCTGCACAAGACACCTGTAGAGCTCGGTGATTTCTGTGTTAATAACAGCATTCCCAGCTCTTTAACCTGGAGATTCACCATGCCACAGAGCTCTAAAAACCTCAGGCTGCTGGCAAAATTGCAGAAGGGTCACCAGTAAAGCCAACACAGAATGAAAGCACTTCTTTAACCTTTTCTTTTAACCTCCAGAAATATTATTGGGTAATGGTAAGACAAGGCCATGGCTTCTCTATCCAGATTAGAGGTAACTGGAAAAAGAAGAGGTAACACCAAGTGTGTATGAGGGTGGCAAAACCAGAAAGAATCCAAGGTTAAGGGATCCAGCACTCCCTCATCACACTGGTAAAGCTGTCAAATGCCAGCTAAGAGAAAAAGGAATAATAAGGCAGAGGACAAAGGGGAAAGATGAAACGTCCCCCTCCAGAAGAGCTCTCTTTTCACAGGCACTCAGAATAGAGCTCTTTGTTTCTCTCTAGTGGCTGCCCAAGGCTTGCTCCAACCACAGTAACCAGTGGATAGTGGCAACTTCAGCTTGGCAGAGCAGCCCTGGGGCTTGGTTCTTCTTGCAGGAGTGCCAACCTGCCACAAAATGCCACAGGGGGAAATCCCAGGGGACACCAGTACAGCTGCTGACCAGAGTCACAGCCCCTGGGGAAGGTTCACCAGTTTGCTGAAAGCCCTGCACAGCACAAGCTCAAGATGCTTCCTTTCCCATACTCACACTGGACACAAATCAGGCAGAGAGAGCAAAGGCTTCAAGAAATCAAATGCAGGAGCTGTAAACGCCAAAAGCACTTGAGCATGGCAAAAACAAATTCCCCCCAGAGATGGCTTTGGTGGACACAGCTCATTTCTCAAGCATATTCCAGCAGCACCACACAAACTAGAGACCATTTCTCCTGGGAGAGCTATATTCCATTTGTGTCACAACACATGTCCATGTTCTTCAAACATGGAAACTTCTACAGGAATAGGGTTCCTTGCAGCATCCCACTTCTGCACCAGGAAGTTCACTGCTGATAGCTGGGAAAGCTGTTTGTGGAAGGGACCACAAAGCTCACCTTGTTCCACTCCCACCATGGGCAGGGACACCTTCCACCAGCCCAGGTTGCTCCAAGCCCTGTCCAACCTGGCCTTGGACACTTCCAGGGATGGGGCAGCCACAGCTTCTCTGGGCAACTGTGCCAGGGCCTCAGCACCCCCACAGGGAAGAACTTCTTCCCAATATCCCAACTAAGTCTTTCCTCTTTTATTGTAAAACCATTCCTTGCTGTACTGTGTAAGAAGTCTCTCCCTGTTTTTTATAATCCCCCTTTAGACACTGGAAGGTCTTCCCTGGAGCCTTCTCTTCTCCAGGCTGGAGACCCCCAGCTCTCCCAGCCTGTGTCCAGAGCAGAGAAGCTCCAGCTCTCAGAGCATCTCCACAGTCCCCTCTGGACTTAATTTAACAGGTCCACATTTCTACTGCTGAGGACTCCAGAGCGGGATGCAATATTCCCAGTGGGATCATTTAATTAAATGAGAATGCAACAAGCTCAGGAAGGATCACCCCAATATTTCCCTGCCAACAGCAGCTCAGGATGAAATCAGATCTTAGTAAAAGACTCACAGAGCTCAGCAGTGAAACCTCGCTCACACTTCTGCCCCAGCATCTGCACAAGTGTTTCAGGTGTCACATCTTCACTACACTGGCGAGCTTTGAAGTTTTACAGATTTTATACAAGGACACAACCTCTTATTCTGTTTTTTCCTGGCACATTTAGGTCTATTAGGAGAGGTGAAGTATCTAGATGAGGTATACAACCAATTCTGCAGCCAGTGCAGAACACCCCAAGCAACCCCTTCCCCATTATTTCAAGACAAAATAAACAGTACAAAAAGTCCAAAGCACAGCTGCCACAACTTCAAATTATCCTGGATACTCAGATACAATTCTGAACATTAGATCTGGATTCCTCAACAGAAAAACAAAACACTGTAACAATGTTTTCCTTAAAAAACAGGGAATATGAGCAAGGCAGAGGGGCTCTGGAAATCACTCGCTGCAGTCCACACTCCAGTACTCCTGTTGTGACACTGACAGAGTTTTCCTTGTGTGCTCCTACAGATTTTCTACTTTAAAATTACTTCCACACATACAAATAACACATTCACTTACAGCTTAATGCAGCAAATTCCCTGAAATTTGGGGTAATGTTCATGTGTACCTTTCAGGGAGCCAGAGCGCTCATTTGGACACTGGAAATAACAATTTCCACTTAAAATACTGGCTGCCAGAATGAGTTTTTAAACTAGCTTTCTGATTTTTCTTTTTTTGAGGCATTCCTTGTAAAGCTACCTCTCTCATTCTTCTTGTCTATAAACAGGTTTTTATCTGAAGTGCCAAAGAAAACAATCCAAACCAATTAGAACTGGTACACAGGCTACAAATAAATAATATACTAAGCAGCCAAAAAAGCATGAAACTATATCATTATTCAAAATATATAAATAATTCTTATGCTGATGTGGAAATTTATTTTTGCCAAGCCTACAGGACAAGTACAGGAGCCAGTAAGTAGGGAAAAAATATGAAAAGCCCCAACATTTGTGTTAATATGACTACCCCATACACTGCTTACAATTTGCAAGTCAAATGTATGATAAAAATGCCCTAAACATAGATATTTAAATAAATGTACAATGCCTTAAACACCAATTGTGAGTGGGTAAACTAATTTAATTTTCAAAGTGATTTAATACATCTCCCCAGTATTAGCACACTTTGAGGGAGTTACTATCCATGGCTTTTTACACAGCATGCAGTAGCACCACAGCCACAAAAATTGATTTTACAGCTCAAGAATGAAATACTTTTTAAAAAAATAAAAAACACAGTTACCAGCTGAATAGACAGAATGCCTGTGAAAACTACAACCAGGCAGGATAACCAGCACCCTGGGAATCTGAAGAGCTTCCAAAGGAAGCTGCTGAGTTAAAATAATATTGAAACAGTTGACAAAACATAATATTCCACTTAGAAAGCTACAAAAGACTTGAAAAAATCTACTTATATTGTTGTACAAATTCTGAGTTTAACACATAAGTATAGGTAACTGTGCCTATTCATTAAACAATGAATGGCATTCCTAGAGGCAGAATTAGACAATTTCACTGAAATATGACAGAAGCTCCAGAAAATGCATTTTCACAAGGCTCAGGCATTTATATAACAAAAGGATGCAGTTCTCAGACCTTGTTCTACCTTATTATCTTGCCCCAATAACAGCTGTGCAATTATAAATTGATAAACAGATGAAGATGTTTTTGAGGGTGAGACTTAACTCACATAAGACAGAGCTCCAAGACCAATGTCTGACAGCCACAAAACACAAACCCAAGTGACAACAGGGAGGTGTCTGTCCATGACATCCTGACACACAGACACCACCCAATTCCAAATCAGAGCTATTTATTCTAATAGAACTAAGAGAGACAGCACTTACCTGAGGGGTGTCATTCCACTGCAAGGAATGCATGATGATAATTATGGAAAAACACCAGACACGGCTCATGCTGTGCCATCAGCACAAGAGTGAAGAAAAATCACAGCACTGCCTCCACCTCCAGCCTCACTGAGCCCTCATCACAGGAGGATGAAGGGAGGCAGCACTAATAATCCATTCCTTCAGCCACAAGAATACAAACAGCAGCCCAAGCAAATCCTGGGCCACATCCCAGCTCCAAAAACTCATTTAACAGAGTCCTCCCACTAAGCTGGTATCCATCACAATGACACTGCAGTCACCACATCGGGCAACTCACATCACCCAGCACAACAATGTGATGCCTTCCAAATCTTCCTCTTCTTAATTCACAATACCAGTGGCTGCTGCTGGCAAGGGTGAATGTAGAAACAAGGGCATAAAACATTTTTGCTGCAACAAATAAGCATGGAAAGCTTATACTTTCTGTGTTTAGGAAAATCCAAACGCATATGTTTTTTAATTTTTCAAAAAAATAATTCTCTTCACAAATTTCATTGGAACTATGGAAGAAGGCCATACTTTTAGAAGTGGTCAGCTTTCCAAGAGTTTGTCATCTAAAGGAAAATTTTCTCAGGTCCTTTCAATTGTTAAGAAAACAGGAAGCAAATTTCAGTAAGCCATTTCAATAGAGTAAAACAGAGATAAAGATCTCTATTAAACTTGGCAGCAAAGATAGGGCCCACAGAACATCAGCCTGAGCAGCCCCTTGCCACCAGTCTGTCCCACTCTGCTCACTGGGAAATGGCCCATCATCCATTGTCAACCAGCTGTGGCTGCCCCTGGATCCCTGGAAGTGTCCAAGGCCAGCTTGGACAGGGCTGGGAGCAACCTGGGACAGTGGAAGGTGTCCCTGCCCGTGGCAGGGGTGGCACTGGCTGGGCTTTAAGGTCCCTTCCAACCCAAACCATCCTGGGATTCTACAACCAGGAACGTGTGAGAGCAGAGGCAGCGAGTGAGAAACCAAAAGAAAGCACTGATGGCATCCTCATCTCATTTAGGACATTAAAAACATGACCAAGAGAAAGGGACAATAAAGACCCCAAGTGCTGAGGATTATTGACAAGTTATTTGACAAAACCTTTCAGGGTTGGGCAGCAAAAGCTGCTTCAGTAGTGGAGGATACATGGACACTCTTGCTAAGCAGAGCAGAACGGAATGAAAGTCACATCTACTTCAAATCTTGACCAAGATCCTCAAAACAAAGATTTCTGCAGTTCAGATGTGTTTAAATTTAGAAAGCTGGCATCTCTCTCTGGTCCATGGGCTTTGGAAGTGCTGAGGAGGTAAAGTGCATCCACCATCAGTCTCTTAGCCAAGCACAAACAGGCAAAAACGTGCTGCCAAAGACTTAGAGCCAAAGATCTTCAACCCCAGAGCAAGAAAGATCTCCAAGGAGCCCTGCCCAAAGTGTTACAAGATAAAACTTAGTGCCAACCACGTGTCTGACAAGTGTCTCTTAGCAGCAATGACAGAATGAAAAAAAAAGGTAATTTAAATCCTGATGGTGTTTGTAAAAAATTTGTTTTGCAGAAGTAACAGTCATCACCACCACGAATTAAACCAAATTAAAAATAATTTCATCTAAGTATTTTCACTTACCCTTCATTCTTTCAGTTTATTCCCTAACCTTTCTTCCTAATTTTTTTAAGACACTAAAACTTTATTATATGAGATGCTCCAAGTTCTAGTCAGATTGATGTGGATGTATAGGCTCACCAAAAGTCTTAACTTCTTCCACAGCAAAACTCCATCCAGGTTTATCAAGACTGAATACATTTCCTTGTGCTGCAAAAAGATTTTCCAACATGCACACAACAAGCCAAGGAGAATGAGAATTATGCCTCTCAGAAGTAAAATATTTTACAATGGAATAATTATTAATGAACAAGGAAATAAAAGACATCACAACCACACATTAAAACACACAGCCCTGCTTGTGAAGAAACCACCCAAACCACCTCTACTGAACTATCCTGAATTTTTATTTTTCATTTCCAGCAGGTACCTGGGAAAATAATCTACACCTAAAAATCTCAACACCAATTCCCTATTTAAAAAAAAAAAATATATATATATGTATATAATCCCTGTAAGTAGGCCCAGAAGGGCTCAAAAGAAAAAGCAGCAGTCACAAAAGCAATGAGTCCTCACCCGGCACATACTCTGGTTACTGCAAAATAGCTTCATCCCAAAAATCAGGAAGTACTTGCCTGAACTTCCTGGCTGCAGCAGTCAAGGCTCTCTTTACCACAAATTATTCCTAAGCTTGGGCACTGGTATCAAAGAGCCTTAGCACGTTGGCATCAGATTAAAATTAACTGTTCTTGTTGCTAAAGAGCTTTGAAAATCCCCGACTTCACTCTTCTCTTTGCTTTTTCCACTAAAGGGGTAGAAGCAGAAAATATTTCACACTTGGTGATAATGCCCCAGCTCTGACAAATCAAAGATTTCACATAATTTATTTTTATAGTAGTGACAGCTAGCACTTCACACATTGAAAATAAAAGGCTGTTTCAAAGCCAAAAATCATTTAACAACATTAGGGACCTATTTGCTACGCCACAGAAAATGATGGAGGTATTTTGTGAGATCCTGTTCATTTCTGTGTTTGATCTGAAGCAGCATTCCCAAAAGCTCAGCAAACACATGAAAAAGGCAGGAGGAGCAGAAAGGCAGACACGCTCCCAGGTTGTTACAAAGCATTACTGTCAGATCAGTCAGCAAGCCTCCCAAGCCAAGTTTAACATCAGGGATTCCTTCTCCAGCAGTCAATTCCCTGACCTGGATCCCCACATGCAAGGATGCCACAGAGGGACTCTGGGATGACTGGAATAACTGGTTTGGGGCCAGAGGAGGGCAAAACCCAAACTGTGGCTGGTGCCACTTGCCCAGGTGGCCCCAAGTAACAAATTCATGGTCACGTATTTTTGTCGAAATTAATGCCAGCAGGTGGATTTAATGTCCTGGTAAAATCTCAAGCACTCAGCTTGTTTAACACAAGTATAAAATACCAAGTTTACCTTTGAAGTAATGGTTTTGAATTTTAAAAGTTGCTCACTTTCAAACATTAACGTAACTTACTAGACAAGTGGTTATTTTTCACCATAAAGCAGATAATTCACAAGCTGAAGCCCCTGCCAGTGAGCTATTTCCACAAGAATCTGCCCAGCCAGGTCCTGCCTGGAGCCCAAATCCCCAGATCCTTTTAAACAGCCTTTTGCTGTAGACAGGCTTAGGGGAAAGATACTGTCATTCTTCCAGGTTCTCACTTTACTGGAGACCTTTTCCAAAGGAAATGGGTTAAATATTCAGAGGTGACTTTAAAAAGCATCTTCCAGAAGCAACTTTTTCTTGCTCTTGTCCAGGAGATACCTCTGCCAGCTAAAACAGTTCTAAAATGACTGTAAATGAAAAACTAATGCAATGTAGAGTAGAAAACACCTCATTTCTAAAATAAACCCCACACTATGAGATAACTCTGATTTTACTCTTTAAAGAAGCTGTGGGAAAGCTGACAGTGGGTACACACTGAGTCAAACATCGAGCACCCAAACAGGAAGCAGAAAACTTTAGGGGGAGAAAAAAAAAAGTAGAAGTTGAACTGGGAAAACTTTTCAGAGTATTTCCATTCCTTACTACACCTGCCAGCTGCCCTCACTCTGATTCACAGGATGTTAAATCCCTCTCTTAACACTGAACACCACTTAAATCACACTCACCCAGCATGCTGGCTCCTTCCTACAGCTGCCTTCTGTGTTAAATCCAACTACAGAGTTAAAAATAATTAAACCTGTCTTATCAAAGTAACTCCTTTCAAGATATAAAACAACTTTTGCTAATTAGCTGAGAGAACAGCTCCGACCTAAGATGCAAATATCACTCAGCTTTGGGCTACACCAACACCAGTGCTGGGCTCAGATCTTTTGGGAAACAATGACCTATCAATTATACAAAGCCCCCAGTATTTCCATGAGTATTAAAAATACTGTATTTCCCTAGCAAAATGTATTAATTCAAACAATTTTAAGCACCATTAGCAGTTCAAGTGAAACATTTTTAAAAACATTTTCAAATTCACAAACAGAAATTAGATACATCCATCTGAGAATTTCAAAATCCACTTGTTTTGCCTGAAGAGAAAGAGCTGCCTCACCAATTTTTGGAGCATTTCAATGTACTGTAACCTTTAGAGAGCATGAGGAACTCCTACTATGAATTCACAGTGTATCTAATCAAAATTTATCTCAACAGAAAAACTGAAATTCAGTTTTAAGTCATCTTCTTAACACTTACTGCCTGCCAGGTGAGACAATTTCAAAGCCTGCTTAATCCCCATTTCCAGCTGAGAAAACAGAAATAAGCTGAGAAAACATTAAGAATGATCCACTTAAAAAACTGGCAAGTCAGATAGAGAACTAGGACCAAAACCAGCATTTCCAGCCCTCAGTGACAGACACTGCCCACTAACATCAGTCAAAATACAAACACTGAAGTGTGTATTTTCCCTTTAAAGGAAACAACTTTAACAGCTTTAGGTAAAATCACAGCTCTGAGCTCTCACAAACCTTGAAAAATGAAGTAAGGCTTGAACTAAAGCTGAGCTCCATTTGCACTTCACACCTGGTGGGTCACTAGGAGATTTCTTCTCACCCGAAAAACGTCTACTACCTCTTACCACCTGCATTTAAATGCAAATAAGAGATTTCAAAACCTTATCAAGCTCAAGACACAGGAAAGCACAGCAAGATAAGAATCCTCAGACCTTCAGGGAACACTGCAGTGTTTCCTTGCTAAAATGAATCAGTGCCCTGCCCAAGGGCTTCTTGTCCTTTGCCCCCAGGTGAGTGCTCTGGGCTCCTCCTGAGAGCTGGCAGGAGATGCTGCCTCCTCCTTGGTGCCTTCCCGATCAAACTGCCCTTGCCAAGAGGCAGAACCAACCCAGCTCAGCATTAACTGGACTTTTATCTTTCCTTGGAGCTTGGCAACTTTCCTTGCCAGCCTGGCAGCTCAGCCTGGCACCCAGCTGACTGGTTATCTCTGAGAGGGCAAGTGGCAACCAGGTTCAAGGCACCTGCAAAGGTTCAGTCCCTGGCACTGCCACCACAGGCACAAAAACCTCTCCAAGAGGACACGGTGCCCTCCAAGCCCGGGGCCAGACAGTCACATTTCACTGAGCTTTAGGAGGGAGGTGCCTGCATGGAACCTGAAAATGGAGCATGGTACAGCCTTGCTGAATCAATCCAAGCCCGAAGGAGTGCCTTTGCTTTGATCACATTTCTAGGAAAAGAAGGAAAAGCTCCACAACCACCTTAGTTCTGCCTTTTCCCAGCTGCCAGAAGCCATCTGATGAATGGAATCCATGGTGCCTGGCTGCTCGTGTCCCCTCCTTCCCCCATCAGCAGGCCTCTGCTTCCATCTCCCCATGGATGCCTGGGAGACTCAGCTCCCTGCCAGAGCTGTGTCCCGGTGTGGGAGGCAGGACTGGGAGCTCTGCTGGTGCTGTCCCTGGGCTGGGCCATCCCGAGCAGCCTCTGTGACTCGGGCTTGTTTGCAGAACAAAGAGCTGCTTCACAGACACGTCAGGAGCTGTGTGTGCTGTGAGCAACGGGAAAACACTGGCACAAACCTCAGAGCCCAGAAACCTCCTCGTGCACAAAACAGATAAAAGGAGGAAAAACCCAAACAAAACCAACCCAAGACAGGTGTGAGGGCTCTGAAGCAGAAGTATCTTACTAATAACACACAGACCTAGACTGGGGTCCCTACAGCTTTTCTTGTCACAAGAACAAAACCTGCAGCATCGACCGATATCCTCAATTATGAAGTTATTTTGAAACCAAGAGTGCTTGAATAATTTCCCCCTTTAAACACAACCAAAATGTTGACCAACAACAACCCAAGCACTCCTGGGATTTTAAAAGGGTATTCATTTAAAATGTGCCCAAGATTGGAGCTGCTTTATGTGGCTGAAGCACCCACCCACCTACCCCAGCATCCAGAGAGGGAACACGAGCAGGTGCCTCCAGGAATAAACTGTCCAAGCTGTATCCCAGCACAACTTTCATCCCAGTAAATCAGCCTCTGACAAGCAGCTGCCCAGCAGAGCACAAGCCTCAGATGCACTGAACACGCTGCATGGTAATAAAAAGTGCAAAATATACAGACAGAACCAATATTCCACAGTTAACTGCCTGGTATTTTTGTTTTAAACAACCACCTCTGCACAAAGATGAACCAAATTCCATATGCAACTTAGCACAGAAAATCCAAGTTACTCTCCCTCAAGCACTTCTGTTCTGGCCTCTAGAACTGCAATATCCAACCAGTGAATTTCAGAGTGAGGTTTTTCCTGCCTCTAGAATACATTACCCAGAGCTTTTTGTTTAAAGTGCTCTTACTATCTCAAAGATTCTACTCAAAAACTCGTAAAACGACAGCTTTGCATTTTTGCATTTCCCCTTTCCTTCTATTTTATTTCAGTCTCTAATGACCAACCAGTTCCCTGGTAACATATGCTTTAACCAGGCTCCACAATATCCCTGTAAATTTAATCACTTTTGTCTCTAAAATCAACAAACTGAAGCACAAAGTAGCTAATCCCTGTTTCTTTAGGGAGATACCACCCCAGAACTCGTATTATGAGGACACTCCAACTGCAAAGCAAATCCCAGACTCTCTCTAGAGCGGGCACTGCTTTTTGAAGTACAAAAAAACCACCAAAAAAAGGCAAAACCTGAGAAAGACAGAAACGATAAAAACTTCACGATATATCATGTTAGAATTGCACCTAACACTGCTATTACTGCAGGACCTCCAAAGCAATGTTTATATTACATATCCAGACACCACTGGCCGTAGGGCAGCCCGTGAACTGGTTTATTTTGGCTACAGCAAAGCTCAGCCTTGCTCCTCGAAAGCAGCTGATGAACTCTCTGCTCCCAAATCAGCCTTTGGGCACCTGCCACATGGACCAGGCTAGAGCCAGCTTTCCTCTCCTCGCTCCCCACTGCCATTAACCTACTAAGAGTACATTTAGATCAGATATTTGCAAGGAATTGTTCTCTGTCAGGGAGGTGAGGCCCTGGCACAGAGAAGCTGTGGCTGCCCCTGGATCCCTGGAAGTGTCCAAGGCCAGGCTGGACAGGGCTCGGAGCAGCCTGGGCTAGTGGAAGGTGGCAGGGAATGGGACTGGATGGGCTTTAAGGTCCCTTCCAACCCCAACCATGCTGCATTTCTGTGATTCTAACCCCTTGGCTTTGACAGGATAAACACAAACAGCAGCCCCAGAAACGCAGGGAGCTGCAGCACCCGGCGGGTGCGGAGCGCAGGGAGCAGGAGCAGCTCCCAGGGATGGACAGACGTGGGCCCGCCGGGCTCTGCCAGCCCGCGGGGCCCGGAGCGCGGTTTCCCGCAGGAACTCCCAGCGGGGGCCACAGGA